>OY037017.1:4134911-4516520 GCA_955831195.1 Pilophorus perplexus
AGTCAACTCGGTCATTAACTTCTCCGCAAAGTGCTCTTCAACTGTGGAGATATTGGCAAAGTTGGGGGATGCGAGGGTGACTCCCATCCTCGCCCGTTTCCATTTGTTCCACTCTTCCAATGATATCATTTGCGCTAAAAGCTCTCCTTTCCCTCTCCACTTTTTCTGACCCTTCGGCCGTAAAAATCTTTTTCCCCTTTTCGAAGCTCGCCGTTGAAAAGCTCCCAGGGAACGGCCCTTTTTGGCCTGCGAAAGCCCAAAAGAGGAGGAAGAACTAGATCTCTCAATATTTGTTTAAATGAGAGAAGTTGGAATGAAGTGGAAGAGGGCGAGGCCCAGCTATTTCATTTCATCAATTCATTAAATCAAATGGATTGGTTTTTCGTTCGGAATACTTTTCCGATGGAATTCCACTTCGGGGGATTTCCCTCGTAGCGAAAGTGATTGCTCTGTTTTGGCATTTCGGATAATCCAGGTGGTCTTTGGTCGACATGTTGTCTTTATTGATGGTGAAAACAAGCTATAGTCCAGTCATTAGGTAGTTTAGAAAGGAAAAAATACCTGAAGAATTTTTCTCGACGGATCTGTACGTTTTCGGGGGCGCTGAATCCGAAAAATTTGGTTATCTACTAGATTCGGATATGGCTTCAACATGAAAATGGCAAAAAAACCATAAAATGTTTGGTTATTTGCCATTAACTCGGAAACCATTCTTCCTAGCGACATGACTACTCTATACGAAATTAAAGCTGATGAAATTTCCTAGAAAATGAGACCAAAAACGCCTCGTTAGCTTTTTCCGTTTGGCCGCTAGAGCGTCCTGAAGTTTGACCATTTTGACATGGATATGTCTTAGTTCTGGGGTCATGCAAAATTTAGCGACAGCCAAAAAAAACGACACACGTTTTTGATTGGTTGCACCCGTGGCAACCAATCAACTTAATTTTTCATAGTAACAACGCTTGTTAGTTTCTCGTATAGGCCAGTCATTAGAGACATCGTAGGTGGAAAAAAATCGACACGTTCTGCTTTTTTGGTATGTTGTTAGGGATGGTACCAGTAGTGTAGGACCAAGTTTGCAGCTTCGAAAGACTTGTGCAAAATGCGTGGTGCTCGATTAACCGCGAAATTTTCGGACTTTTTTCGGTTTTTGGCTTATAACTCAAAAAATGTGCGTCCAATCGAAAAAGTCACTATATACGTAATTAAAGTAGACAAGATTTGCTACAATTTGAGCGCAACAGCAACTTTGTAGGTCCAATAGGTCCCGAGATACAGCTCCTCAAACATAGGCCATTTTTCCCAAAAAGTTAGAAATCGTGGTTTTAGCCGTCTTCCGTACGAAATACCGGCTAAAATATCCATCCCACGAGGAAAGTCATGAAGGAATGAAGTTGTAGAGCAATTATTCAGCTTTAATTCAAGCACAACCGGAACCATGAAGGACCAATAGTTCTCGTGTTATCAGGAAAAATCGAAATATCAAGAAAATCGGATTTCTCAAGAAGTGTAGCTCCCAATGTTAAATGTAATTAAAAATGGTCATATACTTGTAAAACATGATGAATTGCTGGGATAATTATGAAAAGACGTAACTGTGATTTATAATAAGATTTATTCACATGAAAATCAATCAAATATTAAACAAAAATGTTACATTTATCTGGGTATTCGTCCGCCGGTTGGGCCGAGTCTTGCAACAGAAATTCATGTAAATTAGTTATTACTCTTGCAACAGAAATTCATGTAAATTAGTTATTATAATAACTAATTTACATGTTAGTAAATTAGTATACTAATTTACTAACAATTTACTATATGGGGTAGTTACGTATCATCTGGCTTATAAGCCTATAGGTAGGTGCCTACCTTTACGTACTGCTGGACTGACGGGGTTTTTTGGAAGGCCCAGGTTCATCCTCTCGTTGTTCTTCTGGATCTGGAGACTCCGCTAGTGTAGACGATAGAGGCACAGGGTCGTACTCGTCATCCTCATCTTCCGACTCGTAGGCTCCGGCCGAAATCGGGCTATTCAGGCAGGTCTTCCCCAGGCAGAACTTGCACATAGCCGAGCATTTCAGCCCTGCTTTCTGGCAAGAGCATTTCGTTAGTATTCCCAACATCTTCATTTTCCCTTGCCAGAAGAGTGAAGAGGTGGTATCACAACCCGTGAAGGCGTGAAGGAACAACTCCATTCCACAGGGGAATGAGAGGTTTCCTCGAATGAATGAAGTTGAGGAAAAACTGCTTGCACTCTGATCCACCCCTGACACTCTTCTCAAAGAAAACATTTTGCCTGGTGGAGCCCAATCCATTAAGGAGCACCAATAGGTCGACGTCTTCTCCAACAATTATGGCGTGCTCGTACATATCACTCTTCTCTAAAGCCGTATTCACAATGAGGCAGTCGGCGTCCTCTGGGGCTTGCTTGCTTTCTATCCCCTGGCTCTCCAGTCCGTTGCAGATGAAAATGATCAAACGCTGCTTGTTTCTTGGGTTGGACAAGAACTTGTCTTGGGGCACTTTGATCAGCGTCGATTCGTCAAAAAGTATGTCGCTACTCGCTGAAGCTGCATAACGACGTTGCCTCTCTGCTGTTTTTGTGCTCCGACCAGCCCCCTCTTCTGGGTAACCATCGAACACGACTGAGACGTTTGTTTTAAAGTGGTTGATCGTGTAGGTACGTGATGTAAGCAGCTTCGATTTCCGTCACTGAGACGTTGCGTCGCCATATCACCTTGTGGAGTAAATACCCTCCATCCACGACAACAAAGGTACGTTCACCAACAGCGACATTTTCATGGAGGGGTGTGAAAGCAGAGTACAAAGATGACTTTGTCCCTTTTCTCATTCCTTCTTCACAGAATAGGGACTATCGATATGACCATTTTTAATTAAATATAACATTGGGAGCTACATTTCTTGAGAAAACCGATTTTCTTGATACCTATTTCGATTTTTCCTGATAACACAAGAACTATTGGTCCTGCATGATTCCGGTTGTGCTTAAATTAAAGCTGAATAATTGCTCTACAACTTCATTCTTCATGACCTTCCTCGTGGGATGGATATTTTAGCCGGTATTTCGTATGGAAGACGGCTAAAACCACGATTTCTAACTTTTTGGGAAAAATGGCCTATGTTTGAGGAGCTGTATCTCGGGACCTATTGGACCTACGAAGTTGCTGTTGCGCTCAAATTGTAGCAAATCTTGTCTACTTTAATTACGTATATAGTGACTTTTTCGATTGGACGCACATTTTTTGAGTTATAAGCCAAAAACCGAAAAAAGTCCGAAAATTTCGCGGTTAATCGAGCACCACGCATTTTGCACAAGTCTTTCGAAGCTGCAAACTTGGTCCTACACTACTGGTACCATCCCTAACAACATACCAAAAAAGCAGAACGTGTCGATTTTTTTCCACCTAAGCCGTTTTTTATGTCTATGGTGACTGGCCTAGTAGTGAATTATCAAATTCCCGTCTATCACCAACTATATGCAGCCCATAGCAACCCATCAACTCAAAATGAAATTACTCAGTACCTATTGTACAAATCGAAGGCTCTTGTACAGCTGAGTTGCTCTTAAAGTTAATTTCTATGATTGACACTCTGGGAAGCTGTAATTTCGTATGTAGCCTCTTTAGGACATTTACTTGACGATGCCCAGGGTCCGGATCAGCTGAGTGGCTCTTAAAGCTAATTTCTATGATTGACACTCTGGGAAGCTGTAATTTAGTATGTAGCCTCTTTAGGACATTTACTTGACGATGCCCAGGGTCCGGATCAGCTGAGTGGCTCTTAAAGCTAATTTCTATGATTTACACTCTAGGAAGCTGTAATTTCGTATGTAGCCTCTTTAGGACATTTACTTGACGATGCTCAGGGTCCGGATCAGCTGAGTGGCTCTTAAAGCTAATTTCTATGATTGACACTCTGGGAAGCTGTAATTTAGTATGTAGCCTCTTTAGGACATTTACTTGACGATGCCCAGGGTCCGGATCAGCTGAGTGGCTCTTAAAGCTAATTTCTATGATTGACACTCTGGGAAGCTGTAATTTAGTATGTAGCCTCTTTAGGACATTTACTTGACGATGCCCAGGGTCCGGATCAGCTGAGTTGCTCTTAAAGTTAATTTCTATGATTTACACTTCTTCCTATTACTTGTAGCTACCACAAGTTTACAGCCACGGGACCCATTTGATTGGTTACTAAATGGTTACTACCTTCTGTTGTAGCAACCACATTTTTACAGCCCACTATGAATAGTGCTTTTGTTTTCACCTTTCGTAGTGTTTCAACCTTAACGTTTGTAAGATGGAGGCAAAGAAACGAGACACGGTGAAGAAGAGAAAATCAGTTGCAGAGCGTTGCAAAGAGTATCGCGCACGAGAAAAAGAGGCTAGATTTCAGCGAAAGGTAAATACATTCATGCAATCATTGCCTGGTACTTCCAGTATGACTGAAGAAGAGAGAATACTACGGTACAATGAAAGGAAGGCGGAAGAAAAGCAGCTTCGGATGGAGGCAAAGAAACGAGAGCGGGAGATGAAGCGAAAAACAAAAAATGCTGAGCAATGTAAAGAGTATCGCGCCCGAAAAAAAGTGGAAAAACGTAAATTCAACACAGTAAATAATGAAAGTTGCGTTGATCCATCAGTTTCTGAATCGCCCCAAAGAATCTTTGTCAACGAACTTCTTGTTGCCGATGGTGAGTTTGAACGCCGTTTCAATCAAAACAAATTCGGTGTTTCTTGCGCTGTTTGCGATCGTCTTTGGTACAGTCGCGACCTGAAAAACATCCCTTCAAAATCCTCAGATCTTTTGCGCGAAAAAGCTCTTCGGGTACGATCTACGGCGTTTTCCAGAAGAGCAAGGGCAGAAAAAATATCATCATCGACGTCAGTTTGGACTAGGTAATGGCGTAGTAATTTCACTGCAGCATTTGCTGCCTTCCCAGTTATGATTTCGACGGGCTCATCACATTCTTCTTCGTTGTGTACTTCGGGTTCATCCACAGTTTGTTGCTCCAAAATTTCTGCCTCACTTAACGACCCAACAACGGCTAAGTCATCGTCAAAATGAACAAACTCGGAAAATGTGATGGTCTGATCATTTTGAGGAATGCGGTTCCATTCCATTCCTAAGTCCTCTGAATCGGTGTCCATAGCGACTTCTGGACTTTCCGAACCTTTAACGAAACCGAAAGCCCTGAAACAGTTGGAAATCGTGCTCGATTTAACATTTTCCCATGCTTTATGAGCTCCCATTGTCCGAACTTTGTTCGAATTAGCGAGGGGACCGAAATGCATTTGTTTCGTTCGAATTGGCGGGATTTTCTCAAGGGGCTCACACTTCCATTCGAATTGGCGGGATTCGAAATAGAGGGATTCTACTGTATATGATATTATCGTACGACATATCCATGTACAGATGCATCTGCATGCAGTGTAGATACTCGTCATCAGTTTACTGATTTTTTTCTAACTAAGCCAAAATCATCGTATTCCAGACTTCCGAAGCCTAAAAACACCATTAAACACCACAATCGGTCCCCCGAACGCCCACATAAGGTACCCTGACACCGTATGACAATTTCACTAGTCACATGTTTCTCTGACCGAATAGCTGATAAGTTACAGCCGTAAATAAGAATCCAATCTGACACCGCGCGGAGAGCGGAAGCACGGAAAAACGTCGTTTTTCAGAACGTTTTCGCTTGTAGCTCAGAAATTATTGGTTCGATTCCAAATTTATTTTTTTCACGTGAAAGCTGATTAAATTCTCCATCGCAGGTATTCCATGTGAAATTTCGATTTGAGCTTTGATAAGGGAGGGGCGGGCACGGCAAAGTGTGAATAAAACACGATTCTTTGCACATTTCTGCATATAACTCGGGAAGGGTTCGTCCGATCTTACTTTTCTTTTTTTAATCGGAAAGCTGATTAAATTTTATACAAGTAACGGCACATTGCATGTCTATTGAAACAACAAAAGTGCCGTTAGTATTCGTCGAAAAGTGTGGAAACAAGAAATTTGACCATCTACGACCACGTTTTTCAGAAAACGTTCTTCTTTCCCTCCCTTATCAAAGCTCAAATCGAAATTTCACACTGAATAGCTGCGACGGGGAATTTAATCAGCTTTCACGTGAAAAAAATAAATTTGGAATCGGACCATTAGTTTCTGAGCTACAACCGAAAACGTGCTTCCGCTCTTCGCCCGGTGTGAACGTTTTCGGTTGTAGCTCAGAAACTATTGGTGCAATTCCAAATTTCTTTTTTCTCGTGAAAGCTGATTAAATTCCCCGTCACAGCTATTCCGTGTGAAATTTCGATTTGAGCCCATTTCACGGGCCGACGATGGCCGAGCGATCCCGAAGATCACCGATGTTACGGAGTCGGTTTTGATACAGCGACTAGTGTGTCTCTTCACCTTATCCGTATCATTTTGAAAAAGTTAATCTCAAAATATGTCCAGAACTAATAAATATTGCAAGTTCGGTAGAAGCGACAGCCGCCGAAGTCGGCCCGAATTTTTGCCAGGAAATATTATAATCGAAAAAACTTTTTAAGTTTTTTCGATTTCCTGAGCCTTGCCACGAGTTTCGAAAGTGCGGTTTGTCGAAGTAAAGAGGTCCTGCTGCTGCCAATCGAGCCGAATTTCCTCCCAATTTCGTGAAAACCCACATAAAAAGCTGCAGGGAATGTTCAATTTGTGATCAGTGGATGAGAAAATGCAAGAGAGTTGATAGCAAGTTCACATCGATCGCGGATATAACTATAGTTATAGTGTTTGCAGCATACCAGTCCTTATAAGGACTGGTATGCTGCAAACACTTCGATCCAGTCGTTGTGCAAATTCCAAACATCTTCCCCTGTACCAGTATCAACCTGTTTAACTATGTTAACTTATTTGATGGAAATTATATTCTAAGAGAAAACGCCCTCAAAATCGCAAATTGATCTTTTAACGTCTGCGGAAAGGCCCTAGAGGTTTTCCGAGTAAGTTTGGACGTGTAATTCGTACTTCTCGGCCACACATCTGTTCAAACACTTCCAGGAATACACTTTTGCAGAAATTGTGCTGTGGCGTAGGTATCATATTTTGTTAATTTTTTTTTTTTTTCAATTGATAGCCAACAGAAGGAATTATATACCAATATAGTGTCAGGATACATAAGGGATCCCCAAAATTGGATATTACGTCCAAAACTACTTCGAAAACGACACCTCATTCGACCTACTGAAATAAGTTCATCAAAAGCTCCATTTGCAGCCCCCACAGAAGCCCTTCAGAGCCCTATAGTGTGGTCGAATGAGTCTGTGACCACCATAATAGCACGTCGAAAATACATTAAAAACGACACCGCACTGAACCCACTTTCTTAAATCCATCAAAGACTCCTCCTATAGCCCCTTGTTAGCCCCACAGAACCTCGCAGACCCCAGAAATGAATTCACGTCCAAAACCCTTCCCCATTTGATCTCTTGGCTAAGTCTCTCAAAATCCCCATTTGTATCATCATAGATCCCCGCGGTATGATTGGAGGGGATCTGAGACCCCCAAAATGGGCAAACTTATGGTGAAAGCTCAATGACTTCTTCTGGTCAATACATCGTCAAAATCATTTTTCTCCACTTCAGGGGAAGGCAAAACAGCGCCGGGCATGTCACCGGGAGTCAAATAACACTTTCTGTATGGAATTTTGGCTGCCATTCGAAGACCAGTCTAACTGCACACTACTAGAAACGACTAATATATCACGATACAAATGAGAACGAGGAAAAATAGGACGGGGTTGCAATGGCAGTGGACCGACAGTGATAACAGCACTGATACCAATGTAACAGCTGACTGGGGAGGGAGATGGTTTGCGCCTGCGTAGTAAGGATTTCGACGCAGAATCGTCGGCCCGTGAAATGGTCTATTGACGCATGGGGACTGGTTTCGAGCAACTGAGCTCATCTACAGCGCCAACACCATAGCGATAACCATAGAAATCACGGTTTGGAGCTTTTGTCACGTTGAACGAAAATATCCTCGTTGGATTTTGTCATCTTGCTGATGTTGAAAATAGTCGAAACTTGCTTTGAAACGATCCCGCAAATTTGCACACTTTCTCCGCTTTCGGCAGTCAAAGAGCATGATTTACGCCTTGTACAAACTGGTAAAGGTCCAGGGCGAAGGGAAGGTGGCCCTCAGTCCGTGTACTCGAACCCAGGCAGGGGTGGATTCAGGGGGCCACGCCCGGGTTCGGTCCTTCGCTGATATTATAACTGAAACGGGTTGCGTCGTAACGTTGAATGTTTGAAAAGGGAATGTAGGGCTTGTGGAGGTTTCGGAGGTTGTGGCTGGGAAGGTATCTATTAAGTTAGTTTCAGACTCCGACCAAGTACCCGCCTCCCAAACAACAACTGTAGCGGGCATTGATTCTCACTTCCGACCCTCAGATGCTTCTCACCGCCCTGAGACGAAACCACCCGTAAATCCCTACTCCCTTACAATTATCGCCTTCCCCTCCAACGTTTGCCATCGTAAAGTAAACGGGTTATTGCAATCAGCTCCTGTTATTCATGCTGGTCTACAACTGAGCAACCCTTCTGGAATACCTTACTAAAGACCGCCTTCATTCCCTAATGAACCATCCAGCAAATTATGCAAAGGCGTAGGGCCCCTCTGTAAGTCTGCAAGCAGCCGAAGTACATCAAACCCGTTGAGGTGAGCCCCTCCGGGTGAATTTCCCCCTTTATTGTTTCCACAAGGAGATAATTGCAAGAGAAACAGACCTCCAACACCTGAGAAACTACAGTACGGAGGCATGAGATGAAGTCCGCTATCTCCCATCGAACATTAATGAACTGGTCTCCGCCGTTCTTGCAGAGAATCTCGTATTCTCGCACTCCCTGGATTTCCAATAGGGTCCCCCGACGGAAGAATTGTTCGCGTTATGTGAGGCAGCAAAGACGAAGTAAAAGAAAGAAAAGCCTCGTCTTATTCAACCGGCGTGAAGATATGAGGGAAAAGGCGCACCTTGAATACATATGGGGCGATACATTCTGAGCGTCGACCGCCTACGCACGTACTGTGATTCTGAATCAGTGAGCGAAAAGGCGTTGGTGCGTGAAGGATGTTGAGCAGGTTTTTTTAAGGTTTATTAATGATCTGATATGTGAGGGAATTTCCCACCACGTTTCTGGCAATATTGCCAGCCCGCCAGTTCGTAGGAGCGGGAGGAGCGGGTAGCGCTACAGGTCGCGCGGCCATGAGAACCCCTCTTCTCCCGCCAGTGGCCAAGCATCCTCGTTCGAAGACGGTCTTATTTCACAAAATAAATTTGCCATTAAATTTTACTGTTCATTATCGGGATATTATGTCAGAGCGCAGTGATTTTACAGGAATCGAACCTGCTGGCCAGGCTTCGGGACACATCGCTTGGGGAAGCTGAACCGGCGGGAATGATCCCAACGCACGAGTCCGTTGCCCAGGACTCCTTTGACGACAACAGTTAGCTGCAGCAGCTTTTCCTAGTATAACTGCGAGCCCAGGGCGAAACGATACCGGCCACGACATATCGTGTAGGGTATCTTATCCCTCTCGGTTTCCTCCCGAAGACTCCTGACTATGTAAGTCTTCCTTTTCTGTGGCTGCATTTTCCCCGAGGCCTGCAGATCATGACACTTCACGTTATGCCCTGGACAGAAACGTTCCCACACTCCCTTCATCTTCTTCCAAAACAATCAGCAGCGAAATGGTCGATTCACGCTACATTCAAATTTAGAAATAGGACAACATGTAGGTACAAACTCATCACCTGTTGTCCACATGATACTTAGGAGACGACCGTTCTATATGATCTGAGAGCCCTGCCAAGCCCTGAGTGGTTACAACTGCCTGATCACGAAGGCACCAACTTTTCAAGCCTTGGACAGGTCTGGAAAACTTAAAGACCATCTTGGTAACCTTGGAAACCCCTATCCAGCTTGGCACCATATTGACTTGGGAAGAGCTTAGCAAGTCTTGGAGAACTCTGGAAAGTAAAGAAGGAGGCGAGGAAGAAACAGAATCAGGCGGAAGATGTGCTGTTCCCAGCAAATTGAAGAAGGGCGACAAGTCGAGCAGATACGGAACAGTCCAGAGTAAAGCCATCTGGGTGGTTCGCTCTAAGTAGCAGTTCGCTTGAAGTAGCATACTTTGATATCTCAGCAAGTGAGTTCAGAAATTATCGTGTGATTCGATCCAAGCAAACCTTAAGTCCTGGGAGAATTAATGAATGTAGCTTGAGGAAATTGCTGCAAAGTGACAATGATTGTGATGCTTCAACCACTACTCCTGGTTTGAGAGGAGATCTTGCCTGCCGTGGGGCACAACCACAGAGGGACGCATTATTTACGACTCGGACGTTCCCTCTTATGTTTCCCGTCCAGTGGCATCAGTTCTCACTTCTGCAGAGGATGAGAAAAAGCTGGAAAATTTACCCGCGTGCTAAGATCGCCACTGTTCATTCACCCCACGGGTTAGCACCTGGACTTTTGTCACCCCAGATGATCCGATCCGTCCTTGGTGAACGACTGGCAGACAAGTGAAAGCGGCACCAAGGAATCGTCAAGGGATGGCTCAGGGCACGGCTGTCGTTTGTGAGGGCGGCAGCCTCCATGTGCGTGAGGAGGACTTGGCAAAGCTGTCGGAGGTCCGAAGACCTGCTGGAGTTTGATGCTAGGGGCGTCACTGCAGCTAGGTCCCCAATATCGTTGAAAAATGTCGATTTGAACCTGTGAAGCTCAGGCCCGTATGTTCTCAGCTTTCACTCAACTTACCAGATCTTTGATGATGACCCAACTTCATGTTCTACTACAAATATTGATGTTTCTATTCTTAATGCTCATCAATGCGATAATTGAAAGAAGGTTTCCTTCGCTCCACAACAAATTACACGGATATCAGTCTACCATGTTCGTATATCCTTTTTTTCAGATCAGCAGCGAGGAAACATTCTTCGCAAGCGTATAAAAAATTCGGCCAATATGGGGAAACCTGGTAGGTGGAAAACTCACGTTCCGTAAACAAGAGGATATGACGTCTTATTTTCTCGCCTTTCCATCTGTCACACCCCTCAGGGAAGGTTTCACGAGAAGGCTTAATAGAACTTCACGCAGTTTTTTTTGTCTGACAACGCAGGAAGTGAAAATTCTTCTACGTCGAAAAAAAAGTATATTAAGCTCGTTGTTGACTTTTTTTCGTCGGAAAAATTTCTCTTCGTCAAAAGGATCCTGAGAACATTCTCCAAATGTTTTCTGTGAAATGGGGATAAGTTGGCTCTGTTGTCTTAATAATTCTCTCTAGAGGATTTGACTACGTCATTGCAAATATGTGTGAAAAAGGAGTTTCTTTAAATGAAATGGACGGGGGACGAAGAAGAAGAAATATTTTCTTATTTAGTCTACAATTGTTGTAGACGGTACGTGTGTCGTATGTTCCCGTCGGGCTTTCATGGCCGTTGGTTTTCAAGGAGTACGACGGGGGTCTTGAGCCAACAAAAACGGCTGGTGATTTTTTCCTCTCTTTATTCTTCAAGCTTTCGGCTTATGCGCCATCTTCAGGGACGTATTGCACAGTTTGTTCCTGTAGATGGCGCATAAGCCGAAAGCTTGAAGAATAACGAGAGGAAAAAAATCACCAGCCGTTTTTGTTGGCGCAAGACCCCCGTCGTACTCCTTGAAAACACATTGCCCTTGAAGAAATTTCCCACAGATTTCACATTTAAAGGCCATCTGCACGTTAACTTGTAACTTTCAATTCACATAAAACACCGAAGAGGAGAAAAGACGATAACATGGACGGATACAAAACACCACAGAGGATGGATTGATAACAATGATAAGAGCGCGGACTATGCAGCGCAGCACTAGCGCCCAGTCGGTGTGGCGAATGCAATCGGAACTATGGAAATGAAACTACTCATGCTTCAGCCGCCTGTTTAAACGTTTGAAATTGAATGCAGAGTTGATTGGCTATGACAGCTAGCTGCAGGCTTTTTCGATTCTACGTCCAAAAATACTTCGAAAACGACACCTAACTCGATCCCATAGCCGAAAACCTTAAAAAAAAAACCTCTCCTGTAGCTCCATTTTTGCCCCATAGCGCCCCACGGGTTTGGGCGATCGGTCTGAAAACATTGAGGGCACAACTAGATGGTAAACCGAGTATTTTGATATTTTGAAAACACTGATGACTGCTCGGATCTCACACGGGCGAGGGGTGGCAGGAACTGGCGTCGACCTCTCCATTTAAAAAACTCACTGTGTCTGAACAAAACGGTCTACAGAAACGCCCTACGAAGCAAACTGACCGTTATGACCCGGCCTTCAAGCCAGATGCATAAACTTGGGGAAAAAAAAAAAAAAAAAATCCCCCTCGCCACAGGAGCCGTTGTAAACTTACTTTCTGGATTCTTTCAGGACGTCGAGAAAAATTCTTCAGGTATTTTTTCCATTCCAAACTACCAAATGACTGGACTAATAAAGACTTGGGACCACAACTAAACGTTGTCAGACGATTTGCGTACAACCTGTTCCACTTAATGAAATAGAGAAGGCAGAGAAAATGAAGAAGAAGAAGCGAACATCGCAAATAGCGACATAAAAGGCATCGTTGAGGATTGAACGAAGAACTTCATCAGGCCAGGATTACTTCCAAAATGAACTCATTGACCGTGATAGATGTCTTTCTTAATTACCTCTTCAACCCTTGATCATCATTTTTACGATATTATCTCTCCTAAAGGTTCCTCCTGATGGGGGCTTGTAATTTGAATCCACTCGTCCAAATGCCCCCCCCCCCCAGCCATTTTATTCCCAGCTCAGAGGCCCAAAAAGGAAAATCGATGTAGTTTAATTTAGGAAAGACCGCTGGATGGAAAGTCGAGCTAAGGCATCGCACACGGGGGTGAAGGGCGGCCCTCCCAAACACAGAAAAGGGATAAGGACAAAAAGACGGATTGCCCCCACTTCGCCGTCAACCATCTCGGTCTTTTTTTTCGGGATTAAAAGTAGATTAACCCGTTTCGGAGTGGGGGGAGTCGGTTTTGGTGCGTCGTATCTCGAAGAAAAAGGCGCCCCCGAGTTAATTGAATCCCACCTTTCCTCCCACGCTTCTCTTTTTACAAGAGCCCCACAGACCTCGCGGAGATTTCTACTTGAGTAAGGCCTATTAAAGGAAGATTCGCTTGATAGTCTGACTTTTTCCCCGCTATACCGCATTTTTTTCCTCCCGTCTCCCGACCGTCCAAAACGCTCTTCATTGTTCTTTGTGAACACCTGTTCACTGGAAATGGGGATCGTGATGAGATTTGGATTACGAGAGGGGGTCCCCAAGATTGATTTCATTTGGATTCATCCCGCATAATGGAGGAAATGGTTTGTGAGATCCTTTTTCTTGTTACCGAATCCTGATGTTCCCATTTCCGTGGAAGTGTTTTGTTTGCCGCATTAATACCCCACAGTTTAATCTGTAGTCAGCAGTTTAATCTGTGCCCCACGGTGTTCAGCGAAACTATGGGTAAGGTAAGTTACCCGGGCTAAGTAAAATAGTTTAAAATTATGTTAAATGTTCGACTTACAATCGGCCAGGAAAAATGCCAAAAAAAAAAAAAAAAAAAAAAAAAAAAAAAGACCTACCTACCTATGTAATCGCGACGGAGGTTAACGACTCCAGGAGTGTCTGGAGGGTGCCCTCCGGGGATCCGTGGGGTGCATGCGCGAGGCCTTGATCGAATCGCCGCTAATTTCAAGTTAGCATCTTGTTGTTCCCTTAGAGAGCAGACCGCGAAAGCTTCATGGCTGTTCTGTTTCTGTCGTTCAGTAGTTTAATCTGTGCTTTCTTCTGTGACTGATTTTCAGTATGGATACCCAACTTGAGATGTTGACCAAGCATGCTCATAAATGTATTTGCTTTGATTTAACCCACGGTGTCAACCAATACAACTTCGATCTGACCACACTGCTTGTACTCAATGATGACCATAAAGGTTTTCCTGTAGCATTTTTACTAAGCAATCGAGCCGATCATGAAATAATATCTATTTTCGCTGAAAGGCATCACTGGGACTGTAGAAACAAAATCTGCAAAACCATGTAGGTATGTCCCATTTTTGACGAAAATAATGTTTTTCAGAAGTTTTTTCAGATTATATTTTTCAGTCAGAGGTTTTTACAGTCTCCTGTGAAATTTCCAAAAATATACATACATGGGTTTGCAGATTTACTGCACATTTAATGTGATGATGACAGATACGGCCGAAAACTTTTATAATGGATGGTGTTCAGGGATGAGATTAAGTTTGAGGATTTTTAAGTTTTTCTAGGATGTTGAATTTAGGGTATAGGTCTGCCACAGAAACTTTGCCTCCGTGTGGCGACCCCTAGGTGGCGGATCCGCGAACTATCGATCGAGTCAACCTTCCATTGTGAAACCTTGACAAGGAAATTGGAGCGGTGAGAAATTTGATGTTCGTGTAGTGGCTGCGCTGTGAACGTGTGCTCTCAAGTTCTCCCTCCCGTGGAGGGAAATCATGTCACTTTTGAGGGAAGAAATTCCCGAAAAATTATCGTACGCAGGGGAATCTGCTTGATGATAAGCGATGATAAGAGATAACTAGTTCTATTTTCTCCAGAAGAATGCGCCAAAGGTAGGCAAAGTTTCTGTGGCAGACCTATAGGCACCTAAATACTACAAGTACGTAATAACAAAACACGCCCACCGAGGTTTGAAGAATCAACATGTTTCTTCCAACAGGCGTGAAGTGGGACCTCACAGGACGTCGCTCTATGCAGAACGGAGAAAAGCAGGACCATAATTCAGATTTGAACAACTGAAAACTCTCAATTGAAATTGCTTCATGTTTGTCGATATTGCTTATCTACTGATTTAAGCTTACTGGAAGGTTGAGCTCAATAAATTATAATCCGAAGAGAAAACGCTGCCAATTTTACACAAGGGTTTAATATTCTTTAATATAGGTTACTTGTGCAGAAATTTAATTCTGTCAATGAAAAAAAAAATTTAATTTTTTTCTTCGGAATTTTATATTTAAAAAAATAAAGTTTTTTTGGGGGGATTTTTTTTTCTTCAAATTTTTGTGTTTTTTTACTTGAAAAATATGTCTTATCAACAATCTCATTTGTAGCCCCATGAAAGCCCTATAGATCGCCACTGTAAAATCGGATCGTTGCGGGACCCCTAAAAAATGGATTCTGCGTCCAAAAATACTTCGAAAACGACACATAACTCGATCCCATAGCTAAAAGCCAACAAACAAACAAACAAAAAAAAAAAAAAAAACCTCCCGTAGCCCCATAGCACCCCACGGGTTCGGGCGATCGGAGTGAAAACCTTGCGGGCACAACTAGATGGTAAACCGAGTATTTTGTCAAAATGTCAGATTTTAAACAAAATTCCTACTGCCCAAAACGGCTCGGACGGCGGACGGACATTTCGGATTTAGAATGTCGACCTCTTGAAACGGATGATGTCAAATTTTGAGGCCGATCGGAGTCGTCGACCTCCGTCGCGAAAACAGGTGTATTATTCTTGGAATAATACAGATTCTGTCTTTTCTTGCTCTCTCCTTTCGCCTAAGGATTCATAAAATCGAAGGTTCTTCGAATTCAGATTCTACGCTGAATTTCACAAGTAGGTTTGAATGGCTGTAACTTGAATCATTCATCCCCTTTGAAACTCCAGCACTCGGAGCATCTGAAAGGTTGAAGTTCACACTACAAATTACGGTTCTTTAGAAGACTCAAACAAAGCTCTCGGCTCTTCACTCGGTTCAAAAGGATTTCCTTCAAGTTTTCTCCGCTTCGAAAAAAGTGACTGCGAGGGGAAGAAACGGAAAGAGCAAACTCAATTATCCTGATTAGGGACTGAATGGACGTGGGACGAAGGGCTCCGCCAACAGCTTTTTGGCCAGTTTTTCCCCCTTTGGGGCTATTTAACTTGGGTCATAATTAGCATATGACTGGGAATGATTTACAAGCGGGTTGGGCCGAGGGGAGGTTTCAATTTTCTTGTGCTTCCCCTGGGGAGTGAGATCATTACGCAGTCAGAGCTAATAGCGAGGTTTTTTCTTTCTGTTTCCGGCATTTACCAGGGCAGAAAAGAGACGGCTTTTGAACGTGGAAAACATCGTTACGGAGGACAGTCACTGCATAACAAGAGCTTATTAGAAACTTCGGAGTTTGATGGCAACAAGAGCAGCTTGATTCCAGTCATGTCATTTTGCAAACCTTTGCTTGTTTTGTCCTTTTATTTTTTCCTCTATTACTGCAGGACATTGCGACATCAGTAAGAAACAACGGGGTTCTCCGGCATTGTCAAGAAATATTTTGTTAAGGCCACGTGGTATACTATAGAGCTGAAATTGTGTGGACGCGTTCGGGTTTTGGATCCTATCATACTAGTGCCGAATCCAACCTGAACAGCTCGGTACAAATCAAAGAATGTCGCCAACCCGCCAGAGTTGGTACCGGTGGGAGGAGCGGGTCGCACTACGGTCACGGCCGTGCGAACCCCTCTTCTCCCGCCGACGGGTATGCCCTCCCGTTCGAAGACGGGCCTATTTGATAACTTCGTTTTGACATTCACTGTTCAACTTATCGTTTAATGTTATGTTTAAACGAGGTTATTTTTCAAGGATCAAACCCGCTGACCAGGACTCCCTAGGGATGTCAGATTCTCAAAAGTGAATCGACTTAAATCGAATCGATTATTTAGAAAAGTATTGAAAATAACCGCGATTATTTTGAAGCGAAGCTTTTATATGGACGCCCCCCCCCCCCCCCCCCCCCCGCTCGCCGCTCGGGGAGTCTCCCGGTGAAAATCGTGAGTGAGTGAGTGAGTCTCGCGATATATATATTTGATATAGATGGGGCGCGTTTGGCTCTTCCAACCCGGCCGCTGTCAAGGAAGTCGGAAAGACGTACTCAGAACGGGTGGAATCCGGGGTGGGGCTTCAGGGACCTTACAACGGTGGAGGAGGCGGGGAAATTTTTTTTGCCGACCTTTTAGCTTCGAATAGCGAGACGGAGCATCTAGTAGGACACTATATTTCAAAAAGAATCGATACATCTTAGAATCGATTCTTTTTCCAAATTATTTATTAAATTTCAAATTTATCAGAAGAAGAAGAAGAAGAAGAAGAAGCATTATTACATTATGAAACCTGAATTCCAATTACTAATACATCCAAGTGCTAACCAGCACTATTAAGTACCTACCTACCTATAGGTATTCTTGTTAACAATATTTAATATTGTTAACAATCTTGACTTGAACACTAAGTCTTAGTGTCAGCTGTTTTGGTCAGCTAAGGTCGTTGCAGTGAGTCAATTTAAAAATAATACTGATTCTTTTAAAAATGGATCTGGTTTACAGAGCAACTGAATACAAAAACACTTGTTAAGAGCAGAAAAGAATCAGTTTTCGATTCTGGAAATTTAGAATCGAATCGGGCCGATTCTTTACAAAAAAGAATGAATCTATAAGAATCGAATATCTTTTTAAAAAAGAATCGATTCTTTTTTTTAGCATCTCTAGGCCTCCCTTAATCACACTTCATTTGTGGAAGCTGGATCAACGGGAATGGGCCTGACGCATGGGTCTGTTGCCCAGGCCTCTGTTGACGACATTTCGTTTGAGGAAGCCTAGAAATTGGTTCCAGTTGAGACTGGGTCCGCTGGCCAGTCCACTTTTGACGACACATCGTCTAAGGTAGCTGCAGCTGCTGTTCCCGGTAAAACTAACGCCCGTATTCATGAACGTGACTTAAATTAGACTCAACTTAGAGCTAAGGCTCCCTTAAGTGAGGCTGCCTCAACTGGTAAAACGCCCTTAGCCAATCTTCGTACTTACGAAGCTTCCTTATTTCAGACTTCTAATGAGCACCGTTGAGTCTGGAAGGCAGCAATATGATACTTTTGGTCCTCCAAAACCTTCTGAAACCGTAAACCAATTTTTGTTTCTTCCTGTTTACTCGTTCCAACGCAATCGCCCCACTTGAATGCTAATAGATGGAGTAAAAAAAAAAAAAAAAAAAAAAAAAAAAAAAAAAAAAAAAAAAAAAAAAAAAAAAAAAAAAAAAAAAAAAAAAACGTTGTTATACCTAACCGGTGGGGAAAAGCTTAATATTTCCGGGACAGACAATGCTGGAAATTGCCGAAGAGGGCGGGCAGGGAGAGTAATATTTCTCGTCTCTCTAATTAGAATCCGCCACTGTTTTCAGGAGAACCAAAAGAGGGGTCAGGAGCGAGGGTTTCAGGGTTGGAGGTCATCTCCATTCCAAATGAAGTTCTCGTGAATTTTCATGAAACGCTCGGATTTGGGTGGCTGCGGCTCTCGCAAAAAGGGCCGAAGAGGCGGACACAACTAAGTCTCTCTCGCCCGAAGGAACGTTATGTGAACCTGGCCACATTTCGTGGGGAATAAAATTTCTACAACGACCGTTCTTTACTGCGAATTTCCTTGCAGTGGTTTAGTTTTGGTTATTTATAAATGACCGGAGTTTTTAAGTATTCTGTGTTTAATTATTGTAGGTACTCGTGGGGAATAGGCGGTGTAGGACACCCTGCTGAACGGATTTTAATGGTATAACTACATGCACAAAATGAATTCTTAATTGCGAAGGTATTCCTACATGCACAAAATGAATTCCTAATAGGTTTGTCATTATTGTGTTGAGTGTTTGGCAGAAGGCCTCCATCGTAACTGGGATTTCGCCCCTGGTGTCTTTGGAGGAAGATGAAGGGAGTACCTGAATGCTCCTGCCCAGGGCATAACACGATGTGTCGTGATTTGTTGGCCTGGGAGGAAGTATCGAGGCAGATGTGAGAATTCCACTATCTACGTGTCGTGTTGACCTGGGATGCGTTCCTACGCGATCCGCGAGAAGAGTGGTGAATTCTGTCCAGATTCCCCCCAGGCGGGTTGCCCTGTTAACAGTATCAAGAGTAGAAGAATGAAATGCTTCAAGTTAGGGCCGCTAAATGCGAGCTCCAGCTTTCGCGCGTGGAAGAAAGGGGGGTCGCTCGTTCCCTGCATGTTGTAGTCTGCAACCTCGGGGTTAGCCTGCCCTGCGATCCCCCTTGCACTCCCTCTACCCTTTGGTGCTCAACATCTATATTAGGGCTTGAAAGGGGGAAAGGTCTGCCGACCCCTTGTTTGATATGGCCAGAATGGGGCTTCAATCTGGGAAATTCATATCCTTCTAGGGCACCGTCACCAGCACCCTCTGGTGATCTCACATGGGAAGGGTGGAAGGAATCTGAGGCGGCATCAAGCTTGAGTTTTCACAATTCACTCGCACTGTGGGGTCAGTCCCATTGATTTCATACATTTAGGGCAAAAAATCATGTGTTGCATAGCGTTGCTCATTGGCCCAGGACTGCGCTGGCGGGCGGCAGTCAACTGGCTAGTGAAAGTTCGCCTAAAATGTAAAGGTCTGTGAATTTTCACTTTGACAACTTGCCCTGGTAAAAATTGTGGATCGTAAAATGGTTCAGATCGTTTCAGAAGCTTGAGCTGGAGTGCATGATGACAGCATTAGGGCGATTCGTTCTATCAGGCAGTCATTCTTGGGGAGGCTAAAAATCTGATTCTTTGTGGGACAAAAATCCGATTCTTGATGGCTCATACCAACATAGCATAGCTCAAATCCTACGAGGGGTAAATATAAAATTTACATTTAATGTAAATTTTTTGGGAGATCGGAACACTGCGGGTAACAATTTGGCCCCCAGTACGGAAGCATTCTGGCCAATTGTACTCCTGAGTGTCCGTTTTTGACTCTATTTGCCTCCTGGGTGGCCGAGGTCCAATTCCTAATAACCCAATACATGTCTTATCACTGCGTCTTCTTGGGGGGTAGAGGTGAGAGGGGGTGGAAACAATTCCACCGCCCCTTTCGATCGTCCTGGAGGGGTTTTGTGGGAATTGAACCCCCCCCCCTCCCATCTTTAGCCCCCAAGTTTAATGTTCTTAGCAAACAAAGACATGTTTATACCAGTCTACCAGAAAATATTTATCCCAGTCTGAGGTCCCAAGAGAGGTTGTTTAGTGTAAACTTTGTTCCTGAGATCTTGTAAGATGAAGACAGATGCCTTGGCTGCTAGGGGAGCCTCTGCTAGGATCCACATAAACTTTTAAAAGTTCAGAGGTGAATTGTGAACCGACAAGACAGGTATTACAACACTTGATTGACTTTTGGTCAAACATTGGTGATCGTCTCCAGATTCGAACCAGGCTGATCAGCGCTCACACTGATTGTAAACAGGCGTTTCACTGACGCCTCAGTCCACGGAGCCACCCTGTCTCCTCTTCTACGAAGGGAGCGCCCATCCTAAGAGTGTTGGCCAGTGGCTACTTTCATTTTACTTCAGCAGGCCAGTTGATATTCGCCCATTCCATCGCCAGAGTGCTTTCACCTCAGTCCTGAGCACGAACCCCATTTTCCCTTTTCCTAATTATTCGAGTTTTCCTTCATCTGTCCTCTAATAAGACACCTTCATCGACCCTCATCAAGTTTGACGCTTTTTTAGACTTTTTTTTTTTAAACCAATTAGATGGTTCACTGAAGTAGTACTGCTAGGCTCAGCTCATTTCGGGGAAAATGAGAACTCAGAGGTCGAGATCTGAGAAGTGTTTGCTCTCGTCATGGCGACGTTAGGTTTATGGAGGTCGGGCCCTTCCTGTCAGTTTTGACGTAAAAGGGATATAATCCCTCGGGGGTTGAGTGACTTCTTAAAAGTTATTATTCCGCTTTTAGAGACCTCAATCTTCCGCGCTATCATCTTTACGACGAGTTTCACGATCCGTTTCAAAGCTAGTTTTCGGCGAGGTTTGCGATCATCTTCATTATCAGCGCTTGAGGCGTGAAGAGATCGACGAGAATTTGGAACTTATCGAGAAACTCTCCCAATCTTCACTGTAGGTGAGGACCGAAATGAGCCCGACGAATTTGACAGGGCGTTAGGGTGCTACCAAAATGGGCCCCGGATTCCAGTAATTCAACTAGACCGCTAAAGCAAGCAAACCCCTGACCTCTCGCAACTGGCCTCACGCCCCTTCTACTCGGTATTTTAAAAATATTGTACAGTTTAATATACGTTTTTTGTCACCGGAGATGTTTTGGTTTATTATTCTTGGAATAATACACCTATATTTTCGCGACGGGGGTCGACGACTCCGATCGGCCTCAATATTTGACATTATCCGTTTCAAGAGGTCTACATTCAAAATCCGAAATGTCCGTCCGCCGTCCGGGCCGTTTTGGGCAGTAGGAATTTTTTTTTTTTTTTTTTAAATCTGAAATTTTGAAAAAAACTCAGTTTACCATCTAGTTGTACCCGCAAGGTTTTCAGCCCGATCGCCCAAACCCGTGGGGCGCAATGGGGCTAAAATGGGGCTACGGAAGGGGGTTTTAGAAGGATTTTAGCTATGGGATCGAGTTAGGTGTCGTTTTCGAAGTATTTTTGGAAGTAGAATCCATCTTTGGGGGTCCCAGAACGATCCGATTTCACTGTGGCGATCTATAGGGCTTTCATGGGGGCTAAAAATGGGATTTTTGAAGGATCCCAGGAGGTTAAATATTTTTCGAGCAAAAAATAAAGAATTTTTGAAGAAAAAAATTTTGTTGGAAAAAAATCCCCAAAACATTTTTTTGAAAAAAAAAAATCCCCAAAAAATTTTTTTTTTCAAATTTTTTTCCATTAACACAGAAGTAATTTTTGCACAAGTAACCTATATCAAAGAATAATAAACCCTTGTGTAAAATTTGCAGCGTTTTTTCTCAAGACTGATCGTTCGTCTTCAAGGACTCAATAATCTTCAAATTTTTTTCTAGATTCAGATTTGTTTAGGTACATTTTTAAGATTTTTTCAAAATTTTAGTTTTTTCTTAATAATATAAATTTAAAAAAATATATATTTTTTTAAATTTATATTCACTTTTCATTTTTTTTTTTTTTAATTCTAATTGTACGGTTAAATCTAATGCGGATTTTCACTATCTTTTTTTCAAATTTTCAAAATTTTTTAGACTTTCAGAGGTTTTTTTTTTAATTTTTCAGAATTAGATGATTATTTTGGTACCTTATACCTACTTAGTTTTTTGATTAAATTATCATGAAATTGGTTAGGCGGCCAAAAAATGATGGTTACCGTACGTGGAGGTACATTGTAGGAACTTGGTACTCACCATTCAAAGCCAGAAGTGCTCGGTGTGTTCGCCCAACCTGCAAAGACAAGAACCATTATTTGCACAGGTTCACGGGAAGTAAGTAGGCAACATCAGCATGTAAAATCATGCAAATTCCCGAGATGGAGGAATAATGAAGGGCGAAGGAGAATTCGAATTTAACGGGGCTCTATTCACATCTCGGTAGTCGAGGGGTTGGAAGGGAATTGAAAGTGCTCGAGAGAACTGTCTGGGAAAGGCGGAGTAATTCAATATCGAGGGGCCCCCAACCTAGCAGGATTGACTGGAGAGGAAATTTGTTTTATGTGCTGGAGTGGAAATATTCGGATCGGTGTTCAGCGGTACTGACAATCTTCGAAATTCACGGACCGCAATCAAATCAGCCAGTATATTAAAAACTGGTACAATCCTAACTGAAGTAAGAAGATGAACATTTTACTTTTATGAGATATTCTTTCATTTGGTGAGGAAGGTGAAGGACTTTCTTAAAGCATTGTGTGCAAAGAGGTTCTACCTCGCTTCAAATTCAGTTTTATTCAGAAGCGTTTCACGAAGTGTCGCTAAGAGAGGCCTGGTCAGCAGTGAATTTTATTTGATGATAGGAAATACGCCCGTCTTCGAACGGGAGGGCTGTGCCACCAGCGGGAGAAGAGGGATTTGCATGGCCACGCCGCGACCGCAGCGCGTCCCGCTCCTCCCGCCGGTACCAACTCGGGCGGGCTGGCAATCTGCAAGAAACGTAGGGAAAATCTGTCCAGATTCCCCTCAGAGCTCATAAATCCCTCGTTAACCTGTCATTAAAATGACTTTTGATACTTGAAGGCAATTGACAGAGAGTTTAGGAGCTCGTCAAGAGTCGAGTGGGCCGCTTTTGAGCAGTTTTGAAATGTTGAAGAGAACTCGAGTGTCGTTGAAACCCCCGTCCTTCAACACTGTCCTCCCCCTGTTTTTCACGACCCCGGCCATAACGTCCGAAACAAAAGAGCCCTCGAGACCGACCTCGTGAGGGAGACATAAACAATCGGGCAATAGAATCGCGAATGCGCCCCGGCGGGCTCGTACGGCCCATCCGCAACCTCTCGTATCCATTGTAGTGGCGGGATGGGGAGGGGCGAGTCCGAGGAGGGGGGTCCAACACTAGTGTTTGGATGGCGTCATTCCCCTCCTCTCTAGACTCAACGCTTTTCGAAGTATCATATCTCTATTCATGTTGAAATTCATTCATCATTCTACCGAAAGCAGCTTTTGTTTATTTGTATGAAAAGTTAGTTGAAATCGTCCCCAACAACGCATGGGACTGAAATGTGAGCGCACTGGCGGCGAAGCTTGCGTTACTGGTAAAGTCACTGGCAGATGACGGGTTTGGTGAACTGAGACCCCGACCTCCACCTAGGATGGGTGAATTGAGACCCGCGAACGGGTTGAGAGATCATGAACGAGAAGGGACTCCCTTCAAGGGAGGTGAACGGGAACTACTGCATACTTTCTTTCCCGTTTCAAGCAGACTTAGGACTGCCTACCCCTACCAGATGCAACAAATCGAAAACAAAACCGTTGTATATTTAAAACTGCCATTTACAGATCATTTTTTCTCTGACATCATAGAATGTCGCTCCGCAGTAAATTTAATGAAATTGATCCTGACGGACAGGCCCCCTTTGCCGACAATTCGGTTGAGGAAGCTGAACTGTCAGGAGAGATTTCGACGTGTGAGTCCGTTGTCCAGGACCTCATTGTCGACAATTCGACTGTTGGATCCGGAAGAGCAGCTTCACATAAGATTGGGTCCGCTGGTCAGGCATCCTTGGCCGACATTTCGGTTAAGGAAGCTGAAACTGTGAGCCCAGGGCGAACTGGAACCAGCCACGACATATCGTGTTGGGTTCCAGCATCCCCTCGGTTCCCTTCTGGAAGCTCTGCACCTTCACAACACCTCGACATATCGAGCAAGCGTGAAGAGTGCGAGCTTCCCTGTAATGCGGATGCAGACCATGACAATTCGTGTTATGCTCAGGGATTTAAATGTTCCCATACTCTCTTCCTGCTCCTCCACAAACACCGGCGGTGAAATGGTGGATTCAGGCCAAAGGCCTTCCGCCAAACACACAACACACATTTAATTAACTAAACTTCTGTGTTAGGAACACAAGAACAAGTAAATACACCTCCATCACCCCATTTTCACCAGGTTTTCAGCCCGATCGCCCAAACCCGTAGGGCTCTGTGGGGCTATAAAGGGGCTACAGGAGGGGCTCGTAATTCAATTGAAATTTGATTGACGAACTTCCACAAGCGAATTGCCGCTAATGGAGGCCTGGCCGTACAATTCAATTATACGAAGGGCAGTTCTCCCGGCGCCTACAAGCGAAGTGTCGCTAATATGTGCCTGGGCAGCTAAATCGTCTTACCCCGCGCGTAAATATTAGGCCCGTTGATCCGTCCTCAACTGAAGTGTCGGCAAGGGATGCCAGCCTGGACAGCAGATCCAATTAAAAAGTCACTGCGATTATTTGTCATGATTAGGGTTCGGATTTTGCATGTTTTGCATATTTTATCCTAAGCTCCCTAACATTCATAGATGTACATTTTGAGTGTTTTTAGGCCATTTGCAACCCAAAAAACCGAAATCTATTTCGCATGTTTTGGTGGTTTGGGGGGATTTTTGCATGTTTAGGAGATTTATGCATGTTTTTTGCATGTTTTTTGAATTTACCAGACGCTGTTACAAAAAATAAAATAAGCTTCTTTAAAAAAAAAAATTGAAACTAGCTACCTTTTAACGTACGTTTTAAGGTTGCTAACTTGGCAAAAGTTTTAATAGTTAACTGTAACTTCAATGAGTTGAATGATGGCAGCAATACTGGAGAAAATGAATCCAAAAATGTTGTGGAGATTGAATAAATTGTGAATAAGAAATAACGTATCAGTAAATATAATGTACATTTTCTATCTGTGAACTTTTTATTCTTACCTATTTACCTTGTTTTTGAAAAATAAGAAGAAAATATTAAAATAACTACAAACAGAAAACAATTATTACAATTTTTCAATATTTAACTATTTATCAATTACCTTTTGAAGATTTACGCTAATATGTTATATTGTTTATTAAACAACATTATTATTATATAAAAGAGAGTTTCAAAAGCACTCATTACAAAAAAAGTGGTACTTTTTCCAAATTTGATTTTGCATGTTTTGACATTTTTTGTGTGCATGTTTTGGCATTTTTATAGCATGTTTGCATGCATGTTTGGCCTTAAATTTTTGCATGTTGATCCGAACCCTAGTCATGATATTAAACGAGAAGGATGCCTGAGGGTGAGACAAGGGACGGACCGGGTCGTGAGAGGTAAAGCCTCCCCCGCGAGAAGCTGGGCCACCTGATCTCACCGTCAGTCACAGCGCTTCCCGTGGCGGGCTGGTGAATTGAAGAGTGTGTCCCACGAGCGCCACAGCACTTTGAGCTTTTGACGGGTTCAATCTCGCTCGGTCTTGCGCTTATGACAAGAAGCCCGGCCAGTTGCCCTTTTCAGAACTTAACGCCAATTCGATTGGGACCCATCACGGGGTGGTGGTCTACTGACGTAATACTGTGCATTAATTCATCATAGTCATTGAATATTGGATTGCAAACTGAGAACACCAAGTTTAAGTTTTTTTTTGCCATTTTGGGAAACTTGGCCCATTTTTGAACGTACATAACTTGGCACCTATTTGACCGAAAATTAAACGTAAGTAGTGCAAATTGTTCGGAATTTTGTTTTCTTTGACTTTTAATTCGTCCAGATTTTCGATTGGTTGGATAGAAAAAAAGTTATAATCCAAAAACTGAAATAAGTCTATAAAAAATCGTGGTTTTTAGGGCCCCCTGAAGTTAGCAGCGGGGAAAATTCCTATTATACGCAAACGGGATCCTTTTTTTCAGGATACATTGACTGGACAAAAAACTGTCGTCGCTTTTGGTAGTTTCAGACTTTTCTCTCTACATGCTTGCCGAGTAGATTTTGGTTTATTATTCTTGGAATATTACACCTGTTTTCGCGAAGGGGGACGACGACTCCGATCAGGCTCAAAATTTGACATTATCCGTTTCAAGAGGTCTACATTCAAAATCCGAAATGTCCGTCCGCCGTCCGGGCCGTTTTGGGCAGTAGGATTTTTTTTTAAATCTGAAATTTTGACAAAATACTTGGTTTACCATCTAGTTGTGCCCGCAAGGTTTTCAGTCCGATCGCCCAAACCAGTGGGGCGCTATGGGGCTATAATGGGGCTATAGGAGGTTTTTTTTAAGGCTTTTAGCTATGGGATCGAGTTAGGTGTCGTTTTCGAAGTATTTTTGGACGTAGAATCCATTTTTTGGGGTCCCGGAACGATCCGATTTCACTCATTTCATGGGGCTAAAAATGGGATTTTTGAAGGATCCTAGGATGTTAAATATTTTTTGAGTAAAAAATAAAGAATTTTTGAAAATAAACATTTTTGAAAAAAAAAAAAAAATCCGAAAAAAAATTTTTTTTTCATTGACAGAATTAAATTTTTGCACAAGTAACGTATATCAAAGAATAATAAACCCTTGTGTAAAATTTGCAGCGTTTTTTTTTCTCTCAAATTTTCACGAGCAAAAGTGTCGTGACGTTCAGATTCCGTGACACTCTGCCGATGTTGCGCACTTCTGCGGCTTTTTGACGTACAACGTACGTTTGTTCCGCAGGGATAAGCGAACGAAACGAAAGAAACGCCTTAGAAACTTACGCGACGACATTAAAAACAACTGCGAAGCCCATTACGTTAAAAGATCCAAGAAAGTCCACAACCCGCCGCGTCGCAAAGAACCCAAACAATAACAACGCAGAGGAAGACCACATCAAAGGTAGACATCTGGCTCTGGGGAATCAACAAACTTTGATCTCATGGTGGAATATTCATTCGCCCTTGGGAGAACACTTGCTTTCTTTCCCCGAGCCCTTTTCCATCTTACGCCCACTTCAATTTTTCTTTTGGTTTTTGATGAGCTTAAAAAAGCAAACTTTTTCCGCACTGGAGATCCGTTTTTTTTGTTTGTTTTTTTTTCTAGGAGTTTGATGGGGAAAAAAAGGGAGAAAAGACGCCAAAAGAAAAATGCCCTCTTGGGGGTTTTATTGCCCGTGAAAGGGAACTCAGTCGAGAGAAAATGGCGTACAATTGTGAAAATACAGGCGGGGAAACTACTGTAGTGGTTATTGTTGGGTTCTGCGACAGTCTATTCCAGAGGGTGCTTCACATACAGCCATTCGAACGGATTCTGGTTTGCAGAGAGCCAGTTTCAAAATCCTCGTAAGGCTGTTAAGGTCTTCCATCATACTTGGCTGACTCAGGTAAAATATTATCTTTAGCTCCCGAAGCATTAGAAGTTGTTTTCACAAGGCGGGTGTCACTCACCGAGGTTATTATCAAGGCGAAGGAGGAACGTCGCCGAGGGAGAGAAAACAAGAACTTATTACACATAATTTTTCATGAGAGCGAGTGATTGAAAACGGAAAAAATAATAAATAAGAAACAAAAACCAGAACATGGTACCGCAATTCTCATAAGATAGGAGCTACAATACGAGGAGGAGGACGAGCAGATTCTTCCAATTGCGTCATCTTTACCCTAATAAAGGAGCTCCCAAACGTTTTAGCTGTCGAACACGGTTTTCAGGGAAGACTCCGCAGCAGACCTTCGAAACTCAGTACTGTACAGTATAGTAAACCAAAATACTTGGTTTACCATCTAGTTATGCCCGCGAGGTTTTCAGCGCGATCGCCCAAACCCGTGGGGCGCTATGGGGCTAAAATGGGGCTATGTGAAGGGTTTTTTGAAGCCTTTTAGCTATGGGACCGAGTTTGGTGTCGTTTTCGTAGTATTTTTGGACGTAGACTCCATTTTTGGGGGTCCCGGAACGATCCGATCTCACCGTCGGGATCTATGGGGCTTTCTTGGGGCGACAAATGGGATTTTTGAAGGATGTCTGACGGTCGGCTGGTATTGAGTTCCGCCAAAAAGGTTGGTTGTTGGGTTTAAGCGTACTGAAAAGCGCCAAGACGTCGGTGAAGGTGTTGTTGATCTCCGCCAATCACTCGGTTCCCCCCTGATTGATTTCCGCCAATTTCTCGGCCCCCACACTATTTATCTCCGCCAACAGGGTGAGAGGGGTGAACACGATTTTCGTCCATGAAGCTTTATTAAATACAACGTATTTCATGTCATGCGATCAAAATGAAATCCGAAATGGACACGTCAATGAAACTAGGTACTACTAATACGTCATGCGATCAAAATGAAATCCGAAATGGACATATCAATAAAACTAGGAACTGCTAATACGCCTTCAATGGCGGAATTCAAATCCTCCCCTGACGGTCTAGTAAGGAGTCGTTTTCCGAGTAATTTTGGACGCATAATCCATTATTCGAAGAATCCCACATCAGATTTCTGTTAGAACATTGTGTTTGTCGACACCGGGGATAGTGAAAAATCGAAGCCTCCCTGTTATATGATATGGGATTGAATGTGAAGGTTTGTTAGGTTAACGAGCTCCTTTTTTTTTTTTTTTCAAAAAAAAGCTCTGAAATTCAAACTTGGGAATCACAATCCCGAAGCAGGGGGGACAAGCCCACCGTCATGGGTAGACGATGGTGCCCCTTCATCCTGACAGGATTTTGATCCCCAACGGCACTGCAGTCCTCAAGTGGACTGATTGTACGCGATTGAACCTCAGATTCGACGCATCCATGTGTTGATGTCCTAAGTCCCTAGGCCAGGTTTTATCTCATACACATGTCAACATGAGATAGAGCCGCCGGAATTGCATGTTTTGCCACTTTTTATTGTTGTAATTGTCTGGAAGTTCAACGAGAGCTATGAAAAGGAAAAGGACAATAAAACCTTATTAGAGACAGCCTCGAACTCCAGACACCTGAGTGTGGACCCGGCATCATAACCACTACACCATCGACGGCCCCATAACGAGCTCCTTGCATGAGGAGAAATCAGTAAACTGATGACGAGTATTTACACTGCATGCAGATACATCTGTACATGGATATGTCGTATGATAATATCATATACAGTAGAATCCCGCTATTTCGAATCCCGCCAATTCGAAAATCCCGCCAATTCGAACGAAACAAATGCATTTCGGTCCTTTCGCTAATTCGAACAAAGTTCGGACAATGGGAGCTCATAAAGCATGGGAAAATGTTAAATCGAGCACGATTTCCAACTGTTTCAGGGCTTGCGGTTTCGTTAAAGGTTCGGAAAGTCCAGAAGTCGCTATGGACACCGATTCAGAGGACTTAGGAATGGAATGGAACCGCATTCCTCAAAATGATCAGACCATCACATTTTCCGAGTTTGTTCATTTTGACGATGACGTAGCCGTTGTTGGGTCGTTAAGTGAGGCAGAAATTTTGGAGCAACAAACTGTGGATGAACCCGAAGTACGCAACGAAGAAGAATGTGATGAGCCCGTCGAAATCATAACTGGGAAGGCAGCAAATGCTGCAGTGAAATTACTACGCCATTACCTAGTCCAAACTGACGTCGATGATGATATTTTTTCTGCCCTTGCTCTTCTGGAAAACGCCGTAGATCGTACCCGAAGAGCTTTTTCGCGCAAAAGATCTGAGGATTTTGAAGGGATGTTTTTCAGGTCGCGACTGTACCAAAGACGATCGCAAACAGCGCAAGAAACACCGAATTTGTTTTGATTGAAACGGCGTTCAAACTCACCATCGGCAACAAGAAGTTCGTTGACAAAGATTCTTTGGGGCGATTCAGAAACTGATGGATCAACACAACTTTCTTTATTTACTGTGTTGAATTTACGTTTTTCCACTTTTTTTCGGGCGCGAAACTCTTTACATTGCTCAGCATTTTTTGTTTTTCGCTTCATCTCCCGCTCTCGTTTCTTTGCCTCCATCCGAAGCTGCTTTTCTTCCGCCTTCCTTTCATTGTACCGGAGTATTCTCTCTTCTTCAGTCATACTCAATGATTGCATGAATGTATTTACCTTTCGCTGAAATCTAGCCTCTTTTTCTCGTGCGCGATACTCTTTGCAACGCTCTGCAACTGATTTTCTCTTCTTCACCGTGTCTCGTTTCTTTGCCTCCATCTTACAAACGTTAAGGTTGAAACACTACGAAAGGTGAAAACAAAAGCACTATTCATAGTGGGCTGTAAAAATGTGGTTGCTACAACAGAAGGTAGTAACCATTTAGTAACCAATCAAATGGGTCCCGTGGCTGTAAACTTGTGGTAGCTAGAAGTAATAGGAAGAAGTGTAAATCATAGAAATTAGCTTTAAGAGCAACTCAGCTGATCCGGACCCTGAGCATCGTCAAGTAAATGTCCTAAAGAGGCTACATACGAAATTACAGCTTCCCAGAGTGTAAATCATAGAAATTAGCTTTAAGAGCCACTCAGCTGATCCGGACCCTGGGCATCGTCAAGTAAAGGTCCTAAAGAGGCTACATACGAAATTACAGCTTCCCAGAGTGTAAATCATAGAAATTAACTTTAAGAGCAACGTGTCGTTTTTTTTGGCTGTCGCTAAATTTTGCATGACCCCAGAACTAAGACATATCCATGTCAAAATATTATTTTAAGGAAATGAAAAAGCAAATAAAATGATGTGTTAAATTTGAAAATGATGGTACCTTCCTTGATGACTGAAAGTTTGGGGTGATGAATGAAATAAAATGGCGAATTAAATGAAAGAAAATGTACTTCTGTCTATGGTACAATATTAGAAGAAAGAAAAAGGTCCCTAGCGAAGCCTAAAAGAGAGCTCTCTGATTTGTAATCCAATTAAGAATGTATCAAAATTTAATGTTCAATAGGTAGATACGCGAATCAGTGACGATCTGACCTTAGCAATAGTGGGCCGTATGGACGATTAAATTCGGCTGATGGCGTTCTCAGGTTGGCGGCGTGATTGAGGAAATTTGACAGCGACGGGCGGCGGCGGATTGCGATGAGACTGAAGATCAATTCGGTGAGATACTGAAGACCCAACGGCTGATAAATTCGATGAGATTGAGGGGGTTTTCACGGAGGATTCTGACGACCTTTCGAGAAGAACGTGTTAAATGTAGACAAATTGCGACAGCAGTGACCTTGCCAGGTGATTGATTGGTGCTAATTGGGGAGGGAGATGAGCTGCAAGCTTCCGTATTCCTGGTAGGGGGCCCAGAAGGAGAGGTTGAGGTGGTGGAAGATGTTGTGCTGAACCTTACAGTTGACACTCTCGCTCAACTCTCCCCTCGACCAATTGCCCTACCTAATGTAAATATTTTTTAATGAGAAGAAACCTATTTTAATTTTAATTTCAAATGTAGTGGCCGAAACACATTGTAAGGATTATTTTTCCCCACAAATATTTTCTTATTGGCACAGGATTAATTTTTTCACACTTAGCCTATATCCCAGAATGATAAACCCATGTGTAAAATTTGCAGCGTTATTGATATTGTTATTATTATTTTGACATGGATATGTCTTAGTTCTGGGGTCTTGCAAAATTTTGCGACACACAAAAAATGCAACGTTTTTTATTGGATGCACCCGTGGCAACCCGTCAACTTAATTTTTCATAGTAACAACGTCTATCACCAACTATATGCAGCCCATGAACTCAAAATGAAATTACTCAGTACCTATTAAATAAATCGAAGGCTCACAAAATCATAAGACATATCCATTTAAAGATGTATCTGCATGCAGTGTAGATACTCGTCATCAGTTTACTGATGATTTGCGGTTTTTTTTTTTTTTTTGTTTTTAGCACGGAACATGCTTTAGCCTTGAGCTAACTGCCCGAAAACGTGACGCAAGATGAGTGACGCGAGATGGCTGACGTAGAAGTGTCACACGATTATGAGGAGGTTAGGAGAACAAAGGAGCTATTTTTTTATCAAACAATAATTATTTGATAAAAGAAATAAATCAGAATAAATAATTATTGTTGATTTCTTTCTGCTTGGCAACGTTACTAGTCAAACGAGTATTAAGAGGTTAGGAGAACAAAGGAGCTATTTTTTTAATATTTTTTTATTTTATTTATTTATTTTTTATTTTTTTAGGGAATCCTAACTTTAGGATTATACCAATAATTGGTTGAATGAAATTATTTCATCTTCAACAGGGGTAGAACGAAGATGAGAAGGCCACAAAACATTTAAAACGTTGAAAATATTACAAAAGGGTTTATTGTTCTTTGGTAAAAATTACCCAAAATTCAAATCTGGGGCGATTGTAAACTGGGCCACATCTTCGGATGATGCATGTAAATTGGGCCCACAGACTCCTGTTTGATACACAGCTCCTCTTGTAAACTGGGTCCCTTGCGGACGAATGTAAATTTGGCTGTGGGCTTATAGAAGAAGTCAATCATTGCAGCGAGTTAATTTTACATGTGCACCACAAATAGTCAAAGAGTAAAAGGGTGGAATTCACAACTATCACTCGAATTGGAGGGTGTCCTTGAGGGGGCGAGTGCCACTTGGACTATTCACAGTGAGCTGGCCACAGGCTGGTGGGAAGTTCTGAGTGGAGGGTCTCCTCAAGGGTTGACGTGACATCCCTCCAGCTAGTCACAGCCGCGAGCCCTCAGCGGAGTACTCAAGCAGACCATTGTGAGTGTTATTCATAGCAGCCAAACCTAGTCACCAGTCTAGAACTCCTTCTGCCGGGCCCGGCGGTCAAAACGCTCCTTCTGCTGCCACATCTGGACCCCCCCCCCCCCCCCCCCCCCTCCTCCATGATTATTGTAGTGCACTCTCTGGTTTACTGCATGTGCTTCCGAAGGAACAACACATACGTAGCTGAGAGTGGCTCTTCCCTCATGATAGGTCTGAAGAAGTCCTCTGGTAGCTTAGGCTCGCGACCTTACACCATCAATGCCTGCCCCAATCGTTCTGCTTCTGGTTCCCGAACGTAGTCAGAAACTTGGTTATTGTTCGATTGAGGCGTTCTACCAGCCCTCCTAGTCGACCGACTGTGCCTGGTTCTCAACTCAAACAGTTCTTTATTGCTGTAGATACTAAGACAGTACTTACATAGCAAGCGTCAAACCAGGAGGTGGCTCATTTCCTTGATCAACTTTGATTCAAAGTGGCGTGGCCCAGTTTATCACTCACTAATGATCCAAAAATACAGATGGGTTCAAGGTGGGGCCAAGTTTACATGGAGAGTTGAGCTCTGCTTTTTGGACTACTACTCCCGTGGCCCAGTTTACGCCCGCTCCAAATCTGCCAATAAAAATTACAATGTAATTTTTATGTCATAAAAAAAAAAAAAAAATCTTCACTTCTACACAGTGTCAGGATTGCTGCAGGACCCCGAAAAATCGATTTAATGTTCACAATTGTTCGGAAAACCACTCCGTATCCGACCTTCTGGCATCCTTCAAAAGGCCCATTTGTAGCCTCTTGAAGGCCCCATAGATCCCTACGGTGAGATCCGATGGTTCTGGGACCCCAAAAAATGGATTCTACGCCCCAAAATACTTTGAAAACGATACCTAACTCGATATCATAACCGAAAACCATCAAAAACCCCTTCCGTAACCTCTTTTTAGCCCCACTGAGCCCCACGGGTTTGGGCGATCGGGCTGAAAACGTCGCGGGCACAACTAGATGGAAAACCGAGTATATTGTCAAAATTTCAGATTTTAAAAATCCTACTACTCACAAAATTCTTCCTTTGGGGGTTGTTGGGGGTCTTCCATCAAACTTGGCAGACTACTAAAATCTTCTCTCTCCCCTCCCAAAACCTATTATAAGTTGTGTTCAAGGCGGGTGTCAATCACCGAGGAAAATAATTACCAACGCGGGAGCTGTGGAACGTTGGCGAGATATTGTGGAATGGAAATGGAAGGCGGTGAGGGGAGAGGGGGGGGGGGTTCTAAAACTTGATGGAAACCCGGCAGAGGTGGTAGTTTGGTGAGGACAAACGTCGGCTGCGGAGAGAGGAGAAGGAAGGCAATCTATGGATAATGTAAGCTGTTGGCTGAGTGGTGGGGAGGCAGGTGGAGCTGAGAATAATAAAGCCACCACAAGGTGGGACGACGGTGTCAGGATTATAAACACGGCCATAAATCTCTTACAATATCTTCGATGGATTTCAAAATGTTCAAAGATGTTTGAGCTAAATTTGATTTGACCACTTAGAAGACGAAATTGGGACTGCCTAGTCTACTATACTGGAACTACAGCCCGAGTAGGAAAAACGCTGCAAATTTTACACAAGGGTTTAATATTCTTTGATATAGGTTACTTGTGCATAAATTTAATTCTGTCAATGAAATTTTTTTTTTTGGTTTTTTACTTGAAAAATATTTGACCTGGGATACTTCAAAAATCCCATTTGTAGCCCCATGAAAGCCCTGTAGATCGCAACAGTGAAATCGGATCGTTCCGGGACCCCCAAAAAATGGATTCTACGTCCAAAAATACTTCGAAAACGACACCTAACTCGATCCCATAGCCGAAAACCTTTTAAAAAAAACCTCTCCTGTAGCCCCATAGCGCCCCACGGGTATGGACGATCCGGCTGGAAACCTTGCGGGCACAACTAGATGGTAAACTGAGTATTTTGTCAAAATTTCAGATTTAAAAAAAAAAAAAAATCCTACTGCCCAAAGCGGCCCGGACGGCGGACGGACATTTCGGATTAGAATGTAGACCGCTTGAAACGGATAATGTCAAATTTTGAGGCCGATCGGAGTCGTCTACATCCGTCGCGAAAACATAGACCTGTGTATTATTCCAAAAATAATAAACCAAAAGCTAGAAGAAGGGGTCTGAGGCCAGGTGGGAGAGTTCGGGGGTTGGCTGGCTTTAGCCTTGTCCTCCACTGGAAGCGTTTTCAAGCGACTAGGCGTAGTCGTCCGTTGATCACATTAGGTCAAAATACATGAGGCGGCCTCCACTGCGAGCGACCAGGCGTAGGGGACAGAAGCCAGCAGGGGTAGGCCCCCTAGTTTTCGCTTTTCATGGAAGGTGCAACCTCTCGTGTTCTCAACTTGAAGCGCTGCACTAACAACGACAAACCGTCATTTTCAAAACATCTTAACTCAGACAATTTGAAATGATAATGGATTTGCTAGCAGAGGAATTACCTCAACAAAAAGAAAAAGTTGTCGAAGTTTTCTCGACGCAAGTACGCCGAAGTTTGTAGCAGTAGATCTCATATTGTGAGGTGTTGAATGGAAATTCATCTTTAAAAAATGTTCATTAAACAAGCTTTTCCTAATTTAATTGAGATGATTGCAGTAAAATTTCTCTCGGGAACACTGTTCGCCCCAACTTCCGAGAGTATTCTTCAGAGGGAGTATTTCCCAGGAGGCATTTAATTTGAATTCTTTCTGTTCTTCCTGAGAAGGCTGGCGGGAGGAGGAAAACTCTCGAAAAGCACGTTTTGATTACTTGCAGTTTTCCACTTCCGTCACGAAAGATTAGCTTTAGCCTCCTTCCCTCTCAACGCCGGCTTTCACCTTATTCACGATAGGCTGAACTTCTGGGGCGGTTCAAATGAATTTTGAGTGGCGTCCCCTCGTCCTTCCCCTTCTTTCTTCGGAAACTTCGCTTCGGCCCCCGAGATTCAAATTACTCCAACTGGGTGGAAAGGAAAGGCCGCAAGGAAATGAGTGAAATTGCGAGGAAAGTCGTATTTGAAGTGAAAGTCGAAAGACTGAGGGCAGAAAAGAAAGATCGGACAGAATGTTGGATGTGGGGAACTTGATAGAGAGAGTTTGTGTTTGTCTACATTTCATGATTAAACCATTAAATTTTATTCAACAGCTGAACCAGAGGTGAGTAGTGTGGACCCCCCCCCCCCCCCTCCACAACGGATGTTGGGTGCATACCTTCAGGATAATAATATGTTCCTAAAAAAGCAAGTTTGCTTCTCAGGTTCAATATAATTATTTATGTTGTGTGGTTGGTGGAACGCCTCGAGGGTCATATCTAGGATTACGCCACCAGTGTCTTTGGAGGAAGAGGAGGGGGGAGCAGAAATATCCCTTTAGGCTGCGATGGGGGATTTATTTAGCTTTCACGAGAAGAAAAGAAATTTGGAATCGGACCAATAGTTTTTGAGCTACAACCGAAAACGTTGTGAAAAACATGCTTCCGCTGTCTTCAGGTCTTCAACTAAAATGTTCACATTTTGGAAAAAATGGCCTATTTTCAAAGTAACATAACTCTGGAACTAATTGACTTACACCGCTCCAGTTGGGCTTAAATTGTCACACATTTGAAGCTATTCAAAAACTCATATGGTAGTTTTCGTCGGAAAATGCATAGTTTAATAGATATAGAGCAAAAACTGAAATAAGGCCGAACAAATCGCAGTTTTTCGGGTGCTACGCGTGAAGCACAGCTTTTGGGAAGTTGCCAAACTGGGTAAACACTACCTTAATGGGTCCGAAAAACACTAAAAACGCTGCAAATTTTACACAAGGGTTTATTATTCTTTGATATACGTTACTTGTGCAGAAATTTAATTCTGTCGATGAAAAAATTAAAAAATTTTTTTTTTGATTTTTATCTCAAAAAAATTTTTTTTTTGGATTATTTGTTCAAAAATGTGTTGTTTTTTTTAAATTCTGTATTTTTTACTCGAAAAATATTTAACATCCTGGGATCCTTCAAAAATCACATTTTTAGCCCCATGAAAGCCCTAAAGATCGCCCCATTGAAATCGGATCGTTCCAGGACCCCAAAAAATGGATTCTACGTCCAAAAATACTTCGAAAACGACACCTAACTCGATCCCATAGCTAAAAGCCTTAAAAAAAAACCCTCCCGTAGCCCCATTATAGCCCCATAGCGCCCCACGGGTTTGGGCGATCGGACTGAAAACCTTGCGGGCACAACTAGATGGTAAACCAAGTATTTTGTCAAAATTTCAGATTTTTAAAAAAATTCCTACTGCCCAAAACGGCCTGGACGGCGGACGGCGTACGGCGTACGGCGGACGGGCATTTCGGATTTTGAATGTAGACCTCTTGAAACGGATAATGTCAAATTTTGAGCCCGATCGGAGTCGTCGACCCCCGTCGCGAAAACATAGGTGTATTATTCCAAGAATAATAAACCAAAATCGGAGATACATCTCGTTTTGCGAATTTAGCGATATTTAGAGCCGATTTTGACTGGCCTACCTGGGCAGTGGGCCCATCAGGGATCTCTCCCACTAAGGGAGACTTGATCAGCGGGAATGATCTCAAATTGATCACTGCGATTAGTCATGATTAGCTAATTATACACAGTAAATGGCAATTTATCATTAAAACGCTGCAAATTTTACACAAGGGTTTATTATTCTGTGATATAGGTTACTTGTACAGACATTTAATTCTGTCAATAAAAAAAATTAAAAAAATTTTTTTTTGGATTTTTATATTTCAAAAAAAAATTTTGGGGGGGATTTTTTTTTCAAAAATGTGTTTTTTCAAAAATTCTTTAATTTTTACTCGAAAAATATTCAACTTCTTGGGATCCTTCAAAAATCCCATTTTTAGCCCCATGAGAGCCCTATAGAACGCCACAGTGAAATCGGATCGTTCCGGGACCCCCAATAATGGATTCTACGTCCAAAAATACTTCGAAAACGACACCTAACTCGATCCCATAGCTAAAAGCCTTCAAAACACCCCTCCTGTAGCCCCATTTTAGCCCCATAGCGCCCCACGGGTTTGGGCGATCGGACTGAAAACCTTGCGGGCACAACTAGATGGTAAACCAAGTATTTTGCCAAAATTTCAGATTTTTAAAAAAATTCCTACTGCCCAAAACGGCCTGGACGGCGGACGGCGTACGGCGTACGGCGTACGGCGGACGGACATTTCGGATTTTGAATGTAGACCTCTTGAAACGGATAATGTCAAATTTTGAGGCCGATCGGAGTCGTCGACCCGCGTCGCGAAAACATAGGTGTATTATTCCAAGAATAATAAACCAAAACGCTGCAAATTTTACACAAGGGTTTATTATTCTTTGATATACATTACTTGTGCAGAAATTTAATTCTGTCAATGAAAAAATTAAAAAAAAAAATTTTTTTTTTGATTTTTATCTCAAAAAATTTTTTTTTGGATTTTTTTGTTCAAAAATGTGTTTTTTCCAAAATTCCGTATTTTTTACTCGAAAAATATTTAACATCCTGGGATCCTTCAAATATCCCATTTTTAGCCCCATGAGAGCCCTATAGATCGGCACAGTGAAATCGGATCGTTCCGGGACCCCAAAAAATGGATTCTACGTCCAAAAATACTTCGAAAACGACACCTAACACGATCCCATAGCTAAAAGCCTTCAAAAAACCCCTCCCGTAGCCCCATTATAGCCCCATAGCGCCCCACGGGTTTGGGCGATCGGACTGAAAACCTTGCGGGCACAACTAGATGGTAAACCAAGTATTTTGCCGAAATTTCAGATTTTTTTAAAAATTCCTACTGCCCAAAACGGCCTGGACGGCGGACGGCGTACGGCGTACGGCGTACGGCGGACGGACATTTCGGATTTAGAATGTAGACCACTTGAAACGGATAATGTCAAATTTTGAGCCCGATCGGAGTCGTCGACCCGCGTCGCGAAAACATAGGTGTATTATTCCAAGAATAATAAACCAAAAGTACGCCCGTCTTCAAACGGAGGGCTTTTGTATCGATGGGAGAAGAGGGGTTCGCACGGCTGGGACCGGAGCGCGACCCACTCCTCCCGCCAATGCTAACTCTAGCGGGCTGCCGAGACTGTATAAAGTGGGGTAAATTCTTCACCCCTTGAAAATTATTCCGCTGGCAGACCACGCTACAAATCAAGTTGAACCGGCGGTGAGTGTGAAATATTGGTGGAAACTGGTGACGTGAAACTTAATCAGCCCTCGCCATTTATCAGGCACAATGTCGACCCAATACGTCAGAGATTAATTTGAATTAACGGGATTTCACTGAGTGCCTCGTGTTTGGACGACGTCGGGGAATTGTTTGGTTTGACTGTTTGTTGCCTTTAAGGCTCAGTAACGGAAAACGTTGGGAATTCAATTAACCTCCCGGGCCCGGTCAAATTAAACCAATCACTATCACTTACCGTCGGCGTATAGTGGAATGGAAAGCGGGGTCAAGATAATCGAATTGCAGGATATTCAAAGGGCGCTCCTTTGAATTCCAATTCAAAAGGGAAGAAGTGAATTGAGTCGCCGATGGAATTACTTCGCGGTTCGGGCGAGACTCCGGAGTTATGCGATGGAATGGTAGGAAAGGGGTTGTGCACCTCCACCAGAGCCCTCTCGTAGCTCCAAGCGGAGAACGACCTGCCAAGGGACAACCCCCCTGAGCCCCCAGTCCTCCACATCCTGGCGATTCAAATTTCAAGCACAACTTGCTCCAGACGAAAGTTACCGAGAACTTGGTTGGACTCGGAACGCTTAGCCTCACTATAATAGTTGGAATAATTCAACTAGGCATTCTCGGCACTATAATACCGCCCACCGAACCAAAATCTGTAATTCATCCTTACAAGTTTTATGACATCACACCCTTAATACCCCTATCACATCCGAGTTCCTCCTCCGCTCACAATCTTTTCCCTAACTGCCCTTCCTTCCCCCATTTTTCCGAAAACCTAATAAGAAGTTCTCAGGAAAAGAACCTTCTCCCTCCGGCTTTTTCCATCCTTGGCTTTATTAGTTTTTACAAACTTTGCGATAAGGGGGGGGGGGGGGGGGGAGGGGGGACGCTACATGGGGGGATCGTGGTGTGAGAGCATAAAAGGGGTTCCTCTATTCAACTGGCCCTTCTACCCCCGATAACTCTCCCTATTGGCCTTCTCTTGAAGGCTGCTCTAATTAAAAACAAAAAAACTTGGGAGGAAAAGATGAGACCAGTCACGTGTGATCCCAAGTTTTCGGCTAGCAAAAACGAACTATCGCCGGATTCACGGGGTTCGTCTTAAGAGTTGCCAACCAGCTTTTGGGTTTATAAACTTTTTCTCGTTCTTTCTTCTGTGAAGTTACACCACAGCTCGATAGAGATTACTAGCGCTCGGACATAAGGCCTCGCTTTGCTCAGCCAACCACTTTTCGGACAGAAGGCTTCACTTCGCTCGGCTGAGCACTTTTTGGAACAGGCTCGCTTCGCTCGGCCAACCACTTTATTGGATAGGGGGCGAGCGGCAAGTGGCAGTCGCTCAATGCACTTCGGGCGTAAAATAGGCCGGGAATAGAGAGAGAAATCGTCTTCCCACACCAGAATATATCCGAAATAATTGTGGAATGAACCGTTTCCCAAAATTTCCCCGCCTCTCCACCTTTCTAAGGTCCCTGGCACCCTCCGTTCTTCCGTTCTCTCCATCCTTCCCAGGTCCCTGACACCGTCCCAAGCCAAACTGCTAACGCGCTGGATCTCTTCAAATCGTTCAAATTAAATTGGTCGTCTAAATTCGCTGATCGTCGGAATTCGTTCATTGGGTATTTCGTATTAAATTTCGAATCTCTAGGTGGGATAAGGAGAAAACGCCGACTCAAGCGGACCGTAAACAACGAAGATAGTGAGGGTTGCGCAAATTTGCGCTAATCGAAAATTTCGCTCAACCCGCTTATTGGACGTAAAATTGACCGAGGAATCCAAATTCGCCAAATAATTTAGGGGTTCCGATTTAAAATGAGAAAGTTGGGCGCAAATGCGCCTATTTGCGCGCATCTCAGGGGGTGCTCAACCCCACTATTTGTAGCTAAACGGTCCACTTAGACCATAGAAAAAATCGCGGCATTTTTATCGCTTAGCGTTTAGGAGGAGAAGGCCGATAACGAACGGCTGATTACGAAAAAACCCCATGTCCCGGTACGTAAACTTGCGAATTCCCCTCATTTTGGTTTATTATTCTTGGAAAAATACAATTATGTTTTCGCGACGGAGGTCGACGACTCCGATCGGCTTCAAAATTTGACATTATCCGTTTCAAGAGGTCTACATTCCAAAATTTAATGCGAAATGTCCGTCCACCGTCCCGTTTTGGGCAGTAGGAATTTTTTTAAAAATCTGAAATTTTGACAAAATACTCGGTTTACCATCTAGTTGTGCCCGCAAGGCGTTAAGCCAGATCACCCAAACCCGTGGGGCGCTATGGGGCTAAAATGGGGCTACAGGAGGGTTTTTTGAAGGCTTTTGGCTAGGGACCGAGTCAGGTGTCGTTTCCGAAGTATTTTTGGACGTAGAATCCATTTCTTTGGGTCCCAGAACGATCCGATTTCACTGTAGCGATCTATACGGCTTTCATGGGGCTACAAATGGGATTTTTGAAGGATCCCAGGTGGTCAAATTTTTTCACGTGAAAAACAAAAATTTTGAGAAAAAAAATCCCAAAAAATGTTTTTTTGAAAAATAGAATAAGCAGCGTTTTTTCCAAAACCCTAAAAAATCCACGTTTTTCAATCGACTTTTCAGTGCGGGAGCCAAACCAGGATTCTCTCGAAGTTTGAACACAGAGAAAAGTAGTATAGCAATAAATTTGGCGTCGATAGAACACCCTTAAATGCTACTAAAATAAGCTCTAAGCTTACGTACTTAGCAAATGATTTGTGTCGAAAAAACCTCATTTCTGAGCAACTTATCGCTCAGCTAAGAAATTAGAGGTAAATGAGACCCTTTTGATATATTATTTAGGAAATAATACACTCATGTACCGATTCGAGTCAGAGATCGGCCTCAAAATTTGTAATTATACGATTCACGACGTCTAGATTCCACAAGCCAAATGTCGGTCGGCCGTCCGAGCTGTTTTTGGCAGCAGGCATTTTTTTTTTTTAATCTGAAATTTTGAGGAAATACTCGGTTTACCATCTAGTTGTGACCGTCAAGTCCGTCAGCCCGATCGCCCAAACCCGTGGGGCGCTATGGGGCCAAAATAGGGCTACAGGAGAGGTTTTTTTAAAAAGGTTTTCGGCTATGGGATCGAGTTAGGTGTCGTATTCGAAGTATTTTTTGACGTAGAATCCATTTTTTGGGGGTCCCGGAACGATCCGATTTCACTGTTGCGATCTATAGGGCTTTCATGGGGCTACAAATGGGATTTTTGATGGATTCCAGGTCAAATATTTTTCAAGAAAAAAAAAAAAATTCAAACAAATTTTTTTTTAATTCTTTTCATTGACACGGAGTTAAATTTCTGTAACCTATATCAAAGAATAATACACCCAAGTGTAAAATTTGCAGTGTTTTTCTTTTTATTCCATCCTCAAGAATAATTTTTAATTTTGAGAGCGATTTAGCTTGGCCGAAGATATTTTGATATATTCTTATTAAATCGAATTATTTTTCTATTAATTTTTTATTTATTTATAACGCTAATTAACATCATCTCTTCTATTGATACCAATCTTTGCACAATTCGTACAGAAGAATAAGTAGCCCTTGTGTAAAGTTTGAAGCGTTTTGATGACGTCTTTGTGTCATCCAGCTTTTCATTCATCAGTCAAGAGCTTTCACCCCTCTCGTCTTCATATCACTGTGTCCTCTATCTCCACAAAGTGCTTCTCGTTTAACGGGTTCCATCCTCATTTCCTATCTCACTCTCTCTTTCTTTCTCTCTATCTCTCTTGCTCTCTCAGAAAGGTTTTTGGGGAAATATTTTACGCCTTTTCCTCGCCCCCGTACGTTCATTTTTCTGCTGGAAAATCCGCAACCCTCCTTCCCGCCTTCTGCAATCCTGGTAGGTGTGGAGATCTCTGGAGGGGGATCCTCCCTTTTATCACCTTATCGCTTCAGACTACATTGTGCACGAGCCGTTAGCCTTTTCCCTGCTCGGTGAGAAATTTATGATCCTTTTTTTCCAGAAGCCTACCGCCGCCGTTGAAAACTACCCTATTTACCCCCACACCCGCCTCCCCACTTGCGCTTCTTCCGTCATCAACTGCGGGAAAAAGAGCGTTCGTGGAACAAATGGCCTAATTACGACCGCCTTCGTCTTCCCGTACATTGCGACGCTTCAATGTATTTTGAAACAACCCTCTTATTTTATGTACTGGTCGTTTGGCGGAGGGCCAACTGTGAGATGTAGCTGATGTTTCCGGCATTCCCTGATGTCAGCCCGTATGGCCTCAGTCCCCATTAAATACTCCGGCAGAAGTACGTAACGGAAACTGCGTTTGTAGAGCGACTAGCCTTTCAGTGAGAGCAGTTCATTGCTTAACCGTCATGATCCCAAGCAAAGATAGTAAACTGCAATTTATATCCACCAGGACTCAGGTGTTGTTTTTATGAAGGCTCCCGTGACTAGAGTAGGTACTGAACCTATAATGAAAAACGCTGCAAACTTTACACAAGGGTTTAATATTCTTTGATGCAAATTATCCAAAAATTAATTCTGGATCAATGAAACAAATTATAATTCAATTATGTTGTTAAACAAGTTTTTTTTTTTTTTTACTAGTAAATTTTGTGGAAGGGATGTGGGACCCCGAAAATGGATTAAGCATCTACTCGGAAAACGACACCTCAGTTTGCTTCCTGGCATCCTTCAAAAGCCCAATTTGCAGAATCGGATTGTTCCGAGACCCCTAAAATTGGATGCTACCTCCAAAAATACCCCGAAAACGACACCTCATCTACTATATTGGAGAGGAGGAGGAGGAGGAGGAGGAGGAGGAGAATGCTCATTTTTATTCTAAGGCACTTCTAGGTGTCGCAAAAATTTGAAATTGGTCTTAAAAAATTTCTTTTGGCGAGCATAGTGAGAGAAATGTGTGAAAACACCAAAACCTCCGCTCAAAATGGCCCAAAAATGTGTTTAAACTGCTCCAAAAATACCTTCTTTTTTTTATCGCGAAGGAGGTCGACAATGGGGAAGTTGCATGAATTTTTTTCAATTTTTTTTTTTTCGAAAGTACATCCTACTAGAATAACCAAAACGACAGTCAGCCGTCTAGAATCGCTCCCAAAAAATTATTATGATTTAGAGAAAGTGGTGACGTTTGAAAATTCGTTTCAGCTGGGTCAGTGACGTCGTTTGGTCTAATGTCACCGATTGCGTTACCAGTGTTGCCATCTGACAGCCCATCACAACGAACGCTATTGAATCACCGTCAATCTGATGTAATAAGACGTTAAACTATAAGTATAATATATTATTAAGAACAAGACTTTCAGGTTAATTTCAAGATCACAACAACTGTTTTATTTATTAACGACTACCCTGGTTTCAATGCCGAAACCACTCAACCCAACATCATCCCTCTCCTCTCATGAGTCGGAGACGGTCAGCGTGGACTACTTTCAGCTTCCCATTAGTGGCCCTGATGCGGAATATGACATCGGAAATCTCAGTCACGACCTCACAAGGCCCATCCCACGGCAAATCCAATTTCGGGCAACGCCCAACTATTCTCCGTGGGTTGAAGCACCAGACCTTGTCGCCAACTCGGAATAAGGGTGTCTTGCACTTGACGTCGTACTTCCGCTTCGAACTCTCTGCTGCCTTCAGTAGTCTTTGTCGTGCCAGTTCATGAACTTCTATCAGTCCATCTTCTAACTTGCCAGCATAGCCCGTTTTGCTCTCCCTGTGCGGCGGTGCTCCATATAGCAAATTCAAGGGTAGGTTCAACTCTCTCCCAAACAGAAGGCGAGCAGGAGAAAAGCCTGTCGTTGCTTGTTCGGTTCCCCTATATGCTAACAGAGCCAAGGGTAACTTCATTTCCCACTCTTTCTGTCGATTTTCGGTGAGTTTGGACAACAGGTTCCACAGGGTGCGATTTAACCTTTCAACCTGTCCGTCACTCTGAGGCCGTAGAGGAGTTGTTCGGGTTTTGTGGATGTTGAGGATCTTGACGACTTCGCGAAAGACATTTGACTCGAACGTCCGTCCCTGATCCGAGTGCATCTCTCGCGGGACCCCGAACCTCGAAACCACGTTTTCTATTAGGCCTTGCGCGACTGTTTCTGCTCTGATGTCGGGTACCGCAAAAGCCTCGGGCCACTTGGTGAAGTAGTCTACCACTACCACTATGTAGCGGTTTCCCCGATGGCTCATGGGCAGAGGTCCGATAAAATCCACACCTACTCTTTCGAAGGGCACGCCTACCGTATAGGTCTTCATCGGAGCTTTTTGAATTAATGGCCGTCCCCGTCGGTTACAAATCTCACAACTTTCGCAAAATCGGCGGACATCTTTGTGCATACCTGCCCAGTAGAAGCTCGTTCTTAACGTGTTAATGGTACGCCTATGCCCAAAATGCCCCAGCCGATGTCCTTGCTCCAGCACCAAACCCTTCTTATCTTTTGGGACTAGCGTCTGGAGCGAAAATGACTTCTGGTTTTCTGCTTCCCACTTTCTTTTGAGCACGCCCCCATGTAGGACTATGCAGTTGAACATGGCCCAGTAAGCCTTGATCTCCTGCCCAAGATGGGATATTTCTTCCCACGAGGGACGTCGCTGCTGCTCCACCCACTTGTAGAGTAGGCCCAAGGCAGAGTCTCTTAATTGCTCAGCCTTCCAGTCTACCTCAGGCTCCAGCTTCAGCCCACGCAAGTTGTCCGGCAACCCGTCTTGCTTCTTTTCGGCCCGTGTGCAGTACTTGCAGTCGCTGTCATAGCAGGGCCGCCTAGACATGCCATCAGCGTTCTGATGCTTAGCTCCAGATCTATGCTCCACTTTCATGTTGTATACCTGGATTTTCTCCAGCCACCTGGCGATCTGACCATCGGGCTCCTTGAAAGTCCGTAGCCACTGCAAAGCCGAATGATCCGTACGAACTGTGAATTCAGCCCCAGAATCCAGGCCAAAAGAGCTGTAGTGCCGCAGGGCCTCCACCAAGCTGAGCAGTTCTTTACGGGTGACACAATAGTTTCGCTCTGCTCTGTGTAAGCACCTACTAAAATATGCCAAAACCCTTTCCTCCCCTCCCTGAACCTGGGAAAGGACGGCACCAATCGCTCGTTCACTTGCATCAGTGTCCAGGATATATCTTGCCGAGGGGTCAACGTGTGCCAACAGTGGAGCATTAGTAAGCGCCGTCTTGAGGTTGTCAAAGGCAACTTGGCAAGCAGATGTCCATTCAAATTGAGATCCTTTCTCCTGCAGAGGGTACAAAGCAGAAGCACATCTTGCAAACTGCGGGACAAACCTCCGGTAATAGGAGCAAAACCCCAAGAAAGTTCTCAATTCCTTGACGTTACTTGGTACCGGCCATGACCGAACTTTTTCCACTTTTGCAGGGTCCGTTGCAATGCCCCCTTGGGACACCCTATAGCCAAGGTATGTGGCACTTTGCTTGAACAATTCGCACTTTTTGGGATTCAACTTGACCCGCTCATGGCGAAATCTGGTGAACACTTGCCGCAATTTCTCAATTTGAGAAGACACAGAGGGCGTATGGATAAGCACATCATCGAGGTACACCTTCACATTCCCAGCATCCGTCTCTGGCCTCAACATGTTGTTCATGGCTCGCTGGAAAGTGGCTGGTGCGTTAGTTAGACCAAAAGGCATCACTCGGAACTGCCAGAGACCATGTGGTGTGCAGAATGCAGTTTTCTCTTTGTCACACTCTTCCATGTCGATCTGCCAGTAACCACTTTGAAGGTCCAACGTCGAGAACCACGCACTTCCGGCCAATGCCCCCAACAATTCATCAGCCTTTGGTAATGGATAAGCATCCCTTTTTGTCACTGCATTCAGCTGTCTGTAGTCGATACAAAATCTTGTCGAGCCATCCTTCTTTTTCACTAGGACTATGGGGCTTGCCCATGAACCCTTCGAAAGCTCTATGACCCCGTTTCGCTCCATCTTTTTGATCAGGTCCTCCACCTCAGGCAATCTGTGAGGAGGAAGACGCCTGGGCCCTTGACAAATTGGCCTGTGTGAACCTACATCTATCGAATGCGTAACTCCCTTGATGTGGCCCAAGTCGGATTCATTTTTGGCAAATACATCTTCAAATTCTATGAGAAGATCTCGCAAAAGGCGGGTGCTGTCAGGCTGCAACCAGCCCCTGGACCGACAAAAAAGGTCCTGCAGATGGGATGGAACACCCCCTGTGCAGTTATCGCTTGTCTTGCCCAGAGAAACGTCAACTGCAGCCATTATTGAGGACTCAAATTCATGGAATCCCTGGTAACACAATGCATCCACGGTGTCTGGTTGGGTGCAATCTTCAGGTTCTACCACAGGATCGTAAGAGGAGAGAATCTTCCTGTTTCCCACCACTATGCTGCTATCCTCGGTATGGATCTGAACCTTATACTTCTTCAAGAAGTCCATTCCCAAAATGCACTCCTCCCTAATATTTGCCACTTGAACTGTGTGCTTCCTCAAGTGTCCATCACCCAGGTCAATGTCAACGTCTACCTTTCCCATGACAGGGACTACATCTCCTGTCACACTTCTCAACCACCCTTTATCCCGCACATTGATAACTAGCTTTACAGCTTCTACGACGTCTTTACAAACTACTGTACTAGTGGCCCCACTATCAACTATCATGCTACAAGGCAACCCGTTCAACCTACCTACCATTATAATCGAAGGGCAACTTTGAAGGCGATAGACGACCTGTGCTGTTCCCATGCTGTCATAAGTCTGGGTGGCCATTGTGCGGTGGGTGGTCAGACTGCGGCCCCTCAATCTGACCGCTCTTCGTTTCCCGAACTTTTGGGGGCTTCATTACGAGTTGGGCATGAAAACCAGGTGTGCCCGACCTCGTCACAGCGCCAACAGGTCAGCTGGCGCTTCTGCGGTGGACCCCTCGTGAAAGACGAAAGGCGCTTCGACGTACGTGCTGCATTTACCGACGTCTCTCCTTGTTCAGTCGCGCATTGTCTCACCACTGAGCGAGAGGGAACGCTTTCTGCCTTCAAAGCAAGGTCTAGCGCCTCCTGAATTATTTATTCACTATATCAAATGATAAACCTTCGTAAATTCCTTCTACAAGCTGTAGACACTAGCGCCCCAAGTGAGAGCTTTGCCTTGTTTGTGACGTAGATTAGCCAAGTCAGCCTCGCGGACAGACCCGCGAAAATTCGAACTGCACTACTCGTTTTTTGCTCTTCTCTCCTCCAACAATTTAAAAAAAAACTGATTTCAGAGTTTCTATAACATTAGCTTCGGTCCTAGAATACAACGGTAGGGTTAAATTTAAAATCGTAAGTTTATGCAATTTCCCCGGCCTGATCGGCCTCAATTTCATTTGCATTTAATTTCATTTAAATTATGTAATAACATTTCACAATGTTCATGTATCCTCGTGCATGATGTGTAATAGTATACTATTACTATAGATTCCTAGTCTTGAGATTAATCTCGATCAATAATCTCGATCTTAGTCGCGATCAATCTCAATTGAGTCTTAAGACTAGGAATGTACCCGTCCAGGCCCGTGTCTCTCTTTTTCCTTCATAACATTTTGTGAGAGGGTTCAGAAGTGAGATGACATCAGGAGTTAACATTAAGCAAAAGTGTCTTACATACTACAACTATATAGTAGGTACTTACAATCTATATCTCTTAATTATAATTTTCCATAGAATTCAAGGTATTTGTGAACATACAATGCTAAACTATAGACATAGGTCATTCGTGGAGGAAGAACACCATATACCTCATAGAGGTTTGTTTGAGAGGATCTTCTTGGCAATTTGGATGCTATTCTTAACACTGTATTAGCCACTACATTTAATTTACTAAAATTAGACGCGAACGCTCCTCCCCATGTAATTATGCCATAACTTACAAACGCAAAGTAGATCATACCAAGGTTTTGCTGGCTAAACCAAATTCTCAAGAGTACAAAGATGTGATAGGTTTTCCTCATTCTCAGTGCCAGACCTTCAATGTGTTCTTTCCATTTTAGGTTTGTTCCAGGTCTAACTGCGTCTGTTAGCAAAAGTTGATAGCTGTCAACAGCAGTCCCAATGCCTTCTGAATCGCTGTTGAGTTCTGTCGAACAGCCCGCCTGCTGACCTGGAACGCGATTTGTCAACAAAATTTGTTGAACCAAGTCACAGTGAAGTAATGCTACAACAATTTAATTACTTCATGGTGACAAAGTGGTCTAATCCAATGAGTTTGGTTAGGGAGAGAGAACGACTCCTCTACTGAATACTACTCTGCTGAATTTAGTATTCAGCAGAGGAGTCGTTCTCTCTCCCTAACCAAACTCATTACTTCATGGTGATTCACGTGACAGAAAATTTCATATGGAAAAATCCGAGTGATAACTTTTGGTTTATTGTATTCAAATAATCAACCTTTATCGAGAGAGGAGTATCATAAGAGCGGGAATGAGTCATTTAAAGTGTTTGAGGGTATCTACGAGGACTTCGGGAGGACGCGAGTACAACTTGACGCGCCGAGCACCAAAATAACGGGAGAAGGTTATGAGAGAGGTTTCAACTGGTTAGGGTTATCCTAGTCGACAGCACCTAACCGAACTCATTCGAGCTGTCGGTTTCCGTTCGACAGCAGTTGAACTGCTGTCAACCTAAAGCCGTCGCCGACCCAGCGACCTGGAACAGCAGTTTTCTCAACTGCGCTTGTCTCCGTCGATTTCTGTTAACAGTCCGTCAAACCTGGAACAAACCTTTTATATGTTGGTCCAATGTGAGTCCCAAGTATTTTATATATAATATATATAATATACTGGCATAAAGAATGTTAGGGGCGGGGGTGGACGGCGATCGGCGGGTTCCCGACGCGTGCAGGTGGTTTGTGAACGCTGGCAAATGGCACTCTCTCCCCTCCCCCCCCCCACCAAGACAGTACCTACTGGCGCGCAACCCCGGGTCGACGCGTAGAGGCGACGGCAGGGACGACGAGGGCGCTAGCGCGAAATAAATAGGCGACGCGTCGGCGACTCTCTCCCTCATATAATATATATATTAAATATTATTTGATTGAGAATAATAAGATCGAAAAAAGGGTACCTATTTCTGTGATCAAAATTACAGATTCTCATCTCTTTTACATTATTCAGGAATCAAATACAAGATGACGGTACCTATCCCACACATTTTTTTCAAGCTGAATCCAAATTCAAATTAGCATTTCAAAAAACCCTCATCCTCTATTTTGTTGAAAAAAAACAAAAAAACTTTGATTTCGAAAAGCGAGAAGAAGTTGTCAAAGGCCAGGTGGGAGATGTCGGGGGTTGGCTGGCTGTAGCCAGCAGGGGGTGGCCCCCTAGTTAGATATCAAAGCCGAAAACCTGCAAAAAAAAAAAAAAAAAAAACCTCCCATAGCCCCATAGCGGCCCACGGGTTGCAGGCACCACTTGATGGTAAACCGAGTAATTTGTCAAAATTTCAGATTTAAAAAAGAGAAAAAGAAAAAAATCCTGCTGCCCAAAACGACCTGGAAGGCGGACGGAAGGGAGGACCAGATTTTTTTTTTTTTTTTTTTTTTTTTTCATGGTAATCGAAAATCACGCTTCAAGATCTTCTGCACTGCCTTGGAAATACTGTAGATGAGCTTAGTGGCTCGAGAAACAGCCCGTCGCTGCAATCTTTTAGAGTAAATTAACAATTTTTTGTCCCTCCACTACTTAATTATTTAGTACAACAGCAAAGAAGTCATCCTTTTCTCTCTGCACCGTCGGCGAACACCCACTTCGTGAAAAGAATTAACACATAATGATAATAACTATTCGTCCAAAACCTCAGGGTACATCTCAGATCTCACTGAGGCACCAGTCTAAATATTATTACCTGTATTATACTGCCCATCAAACAATAATAATCGCTGTTCTCCAAGCTTCAGTATATCGTGAGTGGGCTTGAACGTGTCTTGTGGGACCGCAGACTTGCTCCGTTGTTCCGAGAGTCGTTCATCAATGAAAATTGGCCTATTAATTCCGGCACTGCCGACTAGGGAGGGCATTGAATCGTCCTCCATGACTGCACGGCTTGAGAGGAGGGAAGATATCAACCCGCCCGACAGGGGTAGTTGGGTCGATCATTGCAGGCCCGGAGGAGGCGTTGGCAGACGGAAGGATTCCCGGTTGACGGACGATAGAAGGATGGACAGGAGTGATGGTCGAAAGCTGCAAGAGAAAATGAAGGTTAAGGGAATTGACAGTTTGCGGGCATCCTTCGTGTCACAGAGACTGGCTTGTGGCCACCAAGCAATGGGATTACCAGGAGCTGATTCAGCTTGACTCCCTCCTGTCACATGGCAAGGATGTTGGAAGAAGACGATAAGAGCCACCAAGCTTTGAATGGGTGGTTCAGCTTTGCAAATTCTTGACAAATGGCAGGGATGGAGGCAGAGACTTGAGTAATTGTGTGCTATTCGTCATTCACCTGCGATTGTTATGTAATTGAAATGTCTTATCTGACAGTAGTTGGAATGATAAAATAGATTAAATAACAAGCCGTAAAGATATACAAATGGAGAATTAAAAAAAAAACTAAACTTAGAATCGTCCAAAGTATCGGGTTGTTGAGGACTGAATTTAAGAACATTGGGGTTTGTTGCATTGTTTGGGTCGAATAACTGGCCAACTACAACGAAAAGGTAATGTAATTATTCATTGTTTGTTCACACGAAATGTCGCGACAGGACGTAGTCATCTTAACACTGGCAGCGAGCGCGGCTGGTCAGTCTGAGATGGCCTCATCAGCAGACTTTGATTGTGAGAAACCAATGTTTATCTTCATTATTCTGCCTCTTATTCTAACTACCTACACAATGATCCGCAGGTGCTCGAAAGATAAAAATACGATGATTTCAACAAACTATGAGAAATATTTCAATCTGTTTGCCTTTTCGATTTTTCATTTCATCATTCTAACAGTCAAAGTAGCATATTTCAATTACATAAAAGTCGCAGGTGAATGATGAATAGCACACACTTACCGGTACTGGCTACTGGCCACTGATTTATGGATTTCCAGCACCTGGTTCAGCGTGACTACCTCCTGAACATGGCAGGTACACTCGATAAGTGCCAGAATGACCACAACCTAATCCTGGTAAGGGACTCCTCATACACAATCCAGCGGAAGGTTTGGGACTATTTGCACATAGCCCCAAAACTATAGGGTGACTGCTCGTGCATACCAGAGAAAGGTTGTGGGACTCTTCATGCGTGAATACTCTTTCCAGGGACTCTGCATGCATGCGCCCCCCCCCCCCCCCCCTACTGGAGCCTTAGAAGGATGCGAGTTCCACACCACACCAGAGACAAGACAAAGGGTCAGATCCTCTGCTCCAGTCTGCGGTTTCCTCCTTTCCAGCAAGAAGTTCGTCATCGGGGGATGGTGAACTTGGAAATTTAAAGGATAATTTGCTTTTAACCCTGTATACCCTTGAACTAGATGCGGAGGACCTGAATTTTCAGCTTTCCTCAGTATAAAGAATGTAAGAGAGCTCTAGTTAGGCATAGGTTTTGGAAATGATTACCATCTAATCGCTTGTTCATGATGTACATACCGCTGTATTTTTGAAGTAAGTTTTTGTGAGCTGTAATTTTGTACGGAAATTTTTGACCTTGTCTTTGCACTCTGTGTTCTTGGCAATAAAAACTCTTGACTCTTGACTCATCGCACATGATAAAAATGCCGAGCGGGTGAAGCCAACCCCACGACCGTCAATAGTAATCTGCATGCGGGTGATTACATTGACAAAGGGTTTGCAGTGTGTCTGTGGATATCATTGAACGATGCCCAGTACAACGAACGTCCCCTCACCACATCCCCCACTCACGAAGTTCGACTTCGTAGGAGCTTGATTTGTAGAAACTACGAGTTCATCCCCCAAACATCTATGACTTGTATCCACCGGGGAACAGCGTTAAAGCCAGCGGGGGTTACGGCCAGAAACATCGGGCAGGAGGGGACGTGTCTCGATTCCTCGTTTGTAATTAGGAACGATTTCCACTTCCAGTGGTTCACCTGAGAACATCTTGTTTCTGCTCGAGCACCATTAAGGCCGCCAGCTACCATCATTACACCCATTCCAACAGCTATACACTGGCGAGCGGAAAATAGAACTTGCGGAATTGCTGTCTTCGACGTTCGACCCGGAATCAAATAACCGACAGTGTAACACACAGGAGTAGCCATAACAAACACTTGTGATGGTTCGAAAACTTCATGCACAAAAAATTGTACTCACGAGATCAGCAGACAATAGCCCGAGCCAACTGCAACAAATTAAAATTATATTAATCAAATAATTTTTAATAACTATGTATTGTTTGAAAATTGATGAAAAATATTCCTTACAACCTAAGGTCAAACAGAGGGCGATGATTACCATCTTTCAGGCGGCAGTTTACGCCATTGGCACATGTGAGGCTGCGATGTCGGCGCATTAAAGAAGCCAAAGTCTACATACTGTCAGACAGTCAGGCTGCACTGAAGGCCTTGGCCTCATTTTCTATTACATCAAAGATGGTCTGGGACTGTCTGAACAATGTCAAGCACCCTCAAGGGACAATAGAACGACCCTCGCCGGACGGAAGAAACCCCCATTTTATTTTGCGCTAGTAAAATCGCAATCTGCATTGATTCGATTGTAAGAAAGTGATCATACTATCGCCCAACGCTCCCGCCGCGAAATTCGAAGGCAGCGCTATTTGTCAGACATTTACAGAGCTCATGCAGACATGCGCAGAAAGCGTTTGTTGCTCGTCCACCAGCCACGGGCCCTCAGTTCAGTAAATTTCTGACAGATAGCGCTGTCAACAGTCAGGACTTCTGAGGAAAGTCAAAATCATGGAGTTCCCTCAATTATTATGACTGCTCGGGTCAAAATGCTCCCAGGAAGTAGAGGTGGGCGTTTCTGCTAATTTTCAAAAACTGTTGATCAACGTTTGTTGATGAGAATTAACTGTTAACGTAAACTGTTAAAAATTAGCAGTTTGAACTGAGAGTTGAAGAAGAATGTGTTAATTTTTTGTGAATCCGTTGATCGCATCAACAGCTAATTTGCCGTTTGTAAGTTCCTTATTATAACTTAGTGCCTGCTAGGGCCTAATTTGGAACTACCGGGGGGAGGCCCGTGAAATTTAAATAAAATGATAAAAGGGCAATAATAAGGTTCGAGTTTGATTGATGGTAGATTTTTAATCGAAAGATTTTTTGGGGAATAAAATAAACGGACGACCTCTTCATGTGCTCCGCACGCGAATATAAAAATAAAGTTAGCTCACCACCAGCTCATTTATCGTCTTGGGCACAGGAAACTTAATCAAACAAATTTTACTTCCGACCGAACAGTACGGGGCGCGAGAGCCGACAGCCCGTCGGAAGAGCGGGGAGACCCCCTTCCTCTTCCTACCATCCAAAACAACTTTTGTTTTGAACGGCGAAGCCGTCACCCCTCGCCCCGATGTTGGTCAATATTATTTTTCACGTGACACGTTACCGTTTCCGTGACTTTAACTTTCAAATAAATGTTGCTGTAGCTCAATAACTAGGTACCTAGGCGAACATGTGCATGATGGAGATTGGAGGGTTGTTAGATAAGAAAAACTTTATTCACACTAGAGCATTTGTGACAAACGTTTCGGGAAAATATAGGCTCGCGAGCAGTTTTGGATGTTCCCACTTTTTAGCTGTGGAGCTGATGCTCGACCTTGCTCGGGAAGGCGTCCATACTGCACGAACACGAATCTCGAACACCCTTTGATGTTCGCGAAAATACCGACTCCAAGTGGGAACATCTCCGAGCAAGAATGAGCAGTCAAAAATGCATGCGAATGCGTCCACACTATCGAGCATTCGCAGAATTAATTGTTTTTGAATGCTCGGCTCGCCGAAAATGCTCGAGTGTGGACGGGGCTTTAGACTGCGATGTAAACATGAACCTATGTGTAAATGTCATGCACTAAAGCCGGAATATCAAGCTCATCACTTAATATAGTGCATTCACTACTAATCATCAAATGAAAAAAAAAAAAAAAAAACCTAAGAAAATAAAATGAAACAACATACACCCTGCATTTTTGTTCGACTGGCTGCTGCCGTCGTCAGCCGTCCTCACAAGGAGGATCGGAACTTGTCATCATTAACTTAATGACATTACGATAGGAACAGAGCAAATCGTTATTGTTTGTCACTATTCATTACCTATTAATGAAAGAAGATTTTTTTTTTTTTTTTTTTTTTTTTTTTTTTTGAAACTTTTATTGCACCAAGTAAGCAAACTTATCAGCAATTTACAATTGATGTATACATACTAAATGACTTGCCAGAAGCGATGACACATAACACTGCTTCTATGCGACTTGTTGTTTTGTGCAACTGACGCACTAGTAATTACTCACTGAGCTGATAATTAGTTCACAGGGCACCCCACTCCCACAGGTCATGAGGTTTTGTTCTTTTCAGTCTTCTGAGCAGGCCTTCAACGTCGAGGAGCTGGACAACCTCGCTGTTGATGTGTCCCCGAAGCCTCTGCTGATGGGCTAATGCTTGTTTTTTGATGAATTCTTCGACAGTAGGAATTTGAAGTTCCCGGTGTAGTCTTTCATTCCTGGTGTAACGGTACGCATTTACGCATGCTCGTAGCACGTTATTTTGAAATCGCTGAATGATCAAGCGATTGCTCGGAGCGGTGCAGCCCCACAATTGTGCACCATAGGCCCAGACTGGCTTAAGGACCTGATTGTATAGTGTTAGCTTGTTGGGGATTGACAAGGATGACCGTCGCCCCATTAGCCAATACATCTTTCGAAATTTGGTGGTTAGTTCCATCTTCTTTTTTTTTACATGTGCTTTCCACCGAAGCTTAGCATCGAGGGTCATGCCCAGGTACTTGGCTTCGTTTGCGTGTGGTATGACTTTGTTGTTGAGGTGAACGGGTATGTACTCACACCTACGGTTTGTGAAGTCGACATGTACCGATTTTGCCTCATTCATTTGGATCCTCCACTTTAAAGTCCAGCTGTGAAGTCTCTTGATTGACCTTTGTAGTTTCGAAATTGATTCCAAGTTGGTATCGCCGACAGCAAGGACTGCAGTGTCATCTGCAAACGTCGCTATGGTATTCTCCTCTCTTTCTGGAAGATCTCTGGTGAAAAGGACGTACAGGAGTGGGCCCAGTACGCTACCTTGCGGTACTCCAGCTTGAATCTTTTGAGCTTTCGAATACGCATCTTCTTGCTTGATCCGGAAAAATCGGTTTGAGAGGTAGGACTCTAACAACTTGGAATACGAGGCGGGAAGTGTTTTTCTGAGTTTATAGTTGAGTCCTTCGTGCCACACTTTATCAAAGGCCTGTGTAACATCAAGAAAGACGGCAGAACAAACCTTTTTTTGTTCAAGAGATTGTTCAATAATGTGCGTTATTCGGTGCACCTGATCAATTGTAGAGTGATTTCGACGAAAGCCAAACTGATGGATTGGAACGAGGTTCCGTTCCTCTACTATTTTCAACAGTCGTTTTTGAATGATTTTTTCAAACAGCTTTGAGAGAACTGGTAGCAGAGATATTGGTCGATATGAATTCAATTCCTCAGCAGGCTTTCCAGGTTTTAGGATCATTATGACCTCTGCAAGCTTCCATAGCTGAGGTACATAGCAAAGCCTGATGGCTGCATTGATAATCTGTGTGAGTTTAACAATCACCTTCCGAGGAAGGTTCTGAAGTACCTGGCCTGTAATTAGGTCATATCCAGGCGCCTTCTTCGGGTTAATATCATTTTTTATTGTCATCTGCACTTGTTTGACAGTTACTCTTTCGATCACAGTCTCCTGGTCACTGGACCGAATCTCCTTGAGCGGCTCTTCATCAGGGCTGCCAGGATTTGGGGTGAAGATGTTAGCCAAGTGAGAAGCAAAGGCGTCAGCCTTCTCCTGGTTGGTCCTGATCCACCTATTGTTGATCGTGTCCAGGATGGGTGGTGCCTGAACTACGGGTATGAAAGAAGATGAAAGATTAAAAAAAAATACAGATATGTGAGACTCAAGAAACTAACCTCGTATCGTGGCGTCCGAAGTCGGCGAAGAATGTTTATTCTGTTCAACAGAAGAAACACTCTTCGCCGACTTCGGAGTCCCTGCTCCCGAAGTTCGGACGCCGCAACAGAATCTGTTGTTGCCAAATGTGGCCGAGAGTTGAGGAACAGTTGACAGGAAAACGAAACGTTTTTCGGAAAACGAAACGTTAAATTCAACGGAACAAACAGTTGAAGGGTTGCGCTAAGCGTTGAAAACGTCGTGTGACGGGGAACCGTCATGAACATCCAGCTAGGAGAAGGGGGGGCCAGGGTGGGAAAAGAAATCCGAGGCCGGAGTGTTTGGACGGAACTCTTGCCGAATGTTGGGTGAAAACGCAGACGGTCACCGAGCCGAGGCTCGGAAATTGCTGACGTTGTCACCCACAAAACGGGGACAGCGAAGCCGAGCCCGCTCGCCTGAAGGAGGAAAAACAAAAAAAGAGTTTGCAGTCGTCGGTGGCGCGTGTTCGGTGAGGTGGCCGGGTGCGTCCAGCGCCGTTTTCGGTGCCCTGGCGAGTTCGGTGAGTTCTGGTTCAGATATCCCGGTCTGGGTTGCTGACGGGCTGCAGTGGGATTTTGTAGTGGAAGCTGTAGGCCTGTTGTAGTGGGATTTTGTAGTGGAAGCTGCAGTGGGATGTTGTAGTGGAAGCTGTAGTGGAAGCCTAGTAGAATCGAATAAGTTCTGGGGACATTGTAAGTAGTTGAAGTCGGAAGTCTAAGTAGGTAAGTCCGAAGTTGTTGTGGAATAAATTAGTTCTTTGGAAATTAGAGTTGGGGAGGCCCCGCCTGCTTTTCTCTTCCCCCCTTCTCCCATTTCAGGAGGGATCTCTGGACAGGTGAGGGTTCCTACTGTCTGGAACAGTTATCCCTTCACATTTATGGTGTCAGGGTGTGGGGTAGATTAATTGATAGTAAATTAATCGGTGCAAAAATTCCGCTTACCCGCGTCCTTTCAGAGCCTCGGAATTTTCCTACGTCGAGTGAGGACCGCAAGGATCTTGTAGCGAGTTCGGTGGGGTGAGCGAAAGGGGGTGGAGAGGAGCCTAATAATCCTCCCAACTTCGGGTGAGATTCGCGGGGCCGTTCGAGGCGCTGAGTGACGTCAGTGAGTCCGAAAGGGGAGGTCGAGCCCTTGATTCGACTCTGGGAGGCGAGGTCGTGACGTCATCCGTGGGAAAAGGAAGAGTCTTTAAAATTCCCAGAAATCCCGTCATTTGATTCCCCTCCCTCTCGTCGATTAATTAGTTGACATTTGGTGATTGGAGTGTTGGAGGTTGAGTTTACGGATTTGAGAATTAGTTCCCAAGTATCTGTAAAATCCCTCCAGAGCCTCGGAATTTTCATACGTCGAGTGAGGACCGCAAGGATCTTGGTCGCGAGTTCGGCGGGGTGAGCGAAAGGGGGTGGAGAGGAGCCTCGTAATTGTCAACTTGGGTGAAGATCGCGAGGACATTTGAGGCGCTGCGTGACATCATCCAGTGAGTAGTGGAGAGTGATAAAATTCCCTGAAATCCCGTCGTTTGATTTTACTCCCTTTCGTCGGTTAGTAATTGACATTAAGGCCCCAAATTTTGGTGATTTTGGTGGTTGGAGGTTGAGTTTACGGATTTGAGAATTGGTTCCCAAGTATCTGTAAAATCCCTCCAGAGCCTCGGAATTTTCCTACGTCGAGTGAGGACCGCAAGGATCTTGGTCGCGAGTTCGGTTGGGTGAGCGAAGGGGGTGAAGAGGAGCAGCGTAGTTTTCCCATCTTCGGGTGAGATTCGCGAGGCCGTTCGAAGCGCTGCGTGACGTCAGGGAGTCCGAAAGGAGAGGTCGAACCTTTGACTCGCCTCTGAGAGGCGCGAGGTCGTGACGCCATCCAGTTGGGAGCGGAAGATTTTTCAAAAAATTCCCTAAAATTCCGTCGGTTGGTTCTCCCCCCTTTTTTTGCTGATTAGTTAGTTGACATTTGGTGATTGGTGGCGGGTTGGAGGTTGAGTTGATGGATTTGAGAGTTAGTTGTTAAGTTAATTGTTTGTACAAATGTAATAATTAATAAATTTAATTAATAAAATAAATTAAATATTTAATAATTAATAAATATTAACTCTGATTTAGTGGTGTATTGTGTTGAGCTAGTTGGTCTGGTCCGAATGTTGATTTGTGTGGGAATTATTAGGATGAACTCATGACGTACCTACGAGGTATGTGATTTAATTTCAACCGGTATTTGACATTTTGTGATTGGTGGAGTGCTGAAGGATGAGAGTTGTTTAGTTAATTGAATGTAGGTAATAAGCAATGTATAGTTATTAAATTTAATTAAATTGAATTAGTCGTGAAGATGAGATGAGTTAGTTGTGAGATGAGCTGGTTGATTAGTTGTAAAGGTGAGAGGATTTAGTTGTGAATTGAGATGATTTGGTTGATTGGGTCCGAACGATGAATTGAGTTGAAAGTATTATTGTGAACTCATAACGTACTTTGTAGTTGATTTAATTCGAAGTTGTAACTGGGAAAATTTTAGTTGATACAGTGATAGGTTTCTGATGTTTAATGTTGGAGGTGAGTTGAGTGAAATCATTGTGGTTGCAAGTCCTACTGGATTTGGCGGGAATTTGATTGCTCTGCAGGTGTTGGGATGAAGAGAGGAGGAAAAGGAGGGAGATGACACGCGACGTGGGTGGAGCTAGGCGGTAAGACTAAACTAAGGTGTCTCAACCCGACCAAAGGACGAAGCTCCAAGCGTTTGCGATAGGAGTTGGAAGGGGAGATAGTAATCAGCCTCACAGACCTGACCAGCCAGTGGCAAGATACAGCTGCTGGACAGTGGGAGGTCACCGGAGCCAAAGCCTGGATGTGTCAAACACTACAGTACTGACCTTCCAGACTGGACAGGCCCTGCTGAGGGAAGAAGGGGATGTAGAGAGGGGCGGGGGGATCAGTTCACTGCTACTAATACCAAGGGTGTTAGGAGAAAAGGTAGGAAATTGTATGGGGCTGAGGGATCAGTTCACTGCTGCTAATACCAAGGGCGTTAGGAGAAATGGTAGGAAATTGTAGGGGGGGGATGTCAGTAATGCCATACCCATTGCCGGACAGCCAGGGTATCGGGGTGGTCGCGCGGCCGCACCTCCACTTGGCGTTCACGTTCCACTGGTGCAACAGTTGTCACCAAGGCGAGCATAGTAAAGCAAGCACTCCAAAACTGTTCGTGGTACACCAACCCCTGAGCATGCAAAAGGAAACGCCTCAAGGACGTGGTTCACATTGATTGGAGATTGGTGATCTGGTGAGCAGACGGTACCGCACCACAGCCGGGACGGGCAAACTGCAACAACAACCTCCAAGGGAGCAGCCACTCCAACCCAGTCCCTACTGTATGGTCCATAGGGCGTAAGGAACGCTGTGGAGGAACGAAAAGGCTGCCTGCAAGGATGAGAGTCTGGCCCTCACTGACCCATCTGGTACTTCCACCTCCGTTGAAATGTCGCAGCTGGGCACCAGCCACGAGATACCCCCCACGCTCAACCCTGCTACACGCCTCTCTTGTTGACGGAGAGACAGTCTACAACTCTCCCCACAGCCTCCACTATTCGCCGTTGCGGACGGTGGTCGAAGCTTGTCAGAAGAAGAGGTTGTGCAAGTCCCAGATGTCGACCAAATGATGATGGGGATTCCCTACCCAGCGTCCAGAAATACCTCATCATCGCCTATGAATGCTGCCCATACAAATTGCAAAATAGAGTGGCCTGTGAGAACGATGTGGCGCAACTGCAATGCAAACCCAACTCCTGGATTGCATTTACCCAGCGAGTTATGGCAGAAGCGAGGATTCACCAGGAGGAGGACAACCTCCTCTTCTATCTCCCCCCCCCCCCCAACACCTTGCTTCGGACTACCAGGAGAAGAGGCCGAAGACGGACGCGCCCCCTCCTTTCACTGAAGAGAAGAGGCCTACGAGAGTGACTCCGAAGCGCCTTGTAGTGTTGTACAGTTGTATGTAGCATGTAGGACCTAACCTTCTAAGCGCAGTGTAGCACCTGTGGTATCATATCAAGTGTTATGTAGTATGTAGGACACCCAATGTATGTGCTCACCTGGGGACCCGCATTCCCCAGGCCTCAGCCAGCAAGTGTCGACCCCTGGTCGCCACTTCTCCAGAGGGGTGGGATATGTGACGGGGAACCGTCATGAACATCCAGCTAGGAGAAGGGGGGGCCAGGGTGGGAAAAGAAATCCGAGGCCGGAGTGTTTGGACGGAACTCTTGCCGAATGTTGGGTGAAAACGCAGACGGTCACCGAGCCGAGGCTCGGAAATTGCTGACGTTGTCACCCACAAAACGGGGACAGCGAAGCCGAGCCCGCTCGCCTGAAGGAGGAAAAACAAAAAAAGAGTTTGCAGTCGTCGGTGGCGCGTGTTCGGTGAGGTGGCCGGGTGCGTCCAGCGCCGTTTTCGGTGCCCTGGCGAGTTCGGTGAGTTCTGGTTCAGATATCCCGGTCTGGGTTGCTGACGGGCTGCAGTGGGATTTTGTAGTGGAAGCTGTAGGCCTGTTGTAGTGGGATTTTGTAGTGGAAGCTGCAGTGGGATGTTGTAGTGGAAGCTGTAGTGGAAGCCTAGTAGAATCGAATAAGTTCTGGGGACATTGTAAGTAGTTGAAGTCGGAAGTCTAAGTAGGTAAGTCCGAAGTTGTTGTGGAATAAATTAGTTCTTTGGAAATTAGAGTTGGGGAGGCCCCGCCTGCTTTTCTCTTCCCCCCTTCTCCCATTTCAGGAGGGATCTCTGGACAGGTGAGGGTTCCTACTGTCTGGAACAGTTATCCCTTCACACGTCGTTTTACTGTTAACTGTTGTGTCACAACTGTTAACCTGGAAACTGCTAAATTGTGGACCCAGCGCTTCGCTGATTTAACTGTTAATCTGGAAACAGCTAAACTGTTCGTCCTTTTTTTTATGGTTAACATGTTATTTTTAACCGTTAACCAATTAACGCCACACCTCTACCAGGAAGGGTCCTTCCTTTTCCTAAAATCCTCTCTTATGGGAGCATCGGTTCCGTTCCGCTTTCTTTTGATCAAATTTCGAGTTATTGTGTCATTTGCCGGTGTTAATCATGAATGCTGTGGTGAATTTAAACGCGCAACAAAATGCTAATGTACAGTGAGAGGTTTCAGGCAGTTTGCCTTTAAAAAACATAAGCAGCCATGTTTTTTTGTTCACAAGGACTTGGGGACACAGGTTGTGTTCAGGCAACATAAAAGAATCACATCCCTTCCATTTTAAAATTAATTTTTGTACTTTTTTCTAGTTTTACAATGCAAAAGTACTCAGATTTTCATCAGAATTAGCCAAATAATTTTTAGTCTCCTTTTGGTTTATTATTCTTGGAATAATACACCTATGTTTTCGCGACGGGGGTCGACGACTCCGATCGGCCTCAAAATTTGACATTATCCGTTTCAAGAGGTCTACATTCTAAATCCGAAATGTCCGTCCGCCGTACGACGACCGTCGTCCGGGCCGTTTTGGGCAGTAGGCATTTTTTTAAAATATGAAATTTTGACCAAATACTTGGTTTACCATCTAGTTGTGCCCGCAAGGTTTTCAGCCCGATCGCCCAAACCCGTGGGGCGCTATGGGGCTACGGAAGGTTTTTTTTAAAGGCTTTTAGCTATGGGATCGAGTTAGGTGTCGTTTTCCAAGTATTTTTGGACGTAGAATCCATTTTTGGGGGACGAAACGATCCGATTTCACTGTGGCGATCTATAGGGCTTTCATGGGGCTACAAATGGGATTTTTGAAGCATCCCAGGAGGTTAAATATTTTTCGAGTAAAACCTAAATAATTTTTGGAAAAAACATTTTTGAAAATTAAAAAATCCAAAAAAAATTTTTTTGAGATATAAAAATCCAAAAAAATCTTTTAAAAATTTTTTTTATTGACAGAATTTAATTTCTGCACAAGTAACCAATAACAAGGAATAATAAACCCTAGTGTAAAATTTGCAGCGTTTTTTTCTTTTCTTCTTCTTTTTTTTTAATCATCAAGTCTTTTTAACCATCACATGGCCCATCCATATCTCAAGAAATTATGAAAAAAATCAGCATTTACCAGACGGGATTTATTGAGGGGCAAAACTCAGATACAGTTACTGTATCAATACCTACTGTAGGTATTGATCATTTGCTTGGGTTTGTGGCTCCCTCCAAGAAAATGAAAGACCTTGAATTTTCGACTTTTGACTCGCCAGATTAGCGATTTGGACCTTTGCTTGGCGTAAGAGTGAGGAATAGCCAGTTAGCACGCTCCATGCAGAGTCAACAAGTCCTCCAGTGTTCAGCTTTGATTATAAAATCATTGCCGTTTGTCATAACAACATTTCCCCCAGCGGGAGGTTGGCAACTGTTTCCCATAAACGAAAGGAATACCTGCCTTGTACAAAGACCTGAAATCAAAGGAACCCCCACCCCGAGGGTTTTGGCAGCCTCGTTCAATCAATTTAATGCAGAAGCTCAGACGAGGATTCCTGAAGTGGGGGGAAGGAACCAATTTACGACGTTCTTAAAGGTACAGCAAGTTAAAAGGAGGGAGAGATTTCAGACATGAGACGGGGTGGGGTTTTGAAAGGGGGAAAGCTTGTAGCTTACCAGCTTTTGCCTGCCGCTCATTTGAGAAGTTGTGTTAACTGAAGAGGTAAGGCCTGCAGCCGATTGAGTTAGCATCGGATCTTATTTGCCTGAACCTCCCAACCACTTAGAGCTTTTCCGCTTTCTCTCCTTCCAACGGATGCTTTCATTACTCCCCTCTGAGTCCTTCTCAGGAGGCTCAGACAGGGAAGAAATCGTCCCTGGCAGGACCTCCCTTCATCCCCTTTGGGATCTCATTAAGATCAGATTTCTTGATAAACTAACTACGTTTTTGCCGTGTTTCTCGCTTAAACGTTGCAACTCAATTAATTTCAAAGCGCTTTATACAACCCAACTTGAATTTAAATTAGCCTGAATCAAAGTGATTGACGCGCTGGCTTCTAAATAGCACAAAAACTACCGTTTTTTCGTTTGCTGTGCGTAAATTACCACTAGAGAATTTTTTTCTTTTTTTTTCTCGTAGAATAATGTACGTGGGGCTTAACTCCAGCAAGGAGGACCATTTACTATTTCCCCGGGCAATTAAAAGGAGGAGGGTCGTTTAAATGGGAGTCGTTTGACATCGGGACGGAGGCAACTGCTAAAAATGGCGAATAGAAAGGAAGGGGTTAATCCTTCTAATTTAGGAAAAGGGAGTGGCAGTTAAACAAAACAAATGAGGGCCAGTTGGAATTTGCTTATTCAAAAAGAGCAAGCGAGAGTGTTGCGTAAAAAAATGTCTGGTTTTATGGCAGTCAAAATACATTTTTATGTATCCCTGTAAGGTTGCCGTTGGAAGTTCAGTTAATTCATAAAAGAACTAGATATTTCATTACATAACGGTTCAATTTGGGTCTAGTGAAAATTTTGGATTTTATTCTAATCTTAAAAGAGTTATTGCGAGAAGTTGAATAGTAATAATTATTGAGGGCTATAAAATGGGGAGGGCTGTAAAATTCAGGATTAAGTAAATGTCAAGTAGTTAATACCTATTCTTGAACGTACGATTGATTCTGGCATTATATAAATTTTTTATTGAAAAATGCGTCCATCTTCAAATTTGTAACTAAAAAAAAATAATTTTTTTTTTTTTTAGTTACAAATTTGAAGATTTTATTTAATAAAAAATAAATAAATAAATAAAATTAAATTAAATTAAAATACAAATCCCTTATCGCCTGTGTGAGTATTGCAGCTTGTGATTTGGTAAGATCATGCATGAGATAGTCTCAGAGACGTCTCAATCGGGTCTCCACGTCTCACAGCTTCAGAGGTCTCATTGAGACTTGACCGAGACGTCTCTGAGACTTCAAAACGGAGATGGTTGTCTCATAGACATCCCATAGACAGCGACATATCGGCGCACCATCGATGAGGGTTCATCGTGGAGCAGTTCACCATGGATGTTCTCCCTCCTCTTTTCGAGGTTTTTATCTCGAATGTAAATGTACCTATCGTCAGTTGTGTTCGAGCTCTGATGACAATATGATTTCGAGTGAGAGCGACGATGATGTCTCCTTATCAGCAGCAGCTAAATGGTGGTTAGTGGCTCACTTCCGAACAGAAGATTCAGGACCCACCCGGTAAATGAATTGGGGGAAAGCCTTGGAGAGTATCACCATTTATTCCCTCAATTGAAGGAAGATGAAGAGAGGTTTCACAAGCACATGAGGATGTCGATAGAAACCTTCAAATACGTGATCGACAACATTAAACTGAAACTGAGGTCAAATTGAGCACCACCAATCGATCCACCGCGAGTGTCGACTACTGTGAATCACAGAAAAGTGCATGCTGAGGGGGGGGGGGGGGCTCCGGCCTCTCTCAGCCAATCGCGAATGAGCTCACATCGAAGCTTCCCTCCTGACGGCGAGGAAAAATAAAATTTTTGGATATTGCTGTGAACAGCGAGGGTCGACATCGATGGTGCGATGATGGCATCCCAGTGAAGGTGCTTCGCTATGAACGCTCTCACTTCAATAAACGTATTAAAAACAAATTTTGTTTCACATCGCTGTGACCGCGTGGGTGCGAGCGTCGATGGTGAATAGCTAAGGTGCGCCGATATGTCACTACCCTAAGGGCACCTTAACATACCAGAGACGTCCACCAGAGATGTAGCAGAGACAACACGGGCGCAACGTAGAACCTACTTCTCTAAAGTGACTCGGGAATGAGAGGGCGCTTTAATCCCCTCATAGGGGCCTGGGCATGTTTTCACTTTAAACCTGATACCTACATCATTTTCTATCGTAATTTCCAATATGGCGACCCGCAATTTTTGATGGGATCTCGGGAAAACGAGAACCCAAATTTACAACTCTTGACACCTCACAAAGGCTTACCAAGAATATCTCAGCTAGGTACGTCTCATAGGCTGAAGACTCGCGAGGAGCCTCAGATACGTCTCTGACACCAGTTTCGATACATCTCTGATACGTCTCAGCATTGCAGCTCTGAGACGTCTTTGTTGCGGACATAGGGATGTATCTGAGAATTTATGCTAGTGAACTTTTTCAAAATCAATTTGTTCCCATGACGAATTTTAACCTTCCTGTCACCACCTGACCAATCTAAATATATTTTAGAGGTGTGACCAAAATGATTTTGTGATTGTGACGTCATATTGGAAATGGGGAGAAGGGAATATAACTGGCTTGGCCTCTCACCACTATGCAAGACCCCCCCCCCCTCCCCCTGCAAGACGATATGTCATATTTCATCCACCAGTGTCACTCTCCATTTCCCTATGACTCACAACTTATCAACGTCTTAATCATCGGAAAGTTAATTCCGCCTCAAGCTATAGCACAACTCCAAATTACAAATTTAACCATTCCGTTGAATACATCACTGTCACTAGCGGAACTCACCATCTCTAAGGGGCCAATTTAAATTTTGATGAATACCATTCGCCGTTTCAATGTTTCTCCCAACTACAATTCTTCGGGCGTCCTCCTACAACAGCAACAATCACTAGACTGATCACCGGGGAATTTTTCCTCTTGATGGGTCACGTACTTTTCTGGAAATATCACGCTTTTCTCAGGCGCCTTTTCCCGGCTATAACTTTCGTCCGTCATTAAGGCAATTCTGCGAACGTCCTTTATTTAGAAAAAAAAGAAGAAAAAAAAATTCTCCTTCAAACGCCCTGAAAGGCTCTCACTTTTATTGCTCTCTTATTGTTTCCTCGATGTCGAGTAAATTAGCTCCTCCTTCCACTTTTCAAACTTTTTTTACCGTCCCTCCGCGGCCCTTCCACCTTTCTTCCGGTCTTCTTATTCATTTCCACACCGATATTTGCCGTCTTGGTGGAAGCCCCCCCCCCCCCCCCTTTCATAAACTATTTCGCCGAGCCTACTGCTTGGCAGCGACTTTTAATACCGGCTTTATTACTCGAGAAAAGTGCCGTTATACAGGCTTAAGGCAAGAAAAAATATTACCTTTGGGGAAACTTTTTTTTTTTTTGGCACGAAACTGCCGAAATTCACTTAATTTTAGCTTCTCAGGCGTTCACGGGGCTTATTAGCTCTTTTCAGTACTGACGAGGAGCGAAATAAACTTACGGTCGTTCATCTAATCTTTATTAGCGGATTCGTATTTAATAAAGACTCATCTTTTCGAGTTTTTAACGTCTCCAGCAGCCCCGGTTAAGCTATAGCTATAATCTCTTGGAATATTCCGAAAAAAAAAAAAAAAACTCTTCTTTTAAGAAACTAAAGGAGGATGGAATGGCCTTAGATCGATCAAATTGGTTGTGCATTTGAGGGGGCACTGTGGAGCACCCCACGCAGCAGTATGTGTTTCTGAATTTGAATTTAGTGTTGTGTGTTTGGCGGAAAGCCTGAGGCGTTGATCCACGATTTCGCCGCCGGTGTTTTTGGAGGAAAGGAGAGGGAGTATGGAAATATCCCTAACCTGGGCATAAAACGAAGTATCGTTTGTGATTTACAAACTAGGTAGGAGATACAGCCACAGCTAGGAGTGTCAAGATACTGTGGAGCGGCGGCAACTTCGGATAGAAGAAGAAGAAGAAGAAGATGATGAAGAAGAAGAAGAAAACACGTTTATTAAACAAACAGTACAATGTCATGTACGAAGTGACTCTCAAGCAAAATGGATTTGATATCCGCACTGAGAAAAAAAATGGTCGGCGATTGGTGGGAGTGCATTGGCACAGTCTACCATTCACATATGTGTCTGGTGGGAGAACAGAAGGCGATTGGTGGGAGAGCAGTTTTTACAAGTTTTTTGCAGGTTGGAACAAGAGGCGATTGGTGGTAGTGCATTGGCACAGTCTACCAATCACACATATGTATGTGACATGTACATATATGTTACTGGTCGGTGAACTACAAGTGAATGGTCGGAGAAATTGTGATTGTTTTCTACAACCATTGAATTAGGAGAGAAAATAGTCGATGACTGGTGGGAGCTGTGGTACAGCAGACCAGTATGTTAGTGGTTGGAGAACTGCAGGTGATTGGTCGGTGAAACCAGTTTCCACGATCAATCTCATTATTCTCCCACCGTTTGCTAAACACGAGTATGCAACTGGTGTGTGAAACTCAGGTTTGTACAACTAAACGCTTGAGCGGTTGGTTGGTGTTTTTTCTACAACCAATCCGTATTGCAGTTGGTCGATGAATTTTTCTATCACTGATTCCTAATGAATATGGTCGGTTTTTTTTCTACCACCGCCTTGAATTTGTACAGCCAATCGCTAATGAGAATGGTCGGAGAAATTTCAGTGAGTGAAATATGAAAATTGGTTGTAGCTTCAGTAGCGAATGGTGTGTGAAAATTCCACCAACCACATTATGAAATTTGGTTGGTGAACTAGATATGAATGGTCGTAGAGCATTACATGACTAAATTATGTGTTTGCTCGGAGAAATGTAATCCGCCTTAGGTAGTACATTTCTTCGATCAAACACATTATTTAGTCATGTACTGCTCTACGACCATTCGTATCTAGTTCACCAACCAAATTTCATAATGCGGTTGGTGGAATTTTCACACACCATTCGCTACTGAAGCTACAACCAATTTTCATATTTCACTCACTGAAATTTACCAGCGACCATTCCCTTTTGAACCTTGAGGGAACGGGTAACTTCGCAGATGAATTTCAGTTTCATATAGACACGTGTTTATTACATGAGAATAAAAATAAAGTAATTCCATCAATGCGCATACATGATTCATCGTAATTCAATTTTGATGTCAATTAACCAATACATACATAATACCTAAAAAACGCACCTTATTACTGAAATCAAATTACAAACAAAGTACCTATTATATGCAAGTACCTAATAGGTAACTAATCTGCAGATGTTTCTCATGAGGGGTAGTTAATTTACATCGATTGAAAAGGATACATAATTGCATTTGCTGCACATATACAAGTATTTCGCTAATTACATGCCAAATTTAAAAAAAAAAAAAAAAAAAAAAAATTGGTATGCCATAAGTCAATATCAAGGATACATGAGTATTGGACACCTATCATGTCATGATGATAACATAGAAAATGAAAAAATACTATGGAAATATAAATACCGGAAAAATACTATGGAAATATAGATAAAGTTGAAGGGATAACAATTAAGCAATACAATGTATAAGTACCTATGTCATACTTACAATAGTAATTATTACTGAAATGAAATACAGACTTTCACAGATGTTTCTGATGAAATTTTCGAGAACTGTGGATCAGCGAAGGTATTTCCTGGAACACAAAGAGCAAAACACGAGTTAGAGTGAGATTGACACTGGTATTTCATCATAATATTATTATATATACCATGGCACCGCTCAACAGGAAATCCATGCAATTTAAGTTCAACACGTTACTCACTTCTGGGCTGAAGTATTCTGCTGGGACAAGCCCTCCTGAACCCCTTCTGGAGCACTATCCCGGTCTCGAGGGCGAAATGACTGTGGGAAAGAGAGGAAATTTCAATTGTGTGTTTGCAATAAAATCATGAAAAAATTATGAAATAATTTCCCTTTTTGTGTTCCCTTCTTTGGATAAAAATATCCAAATCGGTATCGAAGTAGACACTCATTAAATCCATCTCCAGTCAACTCCATTAAATGCTGTAAATTTTACAGCAGGAAGTGAATGATAGTAGAGATAGTGTGACCAGTTGTAGGTTTTGGAAATGGTCAGAGAGTAAATCTCATACCAACATGAGCCTTCTAGTGAATGGTAGTAGAGGATGGGAAAGGTTGTAGAAACATTCACTGACTAATCGCTTTTCGATGTGACCAGTGGTAGGTTTTGGAAATGGTCAGAGAGGAAATCTCATACCAACATGAGCCTTCAAGTGAATGGTAGTACAGTTTTGCGAGTGGTTGGTTTTTTCTTCTGCCACCCCAGCATCCTAAGATGTGATTGGTAGTAGAACAATAATACTGGTCGGAGAATTCATGAGTTGTGCAAGTGATTGGGTGTAGAAATTAAGTGATTTGAAGGTGAATCCTAAAACTGGTAGTAGAAATAGATGTGATTAGTCGTAGATTTGGCTGCATGTGATTGGTCGCAGGAATTTATTTTGTGATTGGTAGGTAATTTAGCGTTTGGTAGGGGAAAATCATCAAAATGGTTGTAGGAATATTGCAATTAGTCGCAGTATATGCGTTTGGTCGTACTTTCTTGCAGGTGTTCAAGGTGTTCAGCCCAATCGCCCAAACCCGTGGGGTGCTGTGGGGCTAAAATGGGACGACAGGAAGGGTTGTTGAAGGGTTTCGGCTATGGGGTCGTTTTAGAAATATTTGGATGTAGAATTCGACAAACAAAAGATTGTAGAAAGAAGAAAGAAAAATTTAAAAAAATGATATTTAATATCATACAAAACGACACCTAGCTCGAACTCAGCCAAATAGGTGCCTGAACAACAAAAAACCCTCCCGTAGGCCCATTTCATCACAATAGCGCCCCACAGGTTGGAGCGATCAGGCTGAAATCGTTGCGGGCACAACCAGAAGGTACACCGAGTATTTTTGTCAAAATTTCATATTTAAAAAATCCTACTGCCAAAAACGGCTCGGAGGCGGACGGCGATTTCGTTTTTGGAATCTAGACCTCTTGAAAAGAATAATGTCGAAATTTGAGGCTGATCAGAGTATTCGACCCCCGTCGCGAATACATAGGGTTTATTATTCCAAGAATTTAGAAAAAAATCCAAGAATTAAAAAAAAAAAATATTCCAAGAATTAAAAAAAAAATTATACCTATAAATTTTAAGTCATTTGGACAAAACTTTTTTTTTTTTTAATTGTTATTGACCCAGAATTAATTTTTGCACAAGTAACTCATATCAAAGAATAATAAGGTAGGTAAAATTTGCAGCGTTTTTGGTTTATTATCTTGGAATAATACAATAATATTGTATTATTATGTAATCGTATACATATTATGTAATCGCGACGGAGATCGAAAATTCCGATCGGCCTCAAAATTTGACATTATTTGTTTCAAGAGATCTAGATTCCAGAACCCCTACAAATTTTACACAAGGGTATATTATTCATTGATATAGGTCACTTGAGCGAAAATTAATTGTAAGTAAAAAAAAAATTTCAAAATTTTTTTTACTAGGAAACTAAAAAAAAAATTTACTAGGTAACTAAACAAAAATTTTTTACTAGGAAACTATTTAAAAAACTAAATCAAATGTTGACCTCCAAAATTTGGAGGGATATTTAATATCCCTTCATCCTTCTAAAATCCCATTTGTAGCCCCATGAACGCCCCATAGATTCCCAAGGTGAAATCGGATCGCAAGCATACCTACCTAAGGTCAACATTCAAACCAAATAAACTCTACCATCTTAATTGTGTTTTGGTACTTACATGGTTAGCCTATGAAGTTTTCACTGCAGGATGTAAGAACAAAGACGCCGGAGGATGAGCTGTCTGATCGCACTCCCACGCCAGAGGATAAGCTGTCTGAGTACCCTCTGAGATAAAAACGCTCCTGTTGGGGCCAGCAGTTCTGGCAAAAACACAATGGCGGACATTCACTCGCGTTCACGCGTCCGTTGCAACAAGTTGAGTGAGCTGCCGATTTTTGCCGCACTCCCTTATATACTAACTGGAGTGGGGGGAGCGCTAGTTGTCATTAACGCTTCCACCAAATGCTAGTTCTTCCACTAATGGCAAAGTTTCTCCCACTGTTTCATTACAATTGGTTGTAGGAACGTATGTGATGGGTTGGTAAAATTGCAATTGGCAGGAGCTATTTTGTGAGCGGTATGAGAAATTGTCCCAATATGGCCGACGATTGGGAAAGAGAAATTCTCGTGACCGTTGAAAGTTTTTGGGCTTTTGCCTGCGAAATCCGTGCTTCCCCTAAGGAAAATCAAACCGTCAGCCGATCGTTTGATTAGTCAAGATTTGGAATGAATGGATATAAATCGGTTGAACGGCCTTGCATCATATGAATAAGATCTTGTGTCTCTCATGAGACAATCGTTGCAACGATTCCCCCTGCAAAGTCCTTTTGTTTCTGCTTTGCCAGGCGGATAAGGCAAAATTTGCCTTAAAATTTAATGTCATTCCCATCTCATCAATCTCCCCTTAATCCTTTTTTCCTAATTTATGCCTATTAATGATATTACTAGCACTCATATACATGGACACGTATATTCTTGCAGACTGTAATAATAATGCGACGAAAAACTGATTTCAATTACATTTCTTTAGGGTATTACAGGCTTATAATGATGCGACGAAAAACTTATTTCAAATACATTTCTTCAGGGTATTTCAGGCAATGCAGACAAATTATAACTCAATCGGAGGCAAAAGAAGAAGAAAAAAAAAAAGCATTTGTGGTGACCCACCCATGGTGGTGACATTTCAAATTCAAACTTCTATACGCATTTTTTCAATTTCACTTTCCCTTCTAATTTCGAGGGAGTGCTGGTAGAATGTATCACAGTAAATACATTCATATTCATACAACTTATTGCTAGGTACCTACTAAATCCACCTAACAAGCCCTAACCACTGCTGAAAACAACCGCCATTACATTAATTTCAGGACACATAAAATGTTGGTAAATTTTGAAGTGGAAGGTATTGCGATTAGTTTGTAGAATAAAATTTATTCTACAAGTTGTGAATGAATTTATTCTACACGATACAAGCCATTTATTGAATGGAATTGAATTACATAGATTGAAGATGCTTATTAGCTAATGACGTATTAGTACCACGGGGCTGACAAACTATTATAGTTCTCTTCTCCCTCTTCGTCACCAGCCCTGCCCACTCTCTCTATAATAGAGAGAGTGGGCAGGGCTGGTGACGAAGAGGGAGAATTTTTTCTCTAAAAATCGTATTTTTTTATTTCTAGGCGCCTTGAACTTATTTTTGAACGCCAGAAAAATAACCCTTTACCGTTAACAGTTACAGCACATACGATGAAGAAAAATTGTTATTCTTCGATATAAATTGTCCAAAAATAAATGGTACCTAAATCAATAAAAATAATTAAATTATTCATATGAATTAAAACAGGTAGGTAGGTAGGTCCCTAAAAAAGACGATTTAAGACGAAATAGTCTAGTTCCACAATAAAAATATATAAACTTGTAGACGCGTTTCGGTTGATTAGACCATCATCAGTACAATACAGGATTCTGTATTGTACTGATGATGGTCTAATCAACCGAAACGCGTCTACAAGTTTATATATTTTTATTGTGGAAATAGACTATTTCGTCTTAAATCGTCTTTTTTAAGATGGATTCCCACTATCTCGCCGCATCCACCTTACATTATGTAGGTAGGTCCCTACTTGAAAAGTTTTTTTTCTTTTTTTTGGAAACATTGTGGATGGATGTGGGACGCCGAAAACTGGATAATGGGTCCAAAATTACTCGGAAAACGACACCACATTTGACCTACTAGGATCCTCAAAAAATCCCATTTAAATGGGACAATTGTAGCCCCATGAAAGTCCATGGTGCCCAACATGGTGCTTTGTGTGAATGGTAGTAGAAAAACTCACTGACTAGTCGCTTTTCGATGTGACCAGTTGTAGGTTGTGAAATTGGTGTTGGAGTAAATCTCATACCATACGTGAAGGTTCATGTTGCAACATGAACCTTCACGTGAATGGTAGTAGAGGTTGGGGAAGGTAGTAGAAGCATTCACTGACTAATCGCTTTTCGATGTGACCAGTTGTAGGTTTTGGAAATGGTCAAAGAATTAATGTACTACCAACAGGTGAATGGTGGTAGAGGTTGGGAAAGGTTGTAGAAAGATTCACTGACTATTCGCTTTTCGATGTGACCAGTTGTAGGTTTTGGAAATGGTCACAGAATTAATCTCATACCAACATGAGTCTTCAAGTGAATGGTAGTAGAGGTTGGGAAAGGTTGTAGAAAGATTCAATGACTAATCGCTTTTCGATGTGACCAGTTGTAGGTTTTGGAAATTGTCAAAGAATTAATGTTCTACCAACATGAGAATGGTGGTAGAGGTTGGGAACGGTTGTAGAAAGATTCACTGACTAATCGCTTTTCGATGTGACCAATTGTAGATTTTGGAAATGGTCAAAGAATTAATGTACTACCAACGTGAGAATGGTGGTAGAGGTTGGGAAAGGTTGTAGATCATTCACTGACTAATCTCTATTTGATGTGATCAGTTGTAGGTTTTGGAAATGGTCACAGAATTAATCTCATACCAACATGAGCCTTCAAGTGAATGGTGGTAGAGGTTGGGAACGGTTGTAGAAAGATTCACTGACTAATCGCTTTTCGATGTGACCAATTGTAGATTTTGGAAATGGTCAAAGAATTAATGTACTACCAACGTGAGAATGGTGGTAGAGGTTGGGAAAGGTTGTAGAACATTCACTGACTAATCTCTATTTGATGTGATCAGTTGTAGGTTTTGGAAATGGTCACAGAATTAATCTCATACCAACATGAGCCTTCAAGTGAATGGTAGTAGAGGTTGGGAAAGGTAGTAGAAAGATTCACTGACTAATTGCTTTTCGATGTGACCAGTTGTAGGTTTTGGAAATGGTCAGAGAGTAAATCTCATACCAACATGAGCCTTGAAGTGAATGGTAGTAGAGGTTGGGGATGGTAGTAGAAACATTCACTGACTAATCGCTTTTCGATGTGACCAGTTGTAGGTTTTGGAAATTGTCAAAGAATTAATGTACTACCAACATGTGAATGGTGGTAGAGGTTGGGAAAGGTTGTAGAAAGATTCACTGACTAATCGCTTTTCGATGTGACCAGTTGTAGGTTTTGGAAATGGTCAAAGAATTAATGTACTACCAACATGAGAATGGTGGTAGAGGTTGGGAAAGGTTGTAGAAAGATTCACTGACTAATCGCTTTTCGATGTGACCAGTTGTAGGTTTTGGAAATGGTCAAAGAATTACTGTACTACCAACATGAGAATGGTGGTAGAGGTTGGGAAAGGTTGTAGAACATTCACTGACTAATCTCTATTTCATGTTACCTGTTGTAGGTTTTGGTAATGGTAACAGAATTAATCTCATACCAACATGAGTCTTCAAGTGAATGGTAGTAGAGGTTGGGAAAGGTTGTAGAAAAATTCACTGACTAATTGCTTTTCGATGTGACCAGTTGTAGGTTTTGGAAATGGTCAGAGAATTAATCTCATACCAACATGAGCCTTCAAGTGAATGGTAGTACAGTTTTGCGAGTGGTTGGTTTTTTCTTCTGCCACCCCAGCATCCTAAGATGTGATTGGTAGTAGAACAATAATACTGGTCGGAGAATTCATGAGTTGTGCAAGTGATTGGGTGTAGAAAGTAAGTGATTTGTAGGTGAATCCTAAAACTGGTAGTAGAAATAGATGTGATTAGTCGTAGATTTGGCTGCATGTGATTGGTCGCAGGAATTTATTTTGTGATTGGTAGGTAATTTAGCGTTTGGTAGGTGAAAATCATCAAAATGGTTGTAGGAATATTGCAATTAGTCGCAGTATATGCGATTGGTCGTACTTTCTTGCATTTGGAAGTAGATTTTTCTCCCACTAATCACACTTCTACAACCACTAATAACACTTCTACAACCAATTTAAGGGATTTTTTTTCTCAGTGCGTCTGCCGGGGTGACCTGAGCCGTAATTTTTAAATTGAGATAAAACAGCATTTGAATTTAAGCTTTAAAATTAATTTGATTTTAATTTATTTGAAATGGATCGCGTTATATACATCTGCGGGGCTTCACCAATTAAATTCGGCAACCAACGACTCTCTATACCTCCAAGCAAAGAAACCAAACTGCGCTACCCTTAGCCAGCACTCACTAGAATTCAGCCATAACACCATCTGCTCCATGCTCAAGGTGTGCTCAGATAGGTAGCGAGATCTAAGACCTCCTAGCACCAGGCAGATCCCAAAGACATGATCAATGTCGGGTTGCACATGGAACACGTTCTCCTGGAACTGTCCGACCTCACATAAATCCCATCGTTCAGGGCCAGCAGAGCTCCTCTCATTGTCAGGACCCAACGTCGCATCCACATGGGTGATCGATACTGCAACGCGGCCGGACTCGCCCCCTGGTTCAGCAGACTGTACAGCGGGTTCCTAGACCCCATAGCTCCTGCCCGCATGTCACCGGTCCAACCCAAACGAACCGCCTCCACCAAAGACCCGAGCTGCTCCTCCCAGTCACTCAGCCTAGCCAGATCGCCATGAAAGACGCAACTGTTACGCTGCGCCAAATCCCTGATCGCTTTATACCACGCGGTATTCGACCGGACCACTTCTCGAGCATTGGGTATCGCTCCGAGGGCATCCTCAGGGCTCTGACCACGTACTGGCAAGCAAGCGACAGTGTTAGTGCGAAAAACGGGCTGGCTCCTGATTCCAAATATATAAAATAGTTTGGCATATTTCTAGGAAGGCTAAAGATCTGTTTGGTGAAGAACCGCTGTACCTACTCCAAGGAGTTGGACATGATGTGGCCTGGGCACCGTAACACAAAACTGCTCTCGATACTGCGTTAAACAACTTGTGCTTGGCCAGGACAGGGATTGACGGGCAGCAGAACACACCCCTGTAGATACTGTTGATCCCAAGCTTCGCTGCAGCTGCTCTCTCTGCAAAGTGCAGGGTGAAGGACAGTCTCGACTTGTGATTCCAAGGTACTTGTAACTAGGGACAATCTCGATGTGCTTTCCGTTGAACACAAATTTATCTCCAGCACTAAGCTTGCCTAGTCTGCGAAACACCATTGCCTTAGACTTCACAAGATTGACAGCATCTTCGGATAGAAGCCGAGAGGAAAGCAATACCCTGCTTGAGGTGTCATGATGAGAATTGTTTCGCCCTGGGTTCGCAGTTGCAACAAAGCCCTTTAGTTCAGCTGCCTTAGTCGATTTGTCGGCAAAGGCGGCCTGGCCAGCGGACCCGGTCTTACAAAGAGATACCCCTTCTGCTTCCTTAGACGAAGTGTCGTCAAAAGAGGCGCAGGTTAATAGCATCTCCATGCGTCGAGATCTCCTTGACTCAGCTTCCTCAGACGAAATGTCGTCAGGAACTCCGTCTGGTCAGGACTAATAAGACCAATAAGTTACTGCGTTGATATGACATTATATCGATAAGCGTACATATCGAACAGAGACCTTCAAATGCCACATTGCCACGGCTCCACATTGAAATGCCACATTTGGGACATTTTTCGGTAAAACGCTAAATTTCGATAATTTTAGGGAAAATGCCACATTTTGCCTCTTTTGAGCCAAGTTTCAAGGAATTTTGATTTTTTCTACGCTCAAGATTGCCAAGAAAAATGTGGTCCGAACACCACTGAACGCTTACTACAACTTGTCATGGATAGTGTTGCATACATTCTGAGTGCAGGGAAGACCCTCAGGGATTTATACCCAAAACTCATTCACGAGACGTGGCAAGCTTATGGACTTCACTGTGTTGCAAAAACGATACGAGAGGAGTACCCGAAAGTCAATAAACTCAACTCCGCTGGTAAAAAGATATTTCTGAAGGCACCAAAGAAGGTTGAGATATTCAGAAAAAACTGCCTCGCGTACCACTTCCCACTGAACCAGCGATAATCAGATCGGACACCTGGTTGAAGGCAGTGTCCTGGACCGTCGAAAATTACGAAGGCTTCATGAATGTGATTCATGAGTTGGATGACGATGCTGCTGCAGTGAAGAAGGCAAAAGCCCGAAATGACGACCCGGACATCTTCCCGCAGCTTATATTTTTCAAAGCCGATTTTAAGAATATTTCCACAGTAATTGAGGGAACTGCAGTCTGAGGGAATACTCCTGACGCCATCCGTCAAGAAAATTAAGGAGATTGCCAACACGAACTATCCAGGAGCCGTCGGAGAAAAGATCAAGTCGAAGATACAGGCCGTTCTGGAAAGGAATTGCGGCTGGAAAGACATCACGAGTAAGTATAGCAGCGAGTCTAGAAGGGAAAGACTCGAATGAGCTCATCTTCACCTCTCAAGGAAGAGTGGAACGCCGAAGACGTCCTCTCAATGAAGTACGCAACCACGACTTCTGCAGATGCTGAGAGGTCTTCCTCAAAATTAAAAACATATTGAGCGATCGTCGGATGAATTTCAACATGAAAAACTTAAGCGCCCACTTGAAGTTTTTTAAATCTATAATTGAATTTAAACTTTGCAATAATTACAAAGTTTTAATTCAATTATAGATAAACAAGCTTCAAGCTTACTTTTAATTAATAAATGTAAATAAATTGTATTTAGTTCACCAATATTAATACAGTCATTTATAAGCTTTAGATTGCATGATTTAATGGTTTAATCCCGCTTTACGGTTAGAACCCTTCTAATAGAGGGGGTGAAAAGTTGAAAAAATAAATGCCACATTGGCTGAGGAGAATGCCACATTTTACCAAAATAAGTGCCACATTGCCACATTTTTTCGCGCCACATTTCGTAAAAATTTGTGCCACATTTTGAAGGTCTCTGATAATGACACACAGTGAAAATGGCAATTTGATATTAAATTGTGTCCCGTCTATGGACGGACGGGCTGCTGTACCGGCTGGAGTAGGGGGTTTAGCGCAGTCGCGTCGTGGCTGCAGCGCTCTCCACCCATACCGCCGGTACTAGATCTGGCAGGCTGGAGAGCTAAATGAGAACGTGGGGAAAAATCCCCCATGAAGATGGTCATTTTCAAAAAACGGGTTTGAGCGATCGGGCTGAAAACCTTGCGGGCACAACTAGATGGTAAACCGAGTACAATTTCGTCAAAAAGAAGAAAGCAAAGGGTTCAAACAAAAGTTTGCTCACAACGTAAAGGATTAGGAGGCTAAGTGCGGGAGTGGGGAGCATGAATGATAATAGCATTATGAGGGTAGACCGTTTCAAACTTCTTCAATTATGCACGACATCGGGAAGTGAGAAGGAAATGTATGAGGGGATCACACTGGTGAGGGCAGAAACGGTAGGAAAAGGAGTGGAGGGGGGTCGAACGCGTGAATATTTCATTATGAAGTTGCCGAGGGGTTGTTTGAGTTGGTATCGTTGTCCATATAGGTCCTGCGGTGAGTTCGGGCCGGCACGTCGAGGGCCGATGAAAACCACGAGAGGTCGCCACTGGGATAATAATGTGGGTGACCATGAAATACCATCAATGGATTTTGAAGTTTTCTTTGTTGGGAAAAACGAACTGCGTTTGGTTGAAATTCACCATGTGATGCCCATGAACACATTGTTTGGCACCTCCTAAGGGGAAAGGGGCCTCAACGTATTTCAATAGAATGTTTAGCAGAGCACTTTTTGCTGTTTGTGTATGAAAGGAAAAAATCGAGTTTTGTGTTTTCATTGATTCAGTCCCTGCCACGACCAGCGTCGACATCTACTTCTGTGCACTATGACTGTGTAGGTTTGCCCAGAAAAACGGGTGTTGGGCGAGTACCTACTTCATTACAATGTATTCCTAATTGCTTCTCTGAATTTACATTATATTCGTTTTGCGTGTTTGGGGGAATGCCGCTGGCGTCAAAGCTAGGATTACGCCCCCGCAGTCGTATGAGGGATGTGTATGAACATCCCTAATTAAGGCAATGCACGAATTCAAGTCCTGGTCTACGGACTTGATCGGATATGTCGATACAGTATTGGAGGAAGCACGAGCTGCAGCTGGAAGAGTCGAGTTGACCTCCAGTGCGTCTTTCCTCGGAATGGGGCTGTGGTGAATCCAATATCTAGCAGGATGGGTCGTGTATAATATCAGTTCTCCCACAGCTCGCAGCTAAATTGACGGCTGGCTTCCCCGACCGAATTGTCAGCGTGGGCGGCCTGGGCAGCAGTCCCAATCAAAAAGCCACTGCGATTAATCATTTTTTAGATTTAAACGATAAGTGCAGGATGAATGATACACGGTCCAGGTCGAGCGAGGTGAAGCCTTCCGAGAGAAGGGCGCCCGATCTCACCGCCAGGCGCAGCGCTTCCCGTGAATTTAGCACAAAAGCGTGCGGCCCATGTTTTTTGACGCTACAGGCTGTGACATACATAAATTAATATTTCTTAAATTATTTGCAAAGTTGGTAAAATAAGTTGGTTAAGTAAAATGAATACCTACGCAAGTTTCGTCATTATTCCACAATCTCAACAATTCCTTCAAAAAACTGATCTGGCGTTGATATTAGCAGCTTTTGTGTAGCCTGTCAAGTACTCTCTCCCTTTTATTCTCCCAGGAAATACATCAAGTCAAACTGGCAGACTCCATCAAGCTCCAGTTTGGAAATCTTCACCCCCCCTCCCCTTCCCCGTAAGTTAAACCATTATCAACCAAGAAACTTCGCCCCTTTCAGGAGAAAGGGGTGGCCCCTTTGCGATAGGCGACCAGAACAACCACAAAAGCTTCCTTCGCAAGCCTTGGAAGGAGGTTAGTCCCCTCCGGCCCTTCCGACCGTGAGAACGGACAGCCTGATTTAATTCTGTTATCTAATTCAAGGTTCATAATGAACGCCGTCTGTAGTAATTCATTTTGATTCAACAGAGACTTATGCAAATATCCGTTTTGTGCCTACCCTCCCGTCTGATTAGGTTCCCTCGTTGCCAATCCCATTAGTTCAATTCATTTGCATTTGGTGGGAGTAGGGTTAAATCTTCATTTGTGTACCTGCTGCTGTGCACGCGGCATACCAGATTTGTACCTTCACAACCATTGCTAATATCTTGAGCCAGATTACTATCTGGCACCCTTTTACAGGTCATTTATCTTGTCATTAGGAACCTTCAACTCTTAGAAAAGGCCGCTTTCCCCTTAGATTATCAAATTTTAATGGGAAAGGGCACGAATTTGGGGGGGTCCAGATTCTTCTAGACCCGTCGTCAGGACCCTCAGGTTATCCAAATGGAAAAATGAGAGGCACCTGAAAACAGCGAGGCAAATTAAGAAGGTGAGCTGAATCCGGCGGGGCAGCTTGGTACCAACTTCGCAAGCCTTGGACACGTCTGGAAAACTTGGAACCAACTTGGCATGCCTTGGACACCTCTAGAAATCTCGAGAATGATATACTATGGTGCAAAATTGGAAAAACCGGCAGTTTTAGCATGATGCATGGTGCTTATCGCTGGGAATAAGCTGGTTCAAAAAGTGAGACGTCTGCCGTGTAAAGTACCCACCCCGATCCATAGACGCAGTGCTTTTCTTTAAGAGTGACTGCAAGCTCTTTGAGTTACACTGTCTTCCTGCAGACAACTGCCGATGCTTTGCCCTGGCAAGGCGTGGAGATCAGGAGTTGGAGAGCATTCCTCACCAGCCTCTGCGGGTTCACCCAAACCCTTATCTGCTCTCCTTATCATTTGGATGAAGCCGCCCCATTCTCCGAAGAAGGGCGCCATCATCCTACATTCTCCAGAACTCCACCCTTTTCTGCCCACCTCCCCTCCCCCTCAGGCAGAGTGGCACTGCCTTAACTAATGTCATTTGCAGGCGCCTCCAGGATGTTTCAGATCTCGTGGGTCCAGAGGGTATGCGTCGAGCAGGCCTTGAGGATTGTCAGCTCTTCGAGGATGTGAAAAGGCGGAAGGTAGGAGACCTCAGCCACATCTTCGAGGAGTTACGCCTGCCAGTGGTTGGTTCGGGAAGGGAAGACGTGGTGTTGGCCGCAAACAACTCGTGGCTTTGGGACATCCTGTGATGGAATCCATGACTTCACCACTCTGAAGACTGGAGCGATTGAGAGGACACTGCGGGCTGTGTAAGAGAAGAAGGATTGGACGCCAATGGTACACGTCTATGGCACCCACAGAAGAAGAAGCAGGCGCACTCACCCAAGGAGAATAGCGTTTCTTCAACAAATGGATCTGCTGCCCTATCGTAATTCTGGCGTTTTACTCTTGCTGCAGCTTGAGCTGCTCTTCGCCACTCCTATGAGAGATCGCCCGTGTCACCATTTGTAATGCTGTTGCTGAAGAACGCCGATCCCCCATCATCCCACTGAGTGAAAGATGTAGTTGGGATGAGACGGTGCCGGCTGAGGCCAACTGAAGTGGATTCTCGTGGAGCCAGTGTCTTACAAGTCCACCAAAGGCTCCTTTCATCCATCTCGCAACACAGGCTCTATCGTGAATCCACTAGGCCGCATCGTCAGCATACCCTCGTTTGATTGGCCTCCCCGTTCATTCAGGTCAATGCATGTGAAACGGCGAATTCCGCACTACAGTCACGCTTGCTGATATTCCCATAAATATAGCTCAATCCAAGATCCTTCTTGGTTCAGAAGGATTTAGAGAGATTTTGTATGAAGAACTGATTTGCGGGGGGGTAGACTCTCTCCGGGTGATACATTTTTCACGGTGAACTGAAAGGTGAACCCTTTACAAACCTCCTCCGGGCGTTCGGGTTGGTAAGGGAAATATTGGAATTCCACGAAGCGTAATACCCCCATATATAACTTACATTTGCATGAAAAGGCGGAAGAAGAATACACGGACGAAGGCACGTGTATGAAGTCAAGAAGCAGGTTTCACGATCCGATTATGCATTGTAACAAAGTAGTAAAAAAAGGGAAAAAAAGGGAAAAAAAGGGAGAAGAGGGGTAAAGGATCAGAAAAGAGAATAAGGACGAAGGTTGGAGAGGAGGTGGTGGGTATGAAGAAAAGGAAGATAAAAGCAGCCCTTACAACCCAAGTCGGCCCTTGCAGGGACCAACCAGCCCGAGGGAGGGCCTTTTCTTCCTTCCCAGTATGAGACCAATAAACGCGGGGTGGGCAACAGTTTTTCCCCCCTGGGAGTATTAAGCCGACGTAACTCTTCCTTTTTCGTTCTTTTTTTTACGGCCTTTGTCGATATAAGTCCCTAATCAATAAGTTCTTCCAGGTGGGGAACAAGCGTACGGTAAATACCGTTCAGAAACAGTGGGGTGGATTCATATTTCGACTGGTGGAGAACGTAGGGGAAAATTGAAAGAAAATTGGGTTTTTCGACCAATTCCGTCCTCTACTTTGACGCCACCTGGCGAGCCGCAAACAGTTTCTCACATAGCACGGGCCCAGACTAAACTTGTGGAACGCCCCCAAAACAGGCCAGCTGGGTAAGTGGTCCACGTCCTCTGGCGCCTCCACGTTGCCAATGCGATCATCCAAAGCATATGAAGTCAGCTTTTGAGCTTCTGCTGGTTGGCCCGGATGCTCAGAACCAGCGCAAGTCACACATTGAGGGCTTATGCGTTTCCACTCAATCTGAAGAATCTGTAGATCCAGATCGTCAATTCAACCGCCCTGGCTTTCACGAATTTTGCACAGCCTGCATTTCCGCCAGCTTCCATTCGTACAAGCCCTCAAAGGATCTGCTGAAAGTTATTCAGTGCTGCTCACATAAACCTCTATTTCAATTTCATGGAGTGTTCTAGCAAAGAGGTTGTGTCTATTCAAGAGACTCACTGGAACAAGTGGGGAAGCGGCCCAGGGCATCCTTGCCCTTGCGTACAAGACCAGTGTAAAATTCGAGTAATACGGAAACGAGCAGGTTGCGGAGTCCCAATATAGTACAGAATAATGCAGTGTTATCACTGGGGGCGCTTTCCTGGCTCCAATCCCTGCAACACTCCAAACTGGGTTGGACCTTCAACAATGGTCGGCCCTAAGAACACGACTAAAGCGACACGAAGTGGATTTCTGGGATACGTAAACTCCTTCTGGTTGGCTAATCAAGCAAAACCACGTTCCTTTCAAAAGTGGCAAACCATAGAAATGAGTACAGACTTGATGAGACTGCTCCTCATATAAAATTTAATCACTAACCACCAGAAACAGAGAAAATTAAGATCTGACAGTTCCCGAGTAAGAGGCAAACGATGAGACGTGTGAACTCTCCTATTACACACAAGAACATAGTCACAACTCTGAGAAGTGTGACACATCGCCCACTCTAGCGGTTTTCCGCGCAACTACATTTATGACACTTTAGGCCGCTTTATCAATTCCACAGGTAAATCGTCAGGTACGCACCTAGCAGTTAGCGCTAACTGCTGACTAACTAACTCTAACTGCTGACTATGAGGTAAGGCACCTATTTGCTGATCCTGGACCAGTGTTACCATTCGTACGAGGAAACTCGTATTCGTACGAGTTATTTGGGCTCTATACGAGGTACGAGTATCGTACGAAATTTATACGAGTTTTTCTGCTCGAGTACGAGTTTCGTACGATCATTCACCCATTGTTCGGATTTATATATATTTTTTCAATAATAATATATTATATTTTGTGAAATTGAGAAGTTACAGCAATCACGTGAAAGTCAGGTTGCTACGGGTATCACTGTGTCCACCTCTGTGTCCCGTCCACGACAAAACAAATCTACAAAGTTTCACTTTCACTCTTCACTTCACCTAATGAAAAGACTCAGTAATGGCTGTGGAAATAGGAAATTATTTTTGTACTATTATCAGCATACCTGCCTAGAGTGTACGTAGAGCCTATGTAAGAAGTGTTTAAAAATACAAATTTGTTTATTTGCCTATTTATTATTTTCCCGTAAAATTCCTGTAAAACGGTGCAAATTTTACACAAGGGTTTATTATTCTTTGATATAGGTTACTTGTGCAGAAATTTAATTCTGTTAATGCAAAAAATTAAAAAAAAAAATTTTTATTTTTATTTTCAAAAAAGATTCTTTGATTTTGTTTTTTCAAAAAATATTTTTTTCAAATTTTGTTTTGTTTTTTACTTGAAAAATATTTGACCTCCTGGGATCTTTCAAAAGTCCCATTTTTAGCCCCATGAAAGCCCTATAGATCGCCACAGTGAAATCGAATCGCTGCGGGACCCCAAAAAATGGATTCTACGTCCAAAAATACTTCGAAAACGACACCTGACTCGATCCCATAGCCGAAAGTCTTCAAAAACCCCCTTCTGTAGCTCTATTTTAGCCCCATAGCGCCCCGCGGGTTTGGGCGATCGGGCTGAAAACCTTTCGGGCACAACTAGATGGTAAACCGAGTATTTTGTCAAAATTTCAAATTTAAAAAAAATGCCTACTGCCCAAAACGGACTGGACGGCGTACGGCGGACGGACATTTCGGATTTTGAATGTAGACCTCTTGAAACGGATAATGTCAAATTTTGAGGCCGATCGGAGTCGTCGACCCCCGTCGCAAAAACATAAGTGTATTATTCCAAGAATAATACACCAAAAGTGAGTTATTATTACATACCTAACTAGGGAACTAATTATTCGAAAAATTTAAAAAAGCGCGCGCTCACAAATCGTGTGTTGTGAACCTGCCAGTTGCCCCCTCGGATGTAAGAGCTTTAGTACGAGTTTTCAGGTTGGCTGTACGAGGATTATACGAGTTTTTCCCTGACCTTGTACGAGGTTTCGATTTTATGAGTTGGCATCACTGTCATGGACCTAAAAACCATAATCGATCTCACGATAATCGATTAAATAGTGGCGTTATCACTCACTTTTCTTTGGCAAGTCCGCCATGGCTCTAGTTGAGACGTAGTAAATGCAACTGATTTCTGCATAACAGCAATAACAGTGTTTACGTTGATATTATCAACTTGATAACGCTCGAGACACTCCTCTCTGGGAGCAACAGCTTGATGGGTGTTGATTGTACTTGTTCAAATTTGGTATTTGCGGAGAAGAAACAAATTTTTCTTTCAAACGATGTTAGCGCGTTAATTGGCTCTCCGAGGGCTGACTGTTTAGTTAGGACATGACTGGTGATTGCAGGGCCGTGGAGAGAAAATCCGGGCCCGAGGGCAAAATTCATCGGGCCCCCTAAAAAAAAAAAAAAAAAAAAAAAAGGTATGAAAATTCATCGATTCATCGGGCCCCTAAAAAAAAAAAATTCCTATAGGTACCTATAGGTATTGATCTGTCCCTTTTCCCATTTTGCCTCTCCTACCCCCTTTCTTTACAAAGAAAAAAAAAAAATTCTCAAGAAAATCCGGGCCCCCCCTACGAAGGCCGGGCCCGAGGGCAACGGGTCCAGTGCCCCCCCCCCCTTTCTACGGGGCTGGGTGATTGATAAAGGTGAAATGCGTTCATAATTGCTAGGTAGCGCTAATCAGTCCTGTAACTCCTACTGGTGATTGATAAAGCGGCCCTAAGCCAATCCTGTTTGTGAAATAAAACGAAAAATGAAATTTTCCGAGATGCGTCAATTTCCTTGTGGGCCCGCGATATGTAGAGGAAGGTTGTTCATTGCTGCTGCACATCTGGGCAGGCCTCTAGCATTGCCCTGCCGGCCCCCTAGCCAGCCAACCCCCGACCTCTCCCACCTGGCCTTAGACCCCCTCTACACCCCTTAACTCATCGTTTATTGTGACGTGTGTTTTATAATAAAGCACATTTTGCACACGTCAATACAAACGTGTTTTGGATTCAGGAGTCAGGATAATAGCAGTTGGGGGTTTCGATTGGTGTTTCCATTTTATCGGATTTTTTTCTTATCGTGGAGTTTCGAAGGGAGAAACTCAACTTGTGGGCGACCAATCATTGTTTGGTAATAATAACGTTGGCGTGAGGTGGCCAATGAGGGCAAAGTGCTTGCCGGGGTCGCCGGTTAATTTTCCCCAAAGACCTCTAAACTGTTCCTCCAATCTTGTCCAATCACCAGGTATGGAGGCGAGAGTTTGCCCCTTTCGCCCCTAATTACATCCCCAACAACCCCCTTTGGGTTTCAAACCGGGTAGACCTTACGAACTGTTCAGCCTGCAAGGCCCGCGGGTTCGACCCTCTTTATCGCCAAACAATCGCGAGGGCCGTCAGGTGACTTGAGGCCAAAGGGGTGTTCGAGACTATTAAAGTTGTTCTGTTCGACGATAACGCCCGTAAGGAGACATCTATGCTTTGGGAAGGCCCTTATCGGTGTGTAACTCGAATAAGGGATATGAGGGCGCCTTCGGTGTCAGCTAAGTACAGTTCGCGTACATTACAGAAGATTATGAAAAGGCCAATGTCCTCGTATAATATTGGCAAAAAAGCGCAACCCCTGGTGACCCTCGGATCATTTCTGATTAGATGAAGAATCAACTCAAAGAAGAACAGAATTCATACTCGTACACGTTACTTGGTGAGATGTGCCAATCGCTCCTTCGAGCAACACCAAGAGTTGGTAATACGGCCCCTTTAAGTATAGTGGCGCCGCTAGTAGCCCTCAGCATGCTCAAAAACGCTTAATCCCAAACACTGCGCGTATATTATGGCCAAACGCTTCATTTCCAGGGATTTGGGGGAAACCCCGAATCTGAGGCGGGAGTCTGGCAGGCCTTTGTCGACGCTTCGCGTATGGACTTGGGAAGATGGGACTACCATCAAACAGAGGAATCTGATCCTGACGCTTCGAGCAAATCCACGAAGAAAAACAATCATCGGTTTTTCTCAGAGTATCACAAAATTACTGGTCGGCGGACCCACGAGAAATGGATTTACCGGAAACTTGACTTTAATTCGCCGTAAATTTAAACAAATAAATACATAGATTTATTTGTGAATTAAATAGAACTAGCAGTCTGACAGGGGGGCTCGCTTCGCTCACCCATTTGAATAATTGGTCAAGTGATAGGGTAGGATTCAGTGGAAACGCCGACTCAATCAGACTATAAACAACGAAGATAGGGCGAATTGCGTGGATTTGCGCATGTCGGAAATTGCGCTCAATGGGCTTATTGGATATAAAATTGGCTGTGGAATCGGAATCTGACATTAAAATAATTTTAATGGGTTTAAAATAATTACACAGGTTTACAAAAAAAAAAAAGGTCAATCTCAAGCGCCGCAGAAAAAACCATCAAACTCTATGTTTTTTGGGGTGCTGAATCCGAATCCGACCCCCGTTTTTTCCGGTCACGTCCAAATTTTCGAGATATTGGCGGTTTTTCGTTTTTTCGACCTTTTTCCGTTTTGAAAATCACAGCTAAATGTGCGGATGCCCAAAAATTCCACAAAAACTCTCTTCTTACTGGAAATTTATCGCTGATTCCGAAAATATATATGAGTTGGTGTCTAAAACCACGAGAAATGTGTGATTTTGGCAAAAAATGTTGAAAAAACGTGGTTTTTTCAAAACCAAAGTTACGTTTTTTGATACTTTTTTCCTTCTAGCGTGAAAACTAAGGCCGTTAATAAAATTTTTCCAACGAGGTCTTGTAGGTAGATTGTTTCCGCGTCGAATGGGACCAACCGTGATTCTTTACCTTCCATAATAAGGGAGCTATGATTTTTCAAAGTTTCTACCCATTTTGGCCATGTCGTAGAACATGAACTCCTGGAGTCGGCAATGCAACTTGATCACAACCAAACTTTGTTCCGAGGAATATATTGGACTCGGAGGAATCAATTCAGACCGACTCAAAGATGGTTTTATTCATCAAGAACTCAGGGACTTGCACTTGAAGCCCTGAAAAACAAGAGCCCAGAAACTTTGAAAAATCATAGCTCCCTTATTATGGAAGGTAAAGAATCACGGTTGGTCCCATTCGACGCAGAAACAATCTACCTACAAGACCTCGTTGGAAAAATTTTATTAACGGCCTTAGTTTTCACGCTAGAAGGTAAAAAGTATCAAAAAACGTGACTTTGGTTTTGATAAAACCACGTTTTTTCAACATTTTTTGCCAAAATCACACATTTCTCGTGGTTTTAGACACGGCGGACGGACATTTCGGATTTTGAATGTAGACCTCTTGAAACGGATAATGTCAAGTTTTGAGGCCGATCCGAGTCGTTGACCTCCGTCGCGAAAACATAGGTGTATTATTCCAAGAATAATAAACCAAAAGAGCGTCCATCGTATGCGACGATATTTTACAATACATAATCTCAGTTTAGCAATATCAGTCCTATTTTTAAATCCCCTTACTTGATATCCATGTCTCAAGTGTCTATGTAAAAGGTGGGTGGGAGGGATGAGGGACTGAACCTTAATGAACGCCGGGAAAACTGTTCGCTATCTCCAGACACGGGAAAGAAGATCGCTAAGCATGAAATACGATAACGTACTTCCTTCTTCCCGTTCAGCCCCCTCCCTCTTGTACAACCCAGAAATACTCCGACCCGCTCCTTTTTCAACCCTTCCCGCGAATGGAAAAGGATGAAATTTATTCACTAGAAGATACCTTCGATGTGCGCAACTTGGTTTCATCCTCTGGTCTCATTTCCTCGTTGAATGCGAACTTCGTTAACAATTTCTCGTCTGAAAGTTCCCGTCAGATTGGTATCAGCTGCCCCTAATTGAGCGGTAAATGAAATGTCGCACGATACGAGCTCAAAGCAGAGCGTTAGCTTCAATGCAAGATTTAGGACAATTAGTTGGTGTAGGGCTAACTCACACTTGACTAATCACTAGAGATGGGGAGCGAAAGACACTCTTTCGGAACGAGTGAGCGACTCCTAAGGAGCGATTCTTTTCAGGGAGTTCGTTCACCAAATCGCTCCCTTAGAGGAGCGGTAGTTCAGAGAATGACTCCTGGTTCAATGAACCCAGGGTTCGTCATACCCTGATATGAAGAGTCGATTTTTGATAAAGAGGGGAGTTGGACAGGAAGGTGGGTGTGGTTGGAGTTGAAAATAATGAACCCTATTGGCCCAAACTGAGTGAAAGAGCGAAACGAGACAACTAGTGGTTGAGGGGGGCGTGGGACTGGCAGGTATGTTGGGAGGAAGGTGGGTGTGGTTGGAGTTGAAAATAATGATCCCTGTTGGCCCAAAACGAGCGAAAGAGCGAAACGAGACGATAAGTGATTAAGGGGGGAGTTGGACAGGAAGGTGGGTGTGGTTGGAATTGAAAAGGAGTTGAAAATAATGAACCCTATTGGCCCAAACTGAGCGAAAGAGCGAAACGAGACTATTAGTGGTTGAGGGGGGCGTGGGACTGGCAGGTATGTTGGGAGTTGTCAACAATGATCCCTGTTGGCCCAAAACGAGCAAAAGAGCGAAACGAGACGATAAGTGATTGAGGGGGGAGTGGAACTGGTATGTTAGGAGTTGAGTTATTCACCAAACTGGGAAAAGGGTTGGGGGGGGGGGGGGGAGCGAAGGAGTGAGTGAGTCAAAAGGAGTCGCTCTTTCTCGGGAGAGAGCGAATCCAGTCCCAGTCCTTTTAGGGAGCGACTGGTTTTCACCTTTTGGTTTATTATTCTTGGAATAATACACCTATGTTTTCGCGACGGGGGTCGACGACTCCGATCGGGCTCAAAATTTGACATTATCCGTTTCAAGAGGTCTACATTCAAAATCCGAAATGTCCGTCCGCCGTCCGGGCCGTTTTGGGCAGTAGGAATTTTTTTTAAAATCTGAAATTTTGACAAAATACTTGGTTTACCATCTAGTTGTGCCCGCAAGGTTTTCACTCCGATCACCCAAACCCGTGGGGCGCTATGGGGCTAAAAGGGGACTACGGGAGGGTTTTTTGAAGGGTTTTGGCTATGGGATCGAGTCAGGTGTCGTTTTCGAGGTATTTTTGGACGTAGAATCCATTTTCGTGGGTCCCAGAACGATCCGATTTCACTGTGGCGATCTACAGGGCTTTCATGGGGCTACAAATGGGATTTTTGAACGATCCCAGGAGGTTAAATATTTTTCGAGCAAAAAATAAAGAATTTTTGAAAAAAAAAAATTTGTTGAAAAAAAAAATCCAAAAAAAAAAAATTTGTTTGAAAAAAAAAAATCCCCAAAAAATTTTTTTTCCAAACTTTTTTCCATTAACACAGAAATACTTTTTGCACAAGTAACCTGTATCAAAGAATAATAAACCCTTGTGTAAAATTTGCAGTGTTTTTCCCTAACGCATAGTGATTACAACGACCTCTTACTTCTAATCTGCTGTAAGTCATTGTCCCCTGTATACTCATTTTGTATCCAACAAGTCACATATAGCCGTGTTATACGTCACAGCTGCACCAACTGTAAATCGCTGGTAAGATGCGAACTGGGGAGCAGCATTTTCAAAAATATTTGCATCCACATTGCTAACCTCGCTGCCTCCAGCTGTCTATCTCTAACCCTTGTTCCTACCGTGTTCCATTCCACCCCCCTCTGCAATCCTATTTCATTCCCGTATCACTTCACTTCCGTTTCCACCCAACATGACTGGCTCACCTTTTTTCTCCCATCCGAGCCCAATTACGATATCCATTACGGCTTATCAGGACGCAGCCACACGAGAGCGGAGATCTTCATTTGGGATCTACTCCATTAATAACGAGGATTCTGACGTAAAGCAAATTCCGCTGGTAAATAACAATTCATAATTGAACTCGGAAATGATGGGTGGGTTGATGAAAAGAAATGATAGGTAAGTAATCTGAGTGGAGCCGTTGATTTATGTTTTGGCACGGTGCAGACTTTTTGAGAGATTTGGTCGTTGGAAGTATTTTTCATCATTCTGTTTGATGTAAAACTTTTTCTCTCTCCATACCGGCCATCGCGGCTATCATTCATTGTTACGCAATTTATCCAGTAGACAACACCGTGGCCCTCCTTTTCCCCCGACGGCCCTACATTCATCTATTCGAGAGACTAGACCAAATTGTTTTCTCCCCGAGCTCCCAATAGATTTTGCCGGCTCCCAGTAAAATATTTACTACCCGGAAGCCCTTTTCCCGGATCTGCCGAGCGCCTATCGTGCCTCCCATACCGCACTTTTTCTAGTCGCAGGCCGAAACAGGGCGACTCGAAAAAGAGTAATAAAGGGCCGTTTATTTTGGGCTCAACGGAGTCCCGCTTTTTCAATATCGGCGAGCCCGTTCGACGTTATTTGCCCCCCCCCCCCCCTACGCCGGTTCACTGACTTCCTTTTTCTTTCGTGAAAAGAGAGAAATTAACTACGGAGCCCCCTCCTGGGAAATATAAGTGTAGTGAAAGAGAAAGGAGGATTGCGGGGCTCTTAACGGCGGGGCCTATTGAGAAAAGTTTCTTAATGAACCTTCACCGCCTACAGCTTGAGGTTGTCCAAGTTGAAAAACTCGCCGTTCTCCATCGCCCGAGTAAAAGAATCGTTGGTTTTGGCGAGTCTTCAATTGATCATTCATCTTGATAGTATATATTTCCAGCAGACCTCCTTTTGATTTGTTATTCGAATAATACACCTATGTAATCGCGACGGAGGTCGACGACTCGGATCGGCCTCAAAATTTGACATTATCCGTTTCGAAAGGTCTACATTCTAAATCCAAAATGTCCGTCCGCCGAACAGAGCTTCTTAGGTTGTATCCAAGGCCGTTTCTGGCCCATTACAACCTTTCACGTACCTACCTTCTGTTCTCTTTCTTGCCCTAGGGGAAGAGCGCTTATGTTTCCTCAAATTTCTTCTTGTTCTTGATCTTCAGCACGCTCCGGGGGGGGGGGGGAGGGGGGGAGAGAGAGAAATGGCCCCAAATGTCCGTCCGCCGTCCAGGCCGTTTTGGACAGAAGGAAGGTATTTTTTTAAATCTGAAATTTTGACAAAATACTCGGTTTACCATCTAGTTGTGACCGCAAGGTTTTCAGCCCGATCGCCCAAACCCGTGGGGCGCTATGGGGCTACGAGAGGTTTTTTTGAAGGGGTTTGGCTATGAGATCGAGTTAGGTGTCGTTTTCGAAGTATTTTTGGACGTAGAATCCATTTTTAGGGGCCCCGGAACGGTCCGATTTCATCGTGGCGATCTATGGGGGACTTTCCTGGGGCTACAAATGGGATTTTTGAAGGATCTCAGGAGGCCAAATATTTTTCAAGTAAAAAACGAAAAATTTTGGGAAAAAATCCAAAAAAAAAATTTTTACCTAATTTTTTTCATTGATACAGAATTAAATTTCTGCACAAGAAACATAATATGATATATTATATCAAAGAAAAATATACCCTTGAGTAAAATTTGCAGCGTTTTTTTAAGGCTTTTGGCTATGGGATCGAGTTAGGCGTTGTTTACGAAGTGTTTTTTGGCGTAGAATCCATTTTTGGGGGTCCCTGAAAGATGCAATTTCACTGTGGAGATCTATAGAGCTTTCATGGGGCTACAAATGGGATTTTTGAGGGATTCCAGAAGGTCAAATATTTTCCGAGTGAAAAAAAAAAAAAAAAAAAAAAAAAAAAAAATCATTGACAGATTCAGTTTTTGTTTAAAAGTAACCTATATCAAAGAACAATAAACCTTTGTGTAAAATTTGCAGCGTTTTTTTTTTTTTTTTTTTTTTTTTTTTTGTCGCTCTGTCTACTGGACTAACTGTGCGACGCACAGTGGGGCCAATGACCCATATTCGCGGTCAAAACCCCCCAGGCCAAAGTTTAATGGAACTAATTGAAATGGAGATACTGTTCTCAAGCACCCAAACAAACACGATTCAGACGGAAAGAGCCGAAGTGAAGAGTTAAGTAGACCTTTAGTCACTTATAATCAGTTTCAGCCACTGAAGACCTGACGTTCCTCTTTGGCAAAATGTCAGCCGATTTCGAATCTCCTTCAAATTTTCCTCAACAAGGTATGAAAAGCTATGTTATCATTCCATTAAAGTCAGTATTCCTTTACAGTTTTAGAATAACATACATTTTTCGTGATTTTTTTTTTTTTTTTTTTACATTAATTTCTCCAACTACATATAGTGCGTTACTTTTGACTAGAACGCATTAGAATCGTGATTTTTGCATAGTCTACATGGGTGAAAAAAACCAAAAAAAAAACCCGAAGTTGCCCCATTTTGAAAAAAATAAAAAAGTCCCTTAGTTTTCATCCCCTCATTCATTCCCTTAGTTTTCATTCATTTTTTGCGGTGGTTTTTTACTTTCTTTATTTTTACTGGTCGGTATCTAGTCATTTTTCAATAAAATATTACGCGATGCCTTTTATTCAATTGATTCTTGCAAATTTACCTCTTTTCATTATTTCTGAATAGATTTATACTCATTCACCACCATACTATTGCTCTAAGAGGTTTTGAGGCGAATATGGGTCATTGGCCCCACCGTGCGGCGCGTCGTCAGAATCGCAGCAAAATAACTCCAAAGGCGTGAGCGCTGACACGAAAGATGAAATAATTCCTGCAAACGAGATTTTATCAACATTCTTAATGCTTTTTCAATGTAATTATACAAATTTACTTTGAAAGGCGTTCCATGAAAAGTCGAAAAGATTCACTCCATTGTAAAAATCTCCAGTGAAGAAATTGTCTTGTTTGAAGGGAGCGAGAAAAATTTCTTTTTTTTCTCGCTCAAAGGGTTGAATACTAATGATTTAATATAATGAATAAAGTATGACCTCCTTCTCCCCGCCCACGAAACCATCTCCGCCTTTCTGTTGTCGACTTCTTTAAAATTCATTGCGTTCATCCTTGGAATGTACTAATGGATTTTTTCTTCAAAGGTTTTAACGCTCTTTCTGAGGAGCTTTTGGTTGTCAGCTGACAGTAATGGACTGCTTGCGTTCGATTCAACACGTTCGCGTTTGGGGGGAGGAAAGAACCTCCGAAACAAGGAAGGGTATCGGGGTGCGGAAATATTTGCGTTTCCTGAAAAGCCGGAGGATCGTTGGTTGGGCCGGGAAATGGGGTTTAGGCAGCGACGGGAAGTTTTGACTGAAAGGGGCGGAGCGGGAAGCAAAAGCTTTCGGGCGAAATTCCGCCCTTGTTACCGAATATTCAAGTATCCCTCCCAGTTTCACAGACGGAGATATTTCGTTCATCCCAACTATTTAGAGCCCCCCCCCCCACCAATGTTAGAATCCCGCCCTCTCAACCCTGGCGATTGTCTGGTCGCAAAATTCGATATTTCGAGTTCAGCATTCTGCACGACGTGCACGCTTTTATGTTAACAACGGGGAGCAAATTCAGCCAGCGATTTCGTTATTTAATGCTCCACACCCGAGGGGGGTGATTTTTCTAAATTGACGCCTCTTCCCTGTAAATTCTCCCAAATGAGGAGACAAAACTTGAAATATGGCCGGGACACGCTCGGGATCTCGTCCGGCCTTAACCCTCATGCAGAAAGGTTGTCAGATTGGACCCTCGTAATGGCCCTAGAGACGTCCCTGAGTCCATAGCCCGACCTTGCAGGGAACCCCCAGGAAAAGCGGGATGTCAGCCATAATGCCGGGGCAGAAGAGGGTGAAGAATGGATCGCACCGGCGACGTGACTTTGGAAGGCTGGACGGCGACGTGACCGGACTTGTAGAATCCCAAAGGCCACGAGGAGGTCACGAGGGAAAATCCGCACTGCTCACGCCCGCCTTCCTCTTCAACCCGAAAAGGCGTAAAATTTAAGGTGCCGTAAACACCCTGAATCAGATTTTCACTCTGTTTTATATATCACTTCCTTCAGAACATACTGAATTTTAATGAGAATTGTGGAGAATCACCAATACGTGGTTCGCTGAAAGCGGAAGTGCTTCTGAGCTTGGCCGCTACCTTCTCTCACGTTACAATGGACGGTCGCAGGGTTATATATGCCGCGTTCTTCTTGTTATCACTTTTATCTCTATAAGTGAGTCAAACTCACTATAAATATTGGGCAATGTGAGTGAACGATCATGGCAGGCTTGAAAGGGGGACACCCTGGGCTGGACTGGAGCGTCTGCTGTCTCCTTGCCTAGTCCTCAGCCTTACTAAACATAAACTCCATCGTTCCTAATAACGAACGCACTGGAATGACACGCACCAGACCATGACGAGGCCAGTTACAGTCCAGTTGACTGGCGCCAGTTGACTGACTTTATGTAAACACCACTGGCGTCCAGTGGGTCACGCCAGCTCAGGACTTTCGAAGGTGGGGAACTGGACTGGCCTGAAACCTGCTCCTGAGGACAGTCGACTGGAGCGACTTTTGGTTTATTATTCTTGGAATAATACACCTGTTTTCGCGACGGGGGTCGACGACTCCGATCGGCCTCAAAATTTGACATTATCCGTTTCAAGAGGTCTACATTCTAAATCCGAAATGTCCGTCCGCCGTCCGGGTCGTTTTGGGCAGTAGGAATTTTTTTTTTAATCTGAAATTTTGACAAAATACTTGGTTTACCATCTAGTTGTGCCCGCAAGGTTTTCAGTCCGATCGCCCAAACCCGTGGGGCGCTATGTGGCTATAATGGGGCTACGGGAGGGTTTTTTGAAGGCTTATAGCTATGGGATCGAGTTAGGTGTCGTTTTCGAAGTATTTTTGGACGTAGAATCCATTTTTTGGGGTCCCGGAACGATCCGATTTCACTGGGGCGATCTTTAGGGCTTTCATGGGGCTAAAAATGGTATTTTTGAAGGATCCCAGGATGTTAAATTTTTTTCGAGTAAAAAATAAAGAATTTTTGAAAAAAAAAAAAAAAAATTTTTGGAGATAAAAATCTCAAAAAAAATTCTTTTTTTAATTTTTTCATTGACAGAATTAAATTTCTGCACAAGTAACGTATATCAAATAATAATAAACCCTTGTGTAAAATTTGCAGCGTTATTCCACTGGCCTCGTGTAATCGACTGATCGCTCAACTCCTGACGTGAAACGTGAAAATATAGGCAAAGAGCACAATAATAGACACGAAACAACCATCCTGTCAATTGATCCAGCCCATATTTTTTTAAACACTTTTTTGAACCACTTTGAGCCAACGTTTTTGTGTTTTCAGACTTTTCTCGTCATCTACTCGCCAAAGTGAAGTTTTTTTTAGACCAAATTTCAAATTTTCCCGACCTTTAGAAGCCTTAGAATAAAACGCTGCAAATTTTACACAAGGGTTTATTATTCTTTGATTGATATTTGATATACGTTACTTGTGCAGAAATTTAATTCTGTCAATGAAAAAATTTAAAAAAAAATTTTTTTTGGATTTTTATCTCAAAAAAATTTTTTTTAGATTTTTTTTTTTTCAAAAAAATTTTTTTCTTCAAAAATTCTTTATTCTTTACTCGAAAAATATTTAACCTCTTGGGATCCTTCAAAAATACCATTTTTAGCCCCATGAAAGCCCTATAGATCGCAACAGTGAAATCGGATCGCTGCGGGACCCCAAAAAATGGATTCTACGTCCAAAAATACTTCGTAAACGACACATAACTCGATCCCATAGCCAAAAGCCTTCAAAAAACCCCTTCTGTAGCCCCATAGCGCCCCACGGGTTTGAGCGATCGGGCTGAAAACCTTGCGGGCACAACTAGATGGTAAACCGAGTATTTTGTCAAAATTTCAGATTTTTAAAAAAACTCCTACTGCCCAAAACGGCCTGGACGGTGTACGGCGTACAGCGGACGGACATTTCGGTTTTGGACTCTAGACCACTTGAAACGGATAATGTCAAATTTTGAGGCCGATCGGAGTCGTCGACCCCCGTCGCGAAAACATAGGTGTATTAGTCCAAGAATAATAAACCAAAAGCTACACTAATTCAGTCCTGTTCCTACAGGCGCTGTTCCAAAATAAAAATGTGAGGAGTAGCCACGCCAGAAAGGGCTGTCGTTAGAGGTTTTCGAGAACTGGCAACACGCAACAAAGTTGGTATCTTCGCCTCCGACACGAGGAAGGTGGAGAACCAGAAGGGTTGAAATAAGGGCGAAGCACACGTGTCGTGACGCGTTGCCAAGTGGCGAGGTTGTCATCAGTTGGAAAGGGAGATTAGTGAGATACGAAGGGTGAAATGGATGGATGAAGTCCCCCCCAAGAGGTGGAAGAGGCGGGGGGATTCCCGCAACACAGTGGCAGCTTTTGGAAGGTTTCCCCTCAAAAGCACAAACTCGGCTTAAGGGATTTTCTCCCCGCTCGTACGTGCTCTTCACGCAATGGCGGATGCTTCTGGGGAAGGATTCAAAACCCCTTCGGTCCAGCCAACTTTTGTTGGATGCCAGTTCTACCGATCAGTCGATACGAATGGAGTTAATGAAGTGTATGAAGGTGAAGCTATGCAGGTTTCAGTATTTGTCCGTCCCCCTCTGCATGGAGTGTACTAACTGGTTCTGCCTCGCCTATACGCCGCGAGATGTCGCTTCTCTCGAGGGAAAAAGACGTTGTTGCTCCTTCAGCGTGAAGGTTGAAAAAAAGTTCGTGTTCTGTCACGATATGTCTTAGGGCCAGGTGAAAACCAGTGTGAGCGGGAAATCGTTGGGGGGTCGTCCCACACAGTAGTCACCACCGCACAAACGGATCGGGGAACGATTTCCTCAATCTAGGTGAACAAATGCTAGTTTTTGGTTTATTATTCTTGGAATAATACACCTATGTTTTTGCGACGGAGGTCGATGACTCAGATCGGCCTCAAAATTTGACATTATCCGTTTCAAGAGGTTTAGATTACAAAACCTTAATATCCGGGCCGTTTTGGGCAGTAGGATTTTTTTTAAATCTGAAATTTTGACAAAATACTCGGTTTACCATCTAGTTGTGCCCGCAAGGTTTGCAGCCCGATCGCCCAAACCCGTGGGGCGCTATGGGGCTATAATGGTGCTACGGGAGGGGTTTTTCGAAGGCGTTTGGCTATGGGATCGAGTTAGGTGTCGTTTTCGAAGTATTTTCAGACGTAGAATCTATTTTTTGGGGTCCCGGAACGATCCGATTTCACTGTTGCGATCTATAGGGCTTTCATGGGGCTACAAATTGGATTTTTGAAGGATCGCAGGTCAAATATTTTTCAAAAAAAAAAAAGAACGAAAAAGTTTTTGATTTTTTTTTAAATTTTTTTTTCATTGACAGAATTAAATTTCTGCTCAAGCAACCTATATCAAAGAATAATAAACCCAAGTGTAAAATTTGCAGCGGTTTTTTTTTTTTTTTACTTCTTTCAAGACATGTCAAAAAGAAACGAGAATAGACCCATTACTTTTCTGGGGTCAGTCATGATGTGCGTAGCAACGCGAGAAGGAGAGATTTTTGAGAGCTTGCGAGCGATTTTCAGAAAAATTGCCTCCCTCAATTAGCTTACACTCACGAAAAAACCAACGTACTTTAATATTTGACGTGATTTTTCTGGAATCAAGTAGGCTCTAATCGGGCTATTTTTATTTTATATCGTCACTAGCACATTTTAACTGCCTTTTTAGCTAACATTTATACCACAAGCACGGACGAATTCATGGAAAACGGAAGAGCTACACGGGATTGTTGCAGGGAAAGTGCCATTAGGAATAATAAGGATTTTTTGCGCCAACTCGATATTTTTAAACATCTGTTGGTTTTTCGCGTATATCTCAGAAACCGTGCGGTACTCGGAAAATACTGCAGAAATTAAATTCTGCATCGATTGAATACCAAAACTTCAAAATTCAACCGATCGGTATACTCACTATTGGACATCAAAAAACGTTAATTTGTGATTTCAGATCGGTTTTATCGAAGTACATAGGTTATTAGGCTCGTGCCGGCTGATGTTTCTCGATTCTGAGATAAGAGGTGATCATTTCGATGTAAATAGTGAAATGCGGGAAATAACGAAAGAAAGAAGAAAAACCTCGTTGATTGGAAAATTTCTTGCAAAATATATATATATATATATTTGGTTTATTGTTCCTGGAATAATACACCTATGTAATCGCGACGGAGGTCGAAAACTCAGAATTTTACATTATTCGTTTCAAGAGGTCTACATTCAAAAAACGAAATGTCCGTCCGCCGTCCGGGCCGTTTTGGGCAGTAGGAATTTATTTAAAATCTGAAAAATTTTCACATTTAATTCACATTTAATGTGACACAATACTTGGTTTACCATCTAGTTGTGCCCGCAAGGTTTTCTGAACGATCGAAAATATTTGACCTCCTGAGATCCTTCAAAAATCCCATTTGTAGCCCCATGAAAGCCCTATAGATCGCCACAGTAAAATCAGGTCGTTGCAGGACCCCCAAAAAAGGATTCTACGTCCAAAAATACTTCGAAATCGACACCTAACTCGATCTCATAGCCAAAACTCTTCAAATAATCCCTCCCGCAGCCCCATTTTAGCCCCATAGCGCCCCACGGGTTTGGGCGATCGGGTTGAAAACCTAGCGGGCACAAATAGATGGTAAACCAAGTATTTTGTCAAAATTTCAGATTAAAAAAAAAAAAAAAAATGCCTACTGCCCAAAACGGCCCGGACGGCGGACGGACATTTCGGTTTTGGAATCGACACCTCTTGAAACGGATAATTTCAAATTTTGAGGCCGATCGGAGTAGTCAACCTCCGTGGCGATTACAAAGGTGTCTTATTCCAAGAATAATAAACAGCAATAAAAACCAACGAAGCAATCATTTTAGACCACTATTAAATGGTATATTCGTAATTAGCGTTAAATTTCCTGGAAAATTGTGCATAGTGTGGCGTGTAGGGAAGGGGGGGGGGGGGGATTCAGGCGTTTAAGACCCACCGCTGCAGGCTGTATTACTGTACTTTACTGAACCTACAGAAGGCGTAACGAAGCACGAGAGAATTCCGGGAATAGTAAAAACGGAATAGCACTTTGAAATAAAAGGAGAAACCCCCTGAGATAAGTAAGTTACGACCAAGGATGAGCCCTTTGTTCGACCTAATCTGATTGGCTTTATGGAAAGAGGCATCGGGAATTGGAGAGGGGGAGGGGGGAGTTGTGTGGGAGGAAAAGGCAAATAAGGGACAGATTGATTTGAATTGAAGATCAAGGTGATTCGGCTCTGCGGAGGGTTTCTCCGAGGAAGGTTCAAAAGAGAAAACCCCCCGCTAAAACAGAGTACAAGGGAACCGCCGAGGGCGATGCCGTAGTTACCGCCATCTTCTGGTACAAACGGGAAATCTGTTATCTCGCACGGTTAGGCCACTTCGCCCCCCACCACGAAACCCGTCGGATCGGCTAATAATTAATTCTGAAGGAGCGAAGAGCTGGAAGGCGGAATTCTGGGGGCGAGGGTGCTGCCCAACGTGGCGGAAAATGGAACCGGAGGGGAATCAAGATGGGGTCAGCAGGGCTCGTTCAACGGTTGCTAGTGATCCTGTGTGGACACGTCCTATCTGCTATGTCAAGAGTAAATAACATTTGACAATAAACTTTATGTTTATTGTCCTATTATCTTGGAATAATACACCTAGTATTCGCGAAGGCGATCGAAAATTCAGATCGGCTTCAAAATTTGATATTGCCTGAGCCGTTTTTGGCAGAAGGCATTTATTTTTAAATCCGAAATTTTGACAAAATACTCGGTTTACCATCTAGTTGTGCCCGCAAGGTTTTTAGCCCGATCGCCCAAACCCGTGGGGCGCTACGGGGCTACGAGAAGGGTTCTTGATGGTATTCGGGTATGATATTGAATGGGGTGTCGTTATCGATGTGTTATGGGACGTAGAATCCATTTTTGGGGGTCCCAGAACGATCCGATTTCACTTTGGGGATCTATCGGGCTATCATGGGGCTACAAATTGGATTTTTGAAAGACCCCAGGAGGTCATATAAGGTGTCGTTTTCCGACTTTGAGTGATCCTCAAGAAGCTGTATCCGTACCAAATTTTAGCGATCTGGGATGAGCAGGAGAGAACTTCACATTCTTTGCCGAGCTTTCGTTATATATTAAACCTTCATCAGGGTCTAAACAGTAAGAAAACCTGATTGATGAATTCATATAATTTTACACATCATTTTAAACCGACAAGAAAAGGGGGCTTACTCAGAGGAAAATTATAGTGTGACCATCACACTGTCAGTCACGGAAACTGGTACACTGTGGAAATAAGTGATAACCTACGTAATTTATAAAGTGAATAAGAAGGTTTGTTATCATTATCTGTTATCATATCATCTTGTTTTTGTTGACACTTGGATCCTGTAGACACTCTGATGTTTTTTCTCTTGTCACCACACATAGTTGCAATAGATTTAGCTTATTTCACTATCAAAATGTGTGTACCGAGCCTCCAACCAAAGTCTGCCTCATATATTATTTAAGCCTATAACATCCCACTTATTTCCACAGTGTACCGGTTTCCATGACTGACAGTGATGGTCATTAGGGGGCCCGCTATTTTGAGAAAGGTGGAATTTTGATGCCCTCCACCCGAAATAGGGTTTAAAATGTCAAAAAAATGCCCCCTGAATTTTTTCAGATTTTTGCATAACAAAAACCTACGCCGCGGCCGGTATTTCAAATACGCTTTTTGTGCCAATATCAGACTTTTGAATATAACTTTTACAAACTTCTTTGTAAAATTGTGAAACTTCGAATTCTTACGTTTTTGGGGCCGCTGAACTCGAATATGCAGTCAAAACAAGTCGACAGCAACAACTTTTGACAGTTTAGAATCTCAAAATCATGTCAAAAATGACAATTTTTCAAAATTCATCGTAAAATTATGAAAATTCGTATTTTTACGTATTTCTGTTAGAATTGTCATTAAATTCAACAAAAAAAAGCGAATTTTTAATATTTAATTTTTTGTTTTTATTTCATTGGTATTTAGGTCGCTAATTGATTTTTTGACAACAAATTCGAGTTCAGCGACTCAAAAAACAAAAGAATACGAATTTTCATAGTTTTACAATAAATTTTGAAAAATTGTCATTTTTTGACATGATTTTATGCAAAAAATCTGAACAAATTCAGGGGTCATTTTTTTTGACATTTTAAACCAAATTTCGGGTGGAGGTAATCAAAATTCCACTTTTCTCAAAATAGCCGGCACCCTAATGGTCACACTATAATTTTCCTTTGAGTACGTTTGTTTACGCTATTCCCCTTTTCTTGTCGGTTTAAAATGATAAGTGTAAAATTATATCAATTCATCACTCAGGTTTTCTTATTGTTTAGGCCCTTATGAAGGTTTAATATATAACCGAAAGCTCGGCAAAGAAGGCGAAGTTTCTGTTTGACCCCAATCCTAATCACTGGACGCAGACGATCTTCGTGGGTTGTTCCACATATTTCAAGTAATAATAAAACCTCAACTAATTGCGTTTTTTTTTTTAATTTTTTTTTCACGAACAGGTTAAATGTGTTTGCTAGTCTTGCACTAGTACCAGTACCTGAAGATAATTTTTATAAATGTTTGCAGACGATGGAAATTTCTTATGAAGGCTAAGTAAGGACCCATCATCTCCTCCCTCCAGGGCGTGAAAGAAGAGCGGAGATAAATTGGGTTCAGATAGGAAAGTCAGGGGTTATGGGCTACTGATACACATCAGACATCAATATTTATCATCAACCACATGGCATTAGGAGGCCCTGAAAAGGAAAAAAAGAGGAAGAAAAAAAAAAACCACAACGGTTTCCGCAGTGCAGGAGCTGGTTCTTTCCTGGTGGGAATATAGGAGGGGGTTGGAGAGAAACTCGGAAAAAAACAACTGTTGGCTGGGGATACTGAGTCAGCTTTTTAGGGCGAGGAGTTAGCGAGGACTTTTGTTCCTGATGGACGTGGAAGGGGGATACTTTTTCTCGGTGTTGTTGTAGAAGAGGAAGTCGTGGGATGAGGACACAACCGGTGTTCTAACGGGAAATTCCACGATGTAAGAGGAGTAATTGTGTTTCCCGAATGAATTGCCGACTTGTAATCGCGCAGATCTTCGTACAGATGCGGGAATCTGATCCGTAAGTAAAATCATTGAAGGGGTCGGTACTCCACGTGGAGTCTGTGAGAAAACACCCACATGCGGGCTACTACGAGGGTCATCCAGAAAGTAATTTACAACATTTTTAAAAAATCGAAAAATGCTTGAAATTCACAGAATACTTCACAAATATCATAAACTATTTTTCCACGTAGTCCCCGTGGAGTTTGACACATTTCTGTAGCCCAGGCACCAGTTTTTTTTATGCCAGTGTCAAAGACCTCCTCCGCTACCAGTTTTAACCACTTCTGAACACCTTCCTGGACCTCTTCATCGTCTGCAAATCTTTTTCCACCCAAAAACCCCTTCAATTTATTGAACAGATGGAGGTCAGATGGTGCTAAGTCAGGTGGTTGATAATGTCTCATCCAAATGAAGTCAAAAGTTCTTGGGTGACTCGAGCAGTGCGGGGCCAGGCGTTGTCGTGGAGGAGGCAGATCCCCTTCTACAGTTCTGAATCGCCCTTTCAAGTGTTTTAAGGGTATTGCAGTAAGCGTAGGCATTAATAGTCATCCCTTTCGGCAGAAAAGGACACCCTTCGATCCCAAAACACGGATGACCGCTCGGATCTCACACCTGTGTGTCTCTTGACCTGTCTCGACTTGACCTGGTCTCACACCTGTGTGTCTCTTGACCTGTCCATTTAAGGGTATTGCAGTAAGTCCTGAAGTAAGTCCTGCAATAAGTCCTGCAGTAAGACCTGTCCATTTAAGGGTATTGCAGTAAGCGTAGGCATTAATAGTCATCCCTTTCGGCAGAAAAGGACACCCTTCGATCCCAAAACACGGATGACCGCTCGGATCTCACACCTGTGTGTCTCTTGACCTGTCTCGAATTGACCTGTCTCTTGACTTGTCTCGACTTGACCTGTCTCGACTTGACCTGTCTTGACTTGACCTGGTCTCACACCTGTGTGTCTCTTGACCTGTCCATTTAAAAAACTCACTGCGACTGAACAAAACGCTCTACAGAAACGCGCTACAAAGCAAACTGACCGTTATGACCCCACCTTCAAGCCAAGTGCACAAACTTTAAAAAATCCCCCTCGCCACAGGAGCCCTTGAAAACTTACTTTCTGGATGACCCTCGTATATTTGAAAACAGTGTTGGGAAGACGGAAGTACTAGGAGGATGGCGTCACGAGTGACAGGGTTTATAAGAGACCGGAGCATTTTAAAATAGCCCGCGAACTGTCTGTTCCCCAACAGTGCCTGAAGATGTTTTAAGTACAGTTTGAATGATTCGGGGGGAATCCACGGCCACTTCTCGTCTTCTCCAAAACCCTTCCTTTCAACTACAGGAGAACAAGAAGATCGCAGAGGGTCTTTCAAACAACTGGTTTATTCAGGATGTCAATAAGAAAATATTTATAAAAAATAAATTAATTTAAAAAAATGAAATCTGTAAGTACTGTAATGTTTGGACAGATGTGGGACCTCAAAAAATGGATCATGCGTAAAAAATTACTTGAAAACTACACCTTATTTTAACTCCTGGGACCCCTAATCCTACTAGTAGCCCCATGAAAGGCCTGTACATCCCGACGGTGAACTCGGATCGTTCTGGGACCCCCGAAAATGGATTCGACGTCCAAAAATACTTCGAAAACGACACCTAACTCGACCCCTTAGTCGAAAACCTTCAAAAAACCCTCCCGTAGCTCCTTTTCACCTCACAGAGCCCCACAGGTTTGAGCGATCGGGCTGAAAACCTTGCTTGCACAAATAGATGGTGAACCGAGTATTTTGTCAAAATTTCAGATTTTAAAAAGACTCCTGCTGCTCAAAACGGCTTGGAAGTCGGACGGAATTCGTTACTGGAAACGGATAATGTCAAATTTTGAGCGCTAAGAATTTTCGACCTCCGACACAAATACGTACGTGTATTATTCCAAGAATAATAAACCAAAAGCTGTTTCGCTAGAAAAAATAACTGTTAATAATAATGGAATGATTCTTATTTATAAAGAGGAAACCAGAGAGATGGAAACCATATTTCGAATGCTGAAAGAGGAAATTTATTGTTATCTTGGGGAACTCCAGGAAGACAATAGACCTCTCGTGCTACGGGTGTGAAAACCGCTTGGAAACATGTTGTCGGAGGGAGACGGTGCACAGCGGTTGGTTCGTTGCGAAGAGGAGGTTGCAAGGGGACCGAGTTAAATCGTGCGGTTACACGAGCGTTAATTACAGCAACGTTTCCCGTCACACCTGATGCGGTTTGCACCCTTAAACTTACCCTTCGAGGGTCCCCTCCACGAAGGTGCATGCCCAAAATGTCAAAAGACCTGGTAGGGACGATGAAGCTTTGTAATATTCTGATGCAGAGGTATGGCAGGATGAATGTCATTCGAGGCGTTGCGCTCGACCCATTAACCAGGACCTACATTTTTCCGAACTTGAGTACAAGTTGTGATTTTGTGTTCTTCACGTGCGCCTTCCAACGCGGTTTTGCATCCAGAGTCATGCCCAGGGAGTTAGCTTCGTTGATTTTAGCGCTACGACGACTTTTGGGTAATAATTTTTATTTCAGTTTAAGTTTGGGGTAATTTTGAATTTCAGGCGCCCCCATGGAAGAAGGAAAAGGAAGTTTCAGTTCATAGGAGGTGGTGGGCTACCCTCCAAAGACTGCCGAGAGTAACCTGGGCAGTGGCAATCTGGACGTGTATCCTTTGTCACTAGTAAGTTTACCAGGTGCCCGCTAGGTAGAGTCCGGCTTTGTGGTTTGAAGTTCTCGGCATTAGCGGTTCGAGAATATTTGAGGAATAAAGCCTGCTCCCTCCAGACGGCTGCCTGACTCTGCCACCTCTCAACACACCCGAGATGTATATTTATGGATATTAAATTTTATTTAGCGGTAAGACAGCAGTGGGTGTCACCTGGCGCGATCTGTGGACTTAAAGGCAAACAAACTCCTTGGCCCTTGTTAGCATCGAGGATACTTCCAGAGGTGTCGCTAGTGGTCGAATGTAAGACCAAATGGGGGGGACCTTTCGGGCACGTCTTGTTACGCAGAGTGGGGCTTCCTTCTCCTTCTTCCATGACGAGTCCCTCTTAACTCAGAAAGTGATACTCGTACAACACGAGACGTTGCCGACAGCCCATGAGTACAAGCAGCGCTTCATCTGCGGAGCGTAGAGGAACTAGTTACAGACGCCAGATTCGCATCGCCTACAGTTTTTTCCGTATAGATAGCTATAGTCTACAGTTTTTTCGGAAAAATATTTTTTGTCTCCTTTACTTTTAGCTGAACGGGCTGTCAATAATATTAAATCAATAATATATTATATTCCTAGGGCGTATAATCACCGGGATCCACTTAATTCACAGGTTAATAATTAACCTCTGAATTAAGTGTATCCCGGTGATTACTTTTCAGGGGATACCTACTGACTCAACAGGCAAGGGAGAAAAAACGTGTGATATTTTATTGCTGTACCTATTTTATCATTATTTAATTATGAGTATATTTATTGCTCAAAAAAGCTATCCTTAGAAAGGTACAAAATTTGTATATTGTCTCCTTTGATATATTTAATATATCATGCAGTCAATTGACTCTTAAGAGTATGCAGTCTTGGAGATCACAATGTGATGTTGTGGTCGTCACATTTCATGTCGTGGTTTCAATTTTAAGACTCAAATCTAATTATCACATTATGTATAATATACATATTATATTATAATAGAAAAAACGCTGCAAATGTTACACAAGGGTTTTTCAAATTCAAATTCAAATTCAAAAACCTTTATTTCCAAATAGGAGCGAACTCCCACCTCGGATGGTTTATTATTCTTTGATATAGGTACATTATTTGTGCAGAAATTTAACTCTGTCAATGAAAAAATTGAAAAAAAATTTTTTTTTTTGGATTTTTTTGTTTCAAAAATTCTTTATTTTTTACTCGAAAAATATTTAACCTCCTGGGATCCTTCAAAAAATCCCATTTTTAGCTCCAAGAAAGCCCTGTAGATCGCCACAGTGATATCGGATCGTTCCGGGGCCCCCAAAAATGGATTCTACGTCCAAAAATACTTCGAAAACGACACCTAACTCGATCGCATAGCTAAAAGCCTTCAAAAACTAAACTGAACGAGGTTTGGGCGATCGGGCTGAAAACCTCGCGGGCACAACTAGATGGTAAACCAAGTATTTTTCAGAATTTCAGATTTAAAAAAAAATTCCTACTACTCAAAACGGCCCGGACGGCGTACGGCGGATGGACGTTTCGGATTTAGGATTTAGAATCTAGACCACTTGAAACGGATAATGTCAAATTTCGAGGCCGATCGGAGTCGTCGACCTCCGTCGCGAAATTATAATTAAGATTATATATATCAACTAGATGATCACATAGGTTCATAAACCTTATTATTGACGTTCGTAAACGTATTATTGACGAAATAGGAACCGAAATTGAAGACAAGACTCTTGTCTTGTCACAAGAGTGAGACACAGCTGACAACTGTGATAACATAAGTTCCTCTACGCTCCGCATATGAAGCGCTGCTTGTACTCATGGGCTGTCGGCAACGTCTCGTCTCAACAACATACATTTTGAGCCAATTCATTTGTAGCAGCCGTTCATAAGTTAGGGGGTTGAAATATTATATGAGCGAATCAAATTTTTCAGCCGAGTTGCCTTTTTGTTTTTACGTTTGGTTGCGGCTAAACGACTGAACCGATTCTGATGTCTAAGGAGGTCATTCGACGCAGAATTTCATCCTCTTCAACGTTTCAATGACTCAATATTTTTCTAAGATGCTTTTTATGTTATAGCCGAAAAACTGGAAAAAGTCCGAAAAAACCGCGATCTTTTGGCCGCAAAACTTTCTCCCAGGAAATATTTTTCTACACTTTTTGATATTTTGTTGTTCAGACCCATAAAAACAATTTAAAAGAAAAAAAAGCTCCTTCCCCATAATATATTATAATGCGAGCCCCCCCCCCCCCCCCCCCCCCTTGAATCCTCTGTCGACTGACCTACTAAGTATTCCCACTTATATGTTTATACTAGCCGGTTACCCGTGCAATGCACGGGAGTCCCCTGGAGATTCCCTTCCAAATTTCAACTTCGCAGGTTGAATGGGGAAGAAAATAGCTCCCAATCATTTTGCAAAAAACCGCATCAAAATCCGCCCAACAGTTTGGCCGTGAAAGGGGTACATACATACATACAGACACCGATCATTCTTAGAGAGATGCTTAAAAATTACGGTATTGTAGCTGAGGGCGATGCATAATAATTATACATATAATTACTATACATTATAGTTAATTTAATTGTATTAAATCAAGCAAAATGGGCTTGAAAAGGTCGGAATTCAGCATTTATGACAACATATTTGGATTCAGCACCCTTTAAAAACCCCCGCACTCCAAATTTTAGTTCGAAAATCCGCATAGGTACGTGCAGAGTTGTTTTCGAAATGTTAAGAGATTTTGAAGTGAAAGCAGGGGGCAAGTGACGTCACACCCCACCTCCGTGCCTCATCTTCGGCCGAATTTTCAGCCCCTCCAAGAAGCCTCCGCCGCCACTGGTGCCCCGAGGATGGTACCTTGACGCTTTGAGCATCCTGGAGGTTCTAGTCCCTGCCTCCCAGCATATGGGGGAGGATGAGCATTTGAAACTCTCTCAAACACACCACAATCAATCAATTCATACAGGAACACTGCTTCACATGGGTGCTCAAATTACCATTCCCACGATGAGGTTTAATGGTCCCTGTAAAACCCTTTTTCCCCTGTACACGTTCTTAGTCTTCCGTCGAATACGTTATGCGGGTCCATTTAACCAATAATTCATTTATCTTCTCCAGAGCTTTTTCAATAGTCGAACCACCGATAAATACGCTCTTCGATCAAGGCTTAGCGAAACGGCAACCGCTCCAGATTCTTCTCTGTCCAAACCCCCAACCCGACAGGAGATTGGAAATGCTGGAAAAACCTGGCATTTCGCGCAATCCCTTTAGCCACCGGATCGGAAAAATCGGGCGATGAGAAATAGAAAAAAAAGGAGGTGGAGGGAGGGGGGGGGCTTCAGCCGAACGACAGAAATGAGACAAAGTGCCAACGATACGGCGTTATCAGGAAAAACGTCGGCCGCAAAGCCTACCAAAATGGTTTATGACGGTCGTCCTGCCCGAGAGACAACCTGAAGCTCCCCGCACAGCGAAACGATAACCTGCCCCCCCCCCCCCCCCCCCCAACTCTATTTCGGCTTGACGGATTGACAATCAATTTCCGATATCGTCTCATCCTGAACGACGAACGAGAAAAAATAGAAGCTCCGGCGATTTTAACAACAGTACCGGAGGATTAGCTGACTCCATCAGACACTGGATTCAGAAATGCTGATTGTTATGAGAAATTCCAAAACCAATTTTCAACTTTTTAACAAGATTTTTTGTGTTGAAAAAAAAAAAAAAAAAAAAAAAACACGATCGCGCGTAAATTGCGTTGAGCGTAAATTGCACCTACCAGAAGTAAAATCCGTGCCCACCCTTTGCTTGGTTCTTTTTAAGCCAAGTCGTTGGGACCCGCGGCACCTCTTGCTTTTTAGGGTGTTGCACTCTGACAGGAGGGCGGGGGGGCTCGCTTTGCTCGGCCGGCCACTTTCTCGGACAGAAGGGGCTCACTTCACTCGACCCGTCAGGAGAACCCCAGCGGCCTGCTTCTCCTCCCTCCCAAGTTCCTTGGCAGAAATTAAAGACCGCAGGGACTGACCCCTATAAGGTCTATAAGACACAGCATTATAATTTTTTTTTTTTTTTTTGAAACTTTTATTGCACCAAGTAAGCAAACTTATCAGCAATTTACAATTGATGTATACTAAATGACTTGCCAGAAGCGATGACACATAACACTGCTTCTATGCGACTTGTTGTTTTGTGCAACTGACGCACTAGTAATTACTCACTGAGCTGATAATTAGTTCACAGGGCACCCCACTCCCACAGGTCATGAGGTTTTGTTCTTTTCAGTCTTCTGAGCAGGCCTTCAACGTCGAGGAGCTGGACAACCTCGCTGTTGATGTGTCCCCGAAGCCTCTGCTGATGGGCTAATGCTTGTTTTTTGATAACTTCTTCGACAGTAGGAATTTGAAGTTCCCGGTGTAGTCTTTCATTCCTGGTGTAACGGTACGCATTTACGCATGCTCGTAGCACGTTATTTTGAAATCGCTGAATGATCAAGCGATTGCTCGGAGCGGTGCAGCCCCACAATTGTGCACTATAGGCCCAGACTGGCTTAAGGACCTGATTGTATAGTGTTAGCTTGTTGGGGATTGACAAGGATGACCGTCGCCCCATTAGCCAATACATCTTTCGAAATTTGGTGGGTAGTTCCATCTTCTTTTTTTTCACATGTGCTTTCCACCGAAGCTTAGCATCGAGGGTCATGCCCAGGTACTTGGCTTCGTTTGCGTGCGGTATGACTTTGTTGTTGAGGTGAACGGGTATGTACTCACACCTACGGTTTGTGAAGTCGACATGTACCGATTTTGCCTCATTCATTTGGATCCTCCACTTTAAAGTGCATTATAATATAATGCATATTATGCGTATAGGTACCTACGCCCGATCGCTAAAAATCGTTCAAATTAAACTCGCCGTCACAATTTGCCGATCGTCAAAACTCGTTCTTTCAGGATAATATCCTGATATATTATATAGTATTAAAATTTGAATCACCAGGTACACACAGATGAAACGCTGACAAACAAAGATCGGCAGAGTTGCGAGCGTTGGAAATCGCGCTCATGTGCTTGGTGGACGTAAAATTGAGAAAAATGTAGGGGGTTCGTATTTAAAATAAGTAAGTCGGGCGCAAATGCGCCGGTTTGCACGCATCTCAGGGGGTTCTCAACTGAAGCTCGAGGGGACAGTAGTTCCGTTTGCACTCGCCACACCGACCGGGCGCGTCAATCAATCCAACGCCACAGATACATCCGTAGATCTGCGGATTTTTAGGCTTGATCCCGGATATCGGATTTTTCATCAAAATCTATGGATTTTTGGAGTTAGAAGGATGAAATTACTTATTATTAGTGGCACGCTGCTTCATATTATCACCCAAAACGGGCTGAGATAAAAGTGTTGTGCCGTATTTGTTATAAATACTGCAACTGGAGTCGTAGCTCAGGAATCAAACAAGATTAGTGCGAATCCTTTTATTATATGATGATACAGAGAGTATTAGACCAGAAGGTCCGTGTGATTCTACTTGGATGGGAAAGGGTATTGCAATTTCAAAAGTTACTCACTGATACCATCTTGGCTTGGGGACCAAGTGACTACTCCTGGACGAGTGTGGTGAGATCGGAGCTTCTGGGCGACTGAACAGTAGCCTCCCGGTAGGAGGGCTCTTTTATACTGCTTGGTTGACGTCATCCTGGAGTCTGGTAGGTCGGCTGCAGACGGTGAATCATGAGCTGTGTCCTTGTGCCCATTACACGTCGAAATCAAGGGTTTTTGTTGGAAGAGCACAAGTGCCTTCGTCTTTGGAGTCTGGATGATTCAATCTCGTAGGTTGAACTCGATGTTGCATTGTTAAGTGGTTGCAGCCGAAACCGGTGCAACATATCTCCCTGGTATTTGAAGAGCTTTGGCCTCAAAGTTGGGTGCCTTTGTGATGTTGCTGTAGACGTCGGACGTAGGAAGCTCCGTACGATTCTGGTTGCGTGTCTCGTTTATGAGTACCTGGTCACCATAGCCAAGCTGTGGTACAATTCTATGTCCAATTCTTTACTAGTTTCCCTTCTTGTTCCAACCAAGTTTACATTTGTCATTTTTTTACAAGGATTCTGTTACAAAGATTCTTTTCCTGAAGGATTCGTGTACAATACTTGTACTACTGTTATTATAGTACCCTTAGGTCTAACGTTTGTTAGCCTGACTGAATTACCTTCTTCAACATAATGGGTAGTATAACCTTCGTTATGTGTTCTTCCTAAAGTTACCTTATTCTAGACATGATGTGCATGCACTTACTTAAGCTAGGTTTGGTTCCATACATTTGCGCGAGGTAGTACCCTCGGATACATTCTGACTTAGTGTGTCAGCCTTATCTCGTTACATTAGATTTACTATCGACTAACAATACATTGTTATGATACCCTATAATTCATTACAATATGGGTTACATGCTTGTATTTTATCCTTGATAGTGGTATATCCATACATTCATATATCCACGGTTCTTTGTCTATGACATGTGTTGCACCTTCTTCATTTTAATGGTGATTTATCTGATACTCTTCATCCTATCTTATTTGTTTATCTTAATCTATGATCTGGCCAGATCGTCATACATAACTAAAATATAACATATTACACATAATGAAATAACTAAGAATATAACATAATATTATTACACATAATGAAATTTGCACATAATTTCGTATGCCTTAACCTAGACAATATACCTCAAATCTTTTCACATGTCTAAATTGATTAATTTCAATACAAATGTTCACGATCAATCTGCAATATGACTATTACAAAGTCAATGTTACAAATTTTCGTCCTACCCTATGACTTAGTATTCACTCGTTTGCTTAATGTAATGTTAGGGTAATACGTCTTGCTGTTAACCTAATAGCATATTTCTTTGTACATTATTGGGCAGGAATTGTACCTTCCTGGCCCCCTCCCTTGCGGGGAAAGGATTGGGGTAATGGATTGTCCTTACCGACGCAGCAGCAATAGAACGTTTGCAACCACTAAAATGATCGCGAATGCGAAAAGTAAGTAGCGTTCGTGCCGGTTGCTCCACCACGGCGCAGGCCGCGCGTGAGTCGTTGCTGTGTGCACGGGCGGTAGTGGCTGTTGGCGGAGCACTGCCGCGAACTCCGTTAGAGGATCCCGTAGCGTGTGGGGGGGTCGGCGTGCCCGTGGTACGTGGTAGCCTGCTGCCGGTGGGATCGCCGGGAGGCGAAGGTTATTGGACACGCTCGTGTGCAAATCGTGGAGGGTCCTTTTTGCTGTCCACTCGTCTGTGTGGACCTCGGTTTCGTTGGGGCAGTACATTTGGTATACTCCAGGCGTGAGACGTCTCTCCGTTGTATCATTGTGCCTGTGAAATTGTACGGTTATTGGGTTTGGTGCGAGTAAATACCATGTTACGTTATCCGCTCCGGGCTGCAGCAGTGACCCTGTCAGCTGAAAAGTCGTTTCAGGTACGTCCTGCTGTGGCTGGCATAATTGTTTCGAATTGTATAGAGCTACTGCCGATGGGCGTTCATACAATCCCGGGCAGTGTGTAAATGTTGCATTTACGGCAATGCATTTGTCGTGAAATTGTTGAGTGTCATAAGGCCGGCATGTTCCCTGCCGTACCAAGATCAAGGCTCGTTGCATCTGTGGAACACGAAACGTGTGTGTGCCCAGCATCGCCGGGACGGGTGTCAACAATACCACGTCCATGCTGTGGCCGTATACTGGATAGGAGATGGTCAATGTAATCGTGGCATCGTCCATCCGTGTCAGGAGTGGTTGCCCTGTTTTCAAAAGTTCCCTGAGATTGGCCGTAATGAATTCGTGTTGGTTCATGTGCAACCTCACGAATCTTGCTGTTTGTAGCAACCGTTGCATGTCGATAAGGGTGTATGCCATGTGTGTGTGTCCGTCTGTAGGCTGTTCCCATAAAGGGAAAAAGTCCCGCCCTGCGTACACGTCTTGTAGTGTTGACTTTTTCAAGCAACAGCCGAAGTGTTTCGGCGTTTGTCTGTAAATGAGCGAAGGTTAAGTTAAGTGTTTTTTGAATGCGCGAGCAGAAAGGCTGCCGGCAGACGTGTTGATATAATTCCATCACGTGTGTCAGTGCCCCAATATGGTGCTCCAGTTCCGTGAGATTTATAGCCGTTTGGACGCTCCAGGTTCGTTGGATGTATGCCGTCCGGGTCAGGGTAGTCTGTACGACCTGAGGTCGCTCTACTCGTGTGATGACGCATAACTCTCCCGGTTGCAGCACCAACTGGAGTGCTATGAAGCACTTGAGTGCTCCTTGGAACTCCTGAAAAAGAAAATAAACCGACGGGATCTTTCCCGTCAGGGAGTTAATGTTTATCATGCGGCAAAGGAGTCGTTTCGTTCGGGTCTGTGTGTGTGTAGTGATTTAAAGTGTCCGTTCGGATTGACCTGCTATCAGTCCGACGATGCCCCGTGATCAGTCCGCGCAGACCGTCACTCCTCGCACCCGCTCGCGGGCGACGTGGACCCGTCGCCCTGGAGTCCGTCTTGGCCTCCGTTCCGGGAAACCACAAACTGTTGATGTGGGGACTGTTACAGATGAGCATCCCTCAAGGGGGACGCAACATCCCTCCCCCGCCACTCCATGCGACTTTTGTCGCACAGTGATGTGTGGCGAATGTTTGGCGGCCCTGGGGCTGTTAGCCCCTGCGCCCTCTCTGCTGGAGCTGGACGCCAGTACGTTTTTTTTTTTTTTTTTGTTCATTTTGTTGTTGTTCTCGTTTGTGTTTCGACGTCCATGTTGTCATGGGTTTTTCTGTCGTGTTCCAGTTATGGAGTGGTTGGCCGAAGGTGGCCCGCCCGTGGACGTGAAGGCGTTCCCTTCGGCTCCGTAACTCGGGTCTGGAGTGTCTTTAAATAACACCGTGTTTGTAAATAATAGCTGTGTGAGGCACTTACTGTGTGCGTCCCCTTTCATTGTTGTGGGACGCCGTCTGTCACTTGTCGCATTATTATATTTGTGTTGTTACCCTGAATGGTCGTTGTTTTTTTTTTGTTTTTTTTTTTTTGGGGTCCCGTTGAAGGGGCCCTTCAAATCGTGTGGGGCTTCCTTTCTTGCCGTCTTAGGTTCGGGGATGAAATTTACGTAAGCGAGAGACGTGAAAATTCTGTGTTTTGTATGTATTGTAAAATGGTGCATTTATACTGTAATTGGTCCGTGATAACCTATTTTCGACGACGTATGGCCCTTCGTATTTTGCTTGAATTTTTGCTGGTATCGATGGGTCAAAGTGTTTCTTCTCTATAAGCACTTGGTCTCCTTGTTTGTAGACAGGATGGGCTCGTCCTTTGTCATACCATCGCTTTATTTTTTTGAACCGTTTTTGATAATATGCGGGTAGGTTTCGTCTGACAGCCTGTACTTGGTCGATTCGCTTTTGGTGGTTTATCCCTGGTTGTCCATCACGTTCGTGGTGCCTGCCGTACATCAAATAAAACGGTGTGTAGTTCGTTGCCTGCTGTTTGTCGGTGTTGTGTTGGTAAACTGCGTACTGTAGTTTTGTCGGCCAATCCCTTTTTTCGTTGTCCGGAAGGTTTTTCAGTAGATTGGTGAATCGTTTATTTGTTATTTCTACCAGTCCCTGTGTACTCGGTTTGTAAGCTGTCGAAAAAGATTGCTTGACATGCAGTTTTTCTGCAAACTCCTTCATGATGTGGGACGTAAAATGTGTTCCTCGATCCGAATGGATCCGTTGTGGGATGCCGAATTGTAATGCCAAAGCCGTCAAACATTTGACTGCTGTTACGGTATCGTTTTTTCTGGTTGCCCAGGCCCACAAAAAGTGTGTTGATTTGTCTACAGCGGCGAAAATGTACTGTTCTCCAGTGCGTGCCTTTATTGTTGGTCCGTAAAAGTCTACCATAATGAATTCCACGGGGTTTATTGGTGGCGTTATGGGCTGTAGGTGTCCTGCAGCCTTTTTATTTTGTTTTTTGTTGGTTTGGCATATTAAACATGTTTTGACGTACTGTGTTACGTCTGCGTCTAAAGTTTTCCACCAGAAATATGGCTCTATTGCCAATTTCGTGTTTTTGGTGCCTCCATGGCCTCGTAGTTCGTGACCGTGGGCATGTGCTAAAACTTTTGATCTAAACGCCTCTGGTACGTAGAGGGGATATTTTTGGCTGGTCAGGTTTGGGTGTTTTTGAATTTTATAATAGAGCCTATTTCCACTGAAATGTAATCGTCGCAATTGACGTTCCTCTGACTGTGTGCCAGTCGTTTTTCCTTCTCGTATGTCCTTTATACGTTGAAAAAATGTATCCTTGTTTAGCGCCGCTTGAAATTCCTTTTCGTTATCTTGCACGTACTGTAAACTGTTCAATACCTGTTCGTCATCTGTTATTTGACTTTTCATCTGGTAATGTTCTTTATTGACTGGAATTGGTAATGGATCTCTGCTCAATACATCGGGCAGATAATGTATCCTGCCTGGTTTGTATTGTATCGTGTAATCTTAATCCAGTAGGCGTGTTTGTAGACGGATTAATCTCCGTGATGTATCTTTGAAATGTTTGTAGATCAAGGGCTTGTGGTCTGTTCTTATGGTGAATTTTCGATGTAACAAGTATGGTCTGAAGTGATTCACTGCTACTACTGTACCTAATAATTCTCGTTCCGTCGTACTGTAGCGGTTTTCGACGTCGGTGTACATTCTACTGTAGTAGGACACGATTTTTTCCTGTCCATTTTTTGCTACTTGTTTCAAAATTGCTCCTGTCGTTTTTTGACCTGCATCTACTTCTAAAATTATTTCTAAATCGTCCTGAAAGTGTGCCAAAATTGGAGGTGTGGTCATTGCTTGTTTGAGTGTTTCAAACGCTTTCTGCTGATCGTTTCCCCATTCGATGGGTGTGTTCGATTTCCGTGTGGAATCGCCTTTTAGTAAATCCGTAATCGGTTTTGCTTTTTCGGCAAACTTGTCGATATATTTCCTGTATTGATTGAAGATACCTAATAAGGAGCGTGAATGTTTCAATGTTTTGGGTGCTTTTAAGTGCTGTATTGCGGCTATTTGGTCTTCATCGACTTCCGCGCCTTGTGGCGTAATTTTGACTCCTAGTATTTTCAAAGTTTGAAATCCGAAGACGCATTTTGTGGTTTTCAGCTTATAGCCGTACTCTCGGAAAGTTTGCAGGACAGCTTGTAGATTTGCTATCATTTGAGGTATCGTTTTTCCAAACAAAATTATGTCATCGCAGTATGCGATCATTCGTGTATACATATGTGGGGCCATGGCTTTTGCCAGGCCTCTCGCAAACGCTCCTGGACTCTGCTTTAGTCCCATGGGAATGACTGTAAATTCCCATAGTCCTTTTTGAGTTCTGAATGCAGTGCATCGCTGTGACAGGCCAGGTTTTAGTCTCTGCTGGAAAAATGCAGAAAACAAGTCAAGTTTACAGAAATATCTGTATTCTGTCAAATGACTTAAAATTTCCTGCGTCCCTGGTGCAGGCCATCTTTCTGGTAATATTTTCTCATTTAATTTTGAATAATTCACGACTAAACGTAGTGATTCTGTCCCCGTTGCGGGATCGTCTTTGGAAATCACGTACGCTGGACTAGCGTATTCGCTTTTACTTGGACGCAGTGCGCCCGTTTTTAAGAGTATCTCTACACACTGGTTCAACTTCTCCTCTTCCAGCGGTGATCGTCTGTAGGGCGGTACATTTACCGGCGTGTAATCAATGAACCTTATTTCGTGGGGTTCTGCTTTTGAGGGAGTCAAATCCTCTGCCTTCGTTAAAAATATATCTTGGTATTTTTCTAGCACTTTTCCTATTTGACAATATGCTGCTGTGGGAAGATTATCACAAATGTTAAATGCTTGGCCTACCCTATCGGTGAAAACTGGTTTGTCACCTGTTTGGGTCTTTGGTTCCCCCTGTGTAGGTCCCGTCTTCCTGGCTTTCGGGTTTTTTGGTTCCCACGAAAATGTGCCTATTACCGTTCCGCAGCTTAATTTTACGGGGTGGGCTTTTGTCGTTTTAACCTGTATCCCCCTGTAGCCCTGTTCTGTTCGGCTGGAAAAACGGGATACTAGATTCTGCTTTGTTGTGGTCCATTCCGCTAGGTCCGTATTTTCCGTCGTCTCGAGGTATAAATAATGATCCCTTGCTCGTCCTTCAAGGTATGCTGGGAGGTACAATTTCTTCTCAGCGTCTCCCCATTGATTCGCTCTTGCCACCCTCTCATATTCTTTGAAGTATTGTTGAGGGGAAGTACTGCCTGAGTACGTTGAGGGCTTAATTTTCAGTTGAACTGGTGCCATTTTTTGAGGTTTTAATCCCTGTATCAGCGTTGCGTAAATTGCGTGTCGTGGATGCTGTGGGTACCTGGCCCAAATTCGTTCTGCGTGTTCCAAGGGTTGAAATCCGGGATGCCGCGTCCAGAGCCTAATTGATTCCCGTGCCCAATCACGTGTCGGATTCTCGGGTCGTTTGAAATTTATTATCGACGCGGCTTCTAGTAATTCGTGGGCAGTGGTCCTCCAAATCCACGCGAACGCGTTAGTTTCACGCTTTTCTATCGCTTGTTGTAGGAGACTATCAATTACCCGTTCGAATGTTTTTTCTACTGTATTAGGGGTCCCTTGGGGTTCAGTCGCGGGGTTTATTTGTTCGGGGGATTTTCCCAAGATAGGGTTGTTTTCCATATATTTATGTAGACGGCCAGGTTCGCCGTTGTCGCGGTTATCTTATTCTTGTGTTAGTTCTTAAGTTGAGGATCTGAAGCCAGTCGACCTACTGAGACACAAGATCAATCTTGTGCCTTCAGTCGAGAGGAAACTTCTCCTCTGTTAGTACTTTGGGTTCGTTTTCTCCAGCAGCCAGCACCGTAGCATATAGTTTTCTCGGGTCTGGCCGAATAGAGAAACTTCTGCCCGTGTTAAATGTTTTGCATGCCAGGGAGAAGCTAATCTGCTTAAGCAACCTCGTGGGCCATATACGAATCTCCCCTTTTGGGTCGTACGTTACGAGGTCGAGAAAGCGACGCTTCTAGGAAACCTTTTCGGCGTGTTAATTTAACTTGGCCAGGCGCACCCGCCACGCATCATTAATCTGCACGAATCGGTTGTATTACGGGGGTTGTTAGTTTTACAAGCGTGGGTCTTTATGTGTTATTTTGTTAGGATCTTTTGAGGCGCCTCCACCATTTATGTTGTGCCGTATTTGTTATAAATACTGCAACTGGAGTCGTAGCTCAGGAATCAAACAAGATTAGTGCGAATCCTTTTATTATATGATGATACAGAGAGTATTAGACCAGAAGGTCCGTGTGATTCTACTTGGATGGGAAAGGGTATTGCAATTTCAAAAGTTACTCACTGATACCATCTTGGCTTGGGGACCAAGTGACTACTCCTGGACGAGTGTGGTGAGATCGGAGCTTCTGGGCGACTGAACAGTAGCCTCCCGGTAGGAGGGCTCTTTTATACTGCTTGGTTGACGTCATCCTGGAGTCTGGTAGGTCGGCTGCAGACGGTGAATCATGAGCTGTGTCCTTGTGCCCATTACACGTCGAAATCAAGGGTTTTTGTTGGAAGAGCACAAGTGCCTTCGTCTTTGGAGTCTGGATGATTCAATCTCGTAGGTTGAACTCGATGTTGCATTGTTAAGTGGTTGCAGCCGAAACCGGTGCAACAAAAGTTAGTAACGTAGTTAGATAAAGTTAGTCGTTGTATGTCTCTGACGTTTTGAGAGGAAAAACGTTTTTGATATATCACAAGGGCAATCCTTTCAGGCGATTTAATAAAATGATTATTAAATACATTAATAAAATGAAAAGAAATCAGGAATAAAACAATTGAACTTTAGTTACAACCATTTTTGTCACATTTGAAAATGGGCTCTTGTCAATCAACCGAGCGTTCAAAATACCTTGAAAAAGATACCCCGGTCGAATATATTTCTGAGCATAAAGGTGAATCAAAATCACCACAATTAGGGTTTTATGCGTTATTCTTTGTTTTTATTTTTGCATTCATAGCGAAGAGGAAAATGTTTCGGTGGAGAAGGGGTTTTGTTATGGGTACAGATCTGGTTCGAACCTGTACGTGGTACAGTAATATTCAACTTCAAAATACAATGAAAAGCGATGCCCCACACGACTATATTGTGGAAAATTGACAACGTGGAAATAATTATTACTCTCCTGAAACGTACTTCAGAACCCCTTGACACGCGAATGAAGAAATTCTCTTATAAGGCCGATTTTAATATCGGCCCTCATGGCATTCATGATGTATTCATGAAGACTTGTATGGAAACTAATATCCGATAATAATGACCGATTCTGGTCTTCAGCTTCAAATGGGCTAGGGATCAAGGTCAAGAAATGGGAAAATACGGCCGAACATAGTTGAACTAATAATGAACAAAGTACAGTTAGCACTGAGAAATTAGTTGTCTGAGCAGAGGAAATCACTAGTGAATATTTGGCGTTTTGAATTTCCCCATTTTTTTGACACTTTAACTAATCCGCCAGAGTGCACTCGCACAAAAAGTAGAGGGTACAAAAAAATCTTTTTTATTTTTGGTTATGTTATGTTGGTGAACATGAATATGGTCTGTCCCGTCACGCTAGCGTTAGAACAAATCCGAACAACTATTTTCCTTGCGATTTCACCTTTTCTGATCTCGTGAATCTCTCTGAATTCGTGCTTTTAGTTCATTGGCTGACCACCAGAGAGCACTTCTTGGAAGCGCTACTCTTCCCTCCAAATTCAAAGTTGAAATTTTCGTAAGTGCCCTGGAAATTTGTATTACACCGAAGGAGCCCAAAACTCACTGCTATGGCTTCAAATTATGAAGTTCTTTCAGAGAAAAGTATTAGTCGACATTCGGTTCCCGGGCCCATTAAATGGCCTAAATGGACTAAATTTTAGTCTTCCACGGCGACTTCGTCAGCAGACGAGAAAATCAGTCAGTGGAGACTTCAATATCATGATCGACTTGGAGGTGGAGGTTGAATTTTTGCCTGCTCGGCGAATGACGGTCATTCGCGGAGGTGTGGTCATTCAATGACCACAGAGTAAAAGAGCTCGGATGAATTGATAACGATGATAAGAGCTCCGAGAACACCACTCTCGACGTTCGGTACACAACGGGGCCCCCGACGTCGGCGCCGAGCCGTCAGAGAAGCGCGCCACTTATCTTTATCACCCGCCATTATTTACTTTCTGCGATTTAAGCGAATTTTACCGTAATTCCGTGCAATTTAATTATGGTGAACTTGATGCGGCAGCGTAAGATCTGCAATAATCTGCCAAGCAGACATGCCGACCGTTGGACGACTGTCGCGACGATAATCATCGGACGTATGTGTATTACATGGGTAGTTTTCTTCCTTTTCAGTACCAGAGTCGAATTGTCCTACTATTCGCGAGTCCTACTATTCTCTGGCACTTGCTCATCACGCATCTGGCACATCCTTGCTAAAGCTTGTGGGTACCAAACCTAATCTTGAACTCTTGAGTCTTCTTTCTCCAACAGCAGCAAGGCCAAAGTCATAGTGCTTTCAACACAATTTTAAAATTCAGTAAAATTGTTGTAACACCTACTAACGAAGTTACCACACACACCCGCCTCCGGTTCAAATCCCACTGCGTTTGAAAGGAGGTCTGAGGGAGCTGTTGAGCCCTCTAGAGGTTCTCCAAGGGATGGGCCGAGGGTTCCAGAGCGGTCCGGGGGGACCCCCCATTGGAAGGTATTACCCTAACTGGCTAATTACGAGGAGCAATTAAACCCTCGGTTAGGGCGGCTTTGTCTGTTGTTGAGATGCCCGGTTGGTGTGGAGGGGAGGCTCCCAAAGCGAATAGGAAGGGTTGGGGGAGTCGTAAATATATCAAAAACAGGGATGCGGCTTCCCCCTCCTGCCTTTCTTACCACTCTGTCCTCCTTCTCTGCGATTCATCATCATTCATTATACACAATCCGTAACTTGCTCCATCGTTTACCGCGTTTTATTAAATACTGGAAAATGAAGAAAGCGAGTTCCCTAATCTACAGTGAGCATGTATGCAGTAGCAGTTCCCTCGTGCACTTAAACGTGCCGGTACTGGGTTTTAGCAATTGCACTCCTAATACCAAAATACTCCCCATATGGAAACCAACCAATACCACAACGCTCCCAGGTTAACGCCTGCAGTGAATATTTCTCGTCTATGCACGTCATAAGCTACCTAAGGATTTAAAAGACATGCCAATATGTTGCCAAGCTGGCTAAAGGTTTCCGAGGTTTTCCCAAGATGGTCCCGAGCTTTACAGACTTGTCCAAGGCTTGCAATGTTGCGCACCTGATAGGAGTGGTTGAGCAGTTGAGGTAACATCCTTTAGAGAGACACACATTGGGTCCTGCCAAAGAGGTATGAACCCAATTGCGTACATGAGCTAGAAGAGAAATTGAAAAATGAAGCTAGTGGCCTGACGGTAAGACAAGTGACGATGTCGAACTAGTGGCCTAACGTTAAGACTAAAGAGGACGCCGAACTATTAGCCTAACGTACGACCAATGAGGACGTCGAACTAGTGGCCTAACGTACTTCCAATGAGGCCGTCGAACTAGTGACCTAACGTTAAGACTAAAGAGGACGACGAACTAGTGGCCTAACGTTAAGACTAAAGAGGTCGTCGAACTTCACTACGATTTTTAACCGTCTCTGGTGATAAGCAATGGGTCAAGGATACTGATTGGCGCGAGTCATTTCCCAACAATGAAAATTTGAATTTCAATCTAAGTAGACCTGAATACGTTACCTAGTTGAATTGTTCCAATGAAGTTGGGAACCTCATTCAACTCGAATAAAGGAAGTACCTACCGAAATGAGCTCGAGTTCACCCAAGCACTGAACCATTTACGTACTAAATAGAGTGAGGAACTATTTCAGACAATGAGTTCCCTTTGTCGTTTAATTTCACCAACGGTGGATGCAAACAAGGCGCTTTCTTGAGAAAAACAACCTCTTAGAAGGCTTCAAGTTGAAAATTGGTTCGGCGGTGCTTTTCTCTTGAGATAACCCATTCGACGCTCTGCTCTTCTTTTCTTTTTCACTTCCTGAGCACCTAGTTGGGTTGTTTTCGCACTTTAGCCGCAATTTTGAGGCTCCTGTGATCTTTTTCATCTTTCAAGTCTGGCCCCATTTTCTCGTTCACGCCCTTTAGACAGGCCCTTCTTCTACCCCCGCTGTCGAGATGGAGGTTTTTAGAAAATGGGATTTTTTTGATAGGTGGGGAGCCCCCAATGTGCTTCGGAGGGAGGCCCCTATGTTTAAACTTTTCTTGCCAGGAAGCCCTCCCCTCGTCCTGACCATCCCTGGCAACTTCTCTCCCAGAGGCTTCCCCCATTATCTTCATCCACAAAGGAACGATGGGGCCGAGGCCGGATGGCGGTTTTGAATTAGTGGGATGGAAAAGGGCTTGGCATAAAGGGAAAGATGAAGGCTGGGTTATTGAACCCCCCGCCAGGAGCGTACACAGCCGTACAGTAGAGCCCCCCCCCCCCCCCCCCCCACCGCAACACACACTGTTTTGACTTTCCATCAAATTACCCCTACCGTTGTTTCTCTCTATTTTTCGAGAAAATGGCGCCTTTGCGGGCTCAGAGGGAAATTTAAATGTGTTCCGCATAATACACTGCTTTCATACGATCTCAATGAAACCAGAACCCTGAATCTTGTTGAAAGGGTACATTAACTCTGTGCAGTTAATGTCGTGCCAATTGTAATGACTGAGTTTGTTTGAAAATTTACTTCATACAGAATTAGCGTTTACTTATTTCGTTTGGTAAAATTGCATCATGATGCAATTAGTAACTGCAGTTAGTAGATGGGTGATTCCTAAACTACGGGCAAATTCGGGTCTACAACCTGTGAAATTTCACTCATTCGACCTATACCCTTGATTTTTTCCCCAATTGCAGGTTCTGATGAGCTCTTCAATGCCATTTAGGAAAAAACAGGACATTTGGTTTCTGAAGAAACGTAACAAGGTCATTTACCTACCTATTCACATTGTCGTGGTTGGTCTAAAAGTTAAATACTCGACTCAGTAGTTGATTTTCATCCTCCTATAAGTTTTCTATGAATGCAATTTTTTTCCTCATTCAAGTTTGGGATCTTAGGTCTTGAAAAGAGGGTTTGCAATGCTCATGTAAAAATCATGTCAACAATTATGATCAAGCTGTCCACAACTTTTTTCAACATTGTCGTGGCTAAAAGAAATCCTCTGCTGGGCAAAGGACATTCAGGATATTTTGGAAGTTGAAGTTCGTCACAGAGTAGGGGGCATCCTGTCGGTCTTTGCCATCATGCGCACCAAGTGCCAGTGGCCACTCAGTGTCGAACCAACTCTTACAGAGGAAATATTTCAGGTGCGTAGGTTTATTAGTAACATTGTCATGGTCGCATCTGGTTCGATGATATTAATAATCAAAATTCCATCCAATGCATGTTTTCACAATGTCGTAAGAGGCTCTTATTAATTAGCGTTGGAGGAACTTTGAAACATGAGTAGTTTTGACACAATGTGATCTTGAAGTTGAAAATAACATTGTCGTGGCTTTTAGTTTTTAACATGGTCGTGGACATTCAAAATTATCAAAAGTCCACGACAATGTTAAAATTAGGTAATCATATTTTTTTACCAACCCTTGGTACTATGTAGGCACCACTACGAAGGTACTTGTTTAGTGACTGGCGCAACTTATGATTTAAAGTGTAAAAATGGGGGAGCAGAGAATTTCAGAAGAGGAGAGGTTGAGAAGAAAACGAGAAATTTTTTTTAGATTTTTGTTTTAAAAAAAATTGTTTTTTGGATTGTCTTCTTCTTCTTGTGTAAAAATTAATAATTAATATTATTTCTGTCAATAGAAAAAATTTTGAAAAAAAAAATTTTTTTGGATTATTTTTTTAAATTTTTATTCAAAAATTCTTCATTTTTTACTCGAAAAATGCTGAGCAGAATGGCACCTTTTCCAGTTCAGTAGCTCCAATAGAAAAAATAGGAAAAATCGAAGAGTGAAACCCGGGTCAAGTATCCTTACTTTCCCCTATTATTCCAAGAATAATAAGCCAAAACCAAGAATACCTACAACAAAATTTTTTTTAACCGGCTATTGACTCAAGAAACGAGTTTTCCAAATACAATGCTGTTTTTTCATTTCATCAACCCAAGAAAAAAATTGTTCCTCCCACGAAAATAAATTTGTCCACATTGTCGTGTGCCTCAATTCACATTGTCGTGGACCCGAATTTGAATTCAAATTTTGGACTTTTAGAAGTGATTCATGAGCTGCCATTGCGTTTTTTGCTTTAGGGGGGGTAACTAAAATCCATATAAAAAAAATTCCGGTAATTTTCAAAACTCATTTTCCAACATTTTTCTCTGATCAAAATTGCCCCTAGTTTAGGAATCACCAAGATAGGTTTGTTCGAAAACGACATCGCGTTTCGATGGGGAATGATATACAGCTCGAGAAGAGCCCTGGCCTCCTGAACAATCCTTCCCCACTCCTGTATTTCTTCCGCCAGTTCCTGACCCGTAGTCTTCTTAAGTCCTCTTCCATGTCAACCCTCCATCGCTTTCTTGGTCTCCTCCTCTGTCTCCTTTCTTGTTTTCGTCGGATACATAATAAAGAAGAAAAATTTTATGTTATTATCTTTATGTTATTATTTATATGTTAGTGGCCTGATTGTACACGATGTATGTATAAATTTTTCTGTACATTAGGAAGAGTGGGCCACATGGCCTAATAATGTACAGATTAATAAATAAATAAATCAATCAATCTCCGTCCTCCTGGCTCCTGGGAATATTAGAACTTTTGCCCCCTCTAAGATGCCCTGGGCAGCTTTGGCTGCCGCCATGTTGTTGGGTTTGATAGCCTCACCCAGCTTGTGAGTAGCCTCCAGCATAAGCTCATCAGCCACTCTCCTTTGGTCCTTTTCTGCTTCCTGAGATTTTTCAAGATTTTCCTGGAGGTTTTTGATCGTGGACTGATCTTCCTGGCGATGCCTTTCGTCCGCTTCCCTTCGCTGGCGCTGCGGCTCCTCCTCTTGTGACATTTTTCTCGCAGCTCCTTCTTTATTTCGCTTCTCGTGGAGGTATTCTGTGTAACTGTAATGAGCCCAGCAGCAATTACTTTATTCGTCATAGGGACGAGGTCCGGCCTTCCATCGTACGATTTCAGTCCGTCCCTTACCCACGGGCGTTGGGCTTGGCGTTGAACTGGTGCTCTTCCATTCTGGACTGTTCGGGACGCAGCTGATGTTTGGATTCGGAAAATCCTCTCTCAACATCGCTACTTCCGTGAGCGATTGGCAATGTGGCCTCCACAACTTTCGCGATGTTGGGGAATTTTGGCTGTCCATCGCACCCTACAATAGCGAAAATCAAGGCCCAGTAGTGATCAATCCTCTTTTGAGGATGAAAATCAGGAAGAAAGTAGTAGGATCAATATTTTACAAACATTTAACAATGAAAACATCGATGCATCGATGTTTTTGAGGGAAACATCGATGGGAAAAAACCATCGATGGTTCAGAGGCGATATTTTTTTGGGACGTCGATGTTTAGTTGTCGGCGTTTAAAAACCGCCTTCGCCCGAATTGCCGTCCGCCATCACCCAACTGCTTCGATACATCGATTCGGGTCTCGCAGCAAATTTAAACAGCGTAACATGGCTAATCGAGGTATTGACGAAACCTCGACGCGTTTTGGGATAAATCGATAAAACAAAATACCGCCCGGAAGCTCCAAAATAGTGACAAAAGTGTCAAAATTTCCAAAATAGGGTGAAAAGTGACTGGGATTTTAAAAAGTGATAAAAAGTCCAGTTTCGAAATATTGAGATTATAATTCCAGTTTAGTTCTGGGTAATCGCCACATACTAAAACTGCCCTGAATATTCTCCATTAAACAATATTATATCACAATAATTATTATTAAAAACAAATTGACTGATAAATTCTCGTCCAAATCGCATAATGGGCTTCTTGAAAAGGTCAGAATTCAGCATTTCTGACAACATATTCTGATTCAGCACCCTTTAAAACCCATAAACCCCAATTTTTAGTTCGAAAATCCGTATAGGTACGCGCTGAGCTGTTTTCGAAATGTTAGAGATTTTGAAATGAACGCCGGGCAAATTTGACGTCACACCTCGCCAGGCTGGGCGTCGAGTAGTTGGGCACTGAGCCGCCAGAGCGCTAAATAATAAATCTTAACAGAATCGGAATAAAAACACTCGGCCCGGGTCGATTTTTTAATAACATTCTTTGATAATAACCTCGATGCTCAATTTTCGAATGACCTTCTATAATGATTAACCCGATTTTCGATTTTTGGGGTCGACTTTTCGCGTAGCAAAGTTGGCTGACTTGCGTAGATGAGAGAGAGAGGGATCTCCCGGCCAATCAAGCGACGAAGCAGCCCACGTCATGTACCCTCTCCAGACCTCGGAATTCAAATATCATATTTTTCCTAAGGCCCTATATATAATTGAAACGGGTTTTCTGCAATATGGATTCGTTTTCTTAACTTTTGAAGCACGACCTTTGCAGGAAAAACATTTTAAAAAATCGTTAAAGGAGCTCATTGGAAAGCCAGTGTCTGTACCGAAATCTAACCTGCTTTGTTCCATCAGAGGAAACCGGGTGAAGTTTTAAGCGTGAAAAAACATGACACGTATATCCGTGAGTTTCGGATTGTTACCAACCACCGAGAATTAGGGCAGGAACAACGCGAAGTTTTATTTTAAAGCGGATTTTGAGAGCACAATCAACTCTTGTTGGAAAGGACGGAATTATTTGATGGGAATATTGTTTTCGGCGTCGGATTGAAGGGCTCTTCGGGGCGTTGTCGGCTCGTATTTATTCAATCGGCCCGAAATTTATGTAGGTTACAGGTATCTCTTGTCGAGTGGTAAATCCAAAGGGGGTTTTGCCGTCCTCGGGGAGAAAATTCCCGTTGTAAAACGGGAGGGAATAAAACGATGGTGCGAGGAAAATATTGCGGGATGGCACTTGAAAGAAGAGGTTTTTCACGTGGGTTTACATTCCAGGGAACCGTCAGGGCACAATGAAGACTTCCCGTAGCTTCCTCTGTTCACTACGTTCATCCTTTCATGAATATCATTTGAAAGCTCTTTATATATCCCCCGTCCCCTCTTCACGGAGCTCCTCTTCAAACACGCTGTTTCACTTTTTGTTTGCACACGACCAACGGCGGCCATTTTGGGCTCGTCTCTTTTTCCTCTTCGTAGGTAGGCAAATTGCCTTCTGGAATTTGAGCAAGTAATATAATACTAAGTTAGGAAAGTCTTTATAACGTAGTGCTAATCTGACGTTGGTTCTCATTATACGGTACTAGCGTTCTGTCAGGGGGGCTTCGCTTCGCTAGCCCCTTTGAATATTAGGTTGATTTGACGGTGGCGGACTGCAGATCTGGACAGGGATGCATGGCGACAGACTGTTGAGGAGGCCCAGGTTCTCTAGAGGACTGTAGCGCAGTGGAAAGAAAGAAAGAAAGATGATTATATAAATTTTAAATGAGTGTAACCCTCCAAATCGATGGAATTCCAATCCGACCCCATGGATGTCGTAAATAAGTGCCTACCTAAAACCCTAGAAAAGAAAATCGTCTCCTGAGACTTCAAAAATCGTCGGAAGCATATTTGTCGCCCCTACGCACGCACCAACCTCAGAGCTGACAGACCTCAAACACGCCTGCCCACACACACTGCAGACGCACGCACTTTCTCTCGGAGCCCCTCAAAAAATCTTTCAAATTAAACTTGCAATCACTTAGTATACAAATTCGGATCGCTACGAAGGCTACAGTGGAAACGCCGTTACAATCGGACTGAAAAAAACAACGAAGATACGGATAGTTGCGCGGATTTGCGCGCGTCGGAAATTACGCTCAATGTGTTTCCGGACGAAACATTCGCTCGGAAATCCGAATTAGGGAATCCCAAGTTTTAAAAGAATCGATTTTTTCATAAGAAGTATCGATACTTTAGGATTCTTTTTTCTGATGTACCTAGGACGAATTAATTCAAAATTTCGAGAATCGGCACGATTCTTTTCATTTGAAGGAAACTATCAATAATTATTTATTAGAAAGAAACTATTCGATAACATTTTTGTCGTCATTACCAGAAACGTCTAATGACGAATTCTGTCATTAGCAATTTCTGGTATACGCACACTGACTCGTTTCGAAATTCGAAAAAATATCGATTCATGAAAATGTCGAGACGATTTTCTTGAATAATCGATTAATGCGAATTCTTGAAAAAATGGATATGATCATAATCGTAGAGAACTAATTTCAAAATTTGAAAAAGTATCGATTCCTAAATAAACAAAACTTCATTAAAAGTCGATACCATTCTTCCCAAAAAGATCGATACAATTTAAACCGATTCTTTTTGAAGAATCTGACATCCCTAGTCAGAATCCGACGAATAATTTGGGGGTCCCCTTTTGAAATGAGAGAGTTAGGCGCAAATGCGCTCGTTTGCGCTCATTTTGGGGGATCTCAACCAGGAGAGGCTGCTGCTGGGGTGGAATCCAGATAGTGCTCACCATCAGGCGACACGATTTCAAAAATGTAATGCTCGCCGTCCGAGCCGTTTTGGGCAGCAGGAATTTCTTTAGAAAAATCTGAAATGTTGACAAAATACTCAGTTTACCATCTAGTTGTGCCCGCAAGGTTTTCAGCCCGATCGCCTAAACCCGTGGGGCGCTATGGGCCAATATTGGGGCTACGGGAGGCGTTTTTTAAAAAGAATTTTGGCTATGGGATCGAGCTGGGTGTCGTTTTCGAAGTATTTTTGGACGTAGACTCCAGTTTTGGGAGTCCCAGATCGATTTTGCTGTGGGGATCTATGAGGTTTTTATGGGGCTACAAATGGGATTTTTGAAGGATCCCAGGAGTTCAAATGTTTTCCGAGTGAAAAACAATTTCGAAATTTTACAGACACAGAATCAATTTGCACAAGTAACCTATATCACCCGATCGCACAACCCCTTGGAGGGCTATGGGAGGGGTTTTTGATTGTTTTCAGCTATGACATCGAGTGGGTTATCGTTATCGAAGTATTTTTGGAAGTGAAATCCAGTTTTGGGGGTCCCAACACTGTTTAAACACAGTAGGGACCCTACAGGAAAACTTTTTTCAATATTTTTTTTCTATCCACAGAATTAATTTTTGCACAATTTTTCTATCAAGGAATAATAGAGAGTTCCTAAAGCCACTTTTGGCCTAACGGTGATGAGTTACGGTCGACGTAACTCGAGATTTCGCGCATGCGCAGAAATAACGGCGATAACTTACGTCCTTATGCCTAACGTCGAACGTTATTGCCGTAAAGTTACGGCAATAGGCTTACGGATATCGCCGTATTTCGAACAATAGAACGTAAATAGCGGCACTTTAAATTTAGCGTGACTTTTGATAAGACCGTATCTCTGTTACGGTCTTATGTGAAGTTAGCTTTTCTTTGATTCTCCCTAGACAAATCCCTTACGGCGATAAAAATTAACGGTCGACGTATCTCGGATGTTTCTTTAGGAACTCTCTAATAAACCTCTGTGTAGGTAATACTTGCAGTGTTTTTTACTCGAAAATCATTGCAACGGCCCTACCTCAATTTAGAGACGTTTTTCTTGCAAGTGCGGAAAGTTTTTTTCTCTGAGGTTTCAACCGGAGGTTTCTAGGATGGCAGAAGAAAACACAGAACCGCGTGCTCGGAGTTTCGGCGAGAGGATCCGAACGGTTTTTGCTTGTTTGTTCCTGTTCGACGGGGGAGGGAGCTTAGCCAAACTCCGAACCCCTCAACTCGGGTTTGGGAGTGCTGATTGCTATTCTATTGTCCCAATAGGTCCACCATGATGGAGGGACGGGAACGGTTGGCAGATGGCAAATGTTTAACTTAACTACCGATGGCTGGGGCGAGTTTTCCGATCACAATCCACCTCGAATCGACTCAGCCTTCCCCGTTCCAATTCCCGTCATAATATGCGAGCCAGGTCTCTATCGAAATGGAATCATACTTTACTGAGATATTATTCTCTCTTCGCTTTTTGAATACGTGAGGTTGTGTTCGTGGATTGGAACTTCAAAGTGGGGGAGGTATTCAACGAATCGAGGCAGCATCCAGGAAATGGTCTCACGTGAGCACCCTGACCAGGCTCTCTGCATCCAACACCGACAAAGGACTCGCTGGAGTTCAACGATGGCGGGTGTACCAAATCTTTTGTGATCACTTTGGTAAAAGGAAGAATTAGAAATCAGGGCAGCACCTGGCGGAGTTTTCCCCTCGTTGCACAATTTGATAAACTATCATTTGAGATGCAATCAAGAAACGCTGCAAATTTTACACAAGGCTTTATTATTCTTTGATATCTTCTTGAGTTCCATACCAATAACCAGGCGTTGGCGACCTCTCGCTACTAACTGTTGAGGCAAATGCTGGTATGTCAGCCCATGGCCAGGACCGGGTCTCCCAGAAGGGGGAACTCCTCCCTGGACCTATTTAGTCAGGGCCGCCAGAAATTGCCTCAGGAGCTCCAAGGCTCATAAGCCTGGAGACAGCAGCTTATTTGGGCAGACGCCCCCTGTGCAGAGCGGGCGAACTCTGCCAGAGCCTTGAAGGCCCTGGCTGTGCCCACATAGCGGAGGACCAGTCCGCCCGCCCTACATCTGGGAAGGCCAGGCGCTTGAGGGCCAGTCTCTCGGCCGAGAATCGTAGGCATTCTTGAAGGATGTGCTCCAGGAAGGGAACCAGGGGAGGCGCACCAGAAGCACCAACCGGACGTCTCCAACCCCAGGGAGGAGAGCTTTGCCCGAAAATCCCGGCGTCCAGCAAGGAGCTGGGTCACGAGAAGCCCTGGCTTGACCCAACTTGACCGAACGGCAGATGAGAGAGGATTTCCAGGGCAAGATACTTACGGTGGTTTGTCATTGCCTTCCGAGAGGTGATCAGTTTAAGGAAGATGTCTAACGGCTGCTGGGATCGAACCAGCAACCTTTGACTAGGCAGTCCGACGCTCCACCATTCCATGATTTTAAACAACTGAAGCCGAAATTCATAAGATTCTATTGTTTTCAATCTACCAGTGAAGCCAACGGTAACTCCCACTCTGCCGCCGCTCTGCTCTCATTTCACTGTGAAACCGTCCAGTTCACAGGTGCCCAAAAGGGTCAAGAAATTTACAAGATACCGTAATTTTTCCGTCCGATTTTCCCTTTTCACTGCGTTCAGGTACTGCTTTCCACTGTAATCCCCCCCAGCGCTCTCACCCCTCCCCCTCCACGTCACAAAACACTTCCCATTAAACGCGCCCGAGCGCGTAATCGTTTTGCACAGTAGCGAGAGTAAAAGGCTCGTATCGCGTTTTTATTGTTGACCCCCGGAGGGATCTCTAAAGCCTTCTTTATTTTCCAGGGGAAGTTTATCCATAACGAGCAGGCTCCGGTGGGAACGATGAGTTTATTCTCCGTATAGTGAGAGTATTCGACCAATTAATGTCTCTGAAATTTTAAATCTCTGTAATCATCGGAATTTTTCAAATGGAACCAACTAGTAAAAATTAATTTTCTCTCGAAACTATATCGCAGGAAATATCGATCTATACACTCATTCAGAACGTGTCCGTGGCTAGTGTCACAGGGAAATCGTCAACTGCGGACAGCGATGCAAAAAGATTGTGAAGTGAGGATGCATTAAATGCATCAAATTTTGATATGCGGACAGAGGATTATCCCTTAATGTTCCAGCCAAGAGTCCAGTCAATAGAGGCTGTAAAGAGGGAAGCTACACCCTGTAAAAGGGGTACTGGAAGCTCCAAGAACCATTTCAGAAAGTTTGGTGAAGAAATATGGGCGGAAAAAAATTATGGCCAGGCCTCCATTACCGACAATTCGTCTGCGGAAGCCAGGAAATTGGGTCCGTGTAAGACTGGACCAGCTGGCCAGGCCACCTTTAATTACAGATCACTTAAAGTAGCTGCAACAGCAGAACCAGGTTCAACGGCGAGCCCATGGTGAAACAATACCGGCCACGACATATCGTGTTGGGTATTGTCTTCCCCTTGGCTTCCTCTCGAAGACTCTGCATCACCAACTCTGACATAACAGGTAAGCCTGGCGTATGCGAGTCTTCCCAGACTGTGGCTGCACCTTCTTCTCGGTCTGCAGACTACGACAATTTGTACGATGCCCAAGAAAGAAATGTTCTCAAACTCCCTTCACTTTCCTCCACAACAAACAGCGGCGAAATCGTGGATTCACGCCACAGTCCTTCCACTAATCACACAACACTAAATAAATAAATAAATAAATCTTTATTGCTGCATCGCATGCTATGTGTAACGAGTTGGGAACAGCGCCGGATTAACCTCTCGTGGGCCCCGGGGCTGAGACTTGCAAGGGGCCCCCTTTATATATGTACATATACATAAATATTATATATGAAAGTGGATCCTCTGGCCAGGAGTATCACGTAAAAACCACTAGAAAATTGCGTCTGTCGCTTCACAACCAAAAACTGGGTCAAAACAGTCAAAAAACGCTCCGAATGCAGGGCAATCTATTTTTACAATTAAGAAAAAAGTTTTTTTTTTACAATAAATAAAAATGCTGCAAATTTAACACTAGGGTTTATTATCATACAATAATATAAAATTGTGTTGGCCGACGGCCGACGGCCGTGTGGTAGCCGTGTGGTTTGTTGGTACGGGATAACGCGTTCCCGAGTGAGTTTTTTCACTTTCCGCTCGCTGGCCGTTTAGGGGGTCGAAAAAATTACGAAAAAATACGAGCCGTATAGATCAGAACTGGAGGAAGACGTCGGTCAAATCGTAAATCCGAAATTCGCCCGGGAAATTCGTCGAAAATTCGTCGAAAAATCGTCTTTCTCCCGTTTGTCCTACGTTTTCCACTTTCAACTCGCGCCAAAGCCCGTTTAAGGGGTCGAAAAAATTACGAAAAAATACGAGCCGTATAGATCAGACCTGGTCGAAAAATCGTCTTTCTCGCGTTTGTCCCACGTTTTTTCGGGTTCAAAAATACCCAGTAAGGAGCCATTTTTTGGGTATGGTATCCGCGAGCCAAATGCGCGCCAAAATATGGCCAATCCGATTCCGAAGTCGGATTTCAAAAAAACCGAGGGGGAGGTGGTGATTTCACGGTGAGAAGACAATTGGATCGTTTTAATTCGCGCGGGGCCAGGGAAAATTCATCGAAAAATCGTCTTTCTCCCGTTTGTCCTACGTTTTCCACTTTCAACTCGCGCCAAAGCCCGTTTAAGGGGTCGAAAAAATTACGAAAAAATACCAGCCGTATAGATCAGACCTGGAGGTAGACGTCGGTCAAATCGAAAATCCGAAATTCGCCCGGGAAATTCGTCGAAAATTCGTCGAAAAATCGTCTTGCTCGCGTTTGTCCCACGTTTTTTCGGGTTCAAAAATACCCAGTAAGGAGCCATTTTTTGGGTATGGTATCCGCGAGCCAAATGCGCGCCAAAATATGGCCAATCCGATTCCGAAGTCGGATTTCAAAAAACCGAGAGGGAGGGGGCGATTTCACGGTGAGAAGACAATTGGATCGTTTTAATTCGCGCGGGGCCAGGGATCTTAGAAAACGGAGGGTCCAGGGAACTTTGATAGATGGAGAGGCCTTTATTTAAAAAAAGTTGAATTGAATTAAAAATAATAATTTCCTAAACGGTAAGCCCTAAAAATACGCCGATTTTTTCTATCGTCTCTGCTACGAATAAGAGGGGCCGAGCGGAGCGAGGCCTTATGTCTGAGTAGGGGTTTGAACGTGTCCATCGATGCTACGCACCCCACAGGCGGCAATACACCCCACAGGCGGCAATACACCCCACAGGCGGCAATACACCCCACTAGGGGAGCGAGCGAAGCGAGCCAGAGAGACTAGTTCTTTTATATAAGTTACTTGTGGAGAAATTTATTTCTGTCATTGAGAAAAATTTAAAAAAAAAATTTTTTTTTGGGGGGATTTTTATTTCTCGAAAATATTTTGTTTTACTTGAAAAATATTTGCCCTCCTGGGAACCTTCAAAAATACCGTTTGTAGCCCCATGAAAGCCCTGGAGATCGCAACAGTGAAATTGGATCGTTCTGGGACCGCCAAAAATGGATTCTACGTCCAAAAATACTTCGAAAACGACACCTGACTCGATATCACAGCCAAAAGCCTTCAAAAAATCCTCCCACAGCCCCATAGTGCCCCACGGGGTTGGGCGATCGGGCTGAAAACCTTGCGGGCACAACAAAATAGTAAGCCGATTATTTTGTCGAAATTTCAGATTAAAAAAATATCCTTCTGCACAAAACGGCCGTGACGGCAGATGGCGGACGTCATTGTATGCGGGTTCAATTTCAGTGTGTGTCATTGTATGTGTTCAGATTTCATTTTTATCTAGGCTGGTCGTGTTAGTATTAGGGAGGGGAGGAAATTTTGTAGAAGTACTCGCCCTCCACCAGACAAGTAAACGTGGAGAGAGCAACCATCCATGATCCGAAAACTGCAAGTTACGAGAAGAGGTAGAAGCAGGGCCGTGGAGAAAATCCGGGCCCGGGGGCAGAATTCATCGGGCCCCCTAAAAAAAAAAAATCTTAAGAAAATCCGGGCCCCCCTACGAAGGGCTGGCCCGGGGGCAACGGGTCCAGTGCCCCCCCCCCCTCTCTAGGGGGCTGGATAGAAGAGTAGGTACGGTCTGCTGCATTCCGCAGCCACCAACGACCCGAACACCACAAGTTACGAGAAGAGGTGGAATAGTAGTTAGGTTCGCTGCGATGACTCCTGTCCCAAAGAATTTCAAGCCAACGATCTCCTTTAAAATCCGGCGCCTCCACATTGGTCCAACCCAGGCACACCAGAATGGTGTGGCTAACGCTGGAGGGGACGGGAGGGCCCGCTGTACTTCCCCTAGGGGAGATCTAAAGAACAAGGTAGAAGAAAAAAGATTTTAGCAACGATAAGTGGACTTCCTCTGGGGGGAAGAAAGAGTAAGACGGAAATTTTGGTTTTTAAATGTAGACCTCTTGAAACGGATAATGTCAAATTTTGAGGCCAATCGGAGTCGTCGACCTCCGTCGCGAAAACATAGGTGTATTATTCCAAGAATAATAAACCAAAAATTTAACAAATTATTTTTGTTTTTATGAACCAAATGCGGTACAGAGTTCAACCCGCTTAGCAAACTCTGAACCACCGCAGTGTGGAATATCCGTGAGGTGTTCCGGTTTTCGAGTAGTAGTAAGTGGAAGTTAGGTAACTTGAAACTTTTCGTTCACCTCCCTCTTTTTCAGAAAAACAATTTTTGGAGATCAGCATAGGAATAAGAAAAACGGTTTGTTAATTAAAAAAAAAAAAAAAATCATCGGTGGCGAAGTGGCCCCCTTGGGGTGTGCGCCCCGGGGCTATAGCCCCCCTAGCCCCCCCGTTAATCCGGGCCTGGTTGGGAATAAATCAGACGAGTGTTTGCACGGATAATCACGATTGTATTGTTCCTACCAGAATGAGTCCCCGTGAACAGCGGGGAGGTTACAAGATTGTGGTCGCTTGGACCAAAAGTGGATCGAAGGCTGAAGGCGCTTCGACCATATCCCTACAATGTATGTCCATATCCCTACAATGATATGTCATATCGTTTAGATGTTGAGCAAACGTCAGAAAGCAGGTAATCAACGATCTTGGAAATAGTCCTCCACTGAATAGAGCTCCCTCCGAACCAAATACTTCTTAACTCTTCGTTTGAAGACAGATAGTGAGCAGGTAGTGGTTATGGAGAGACACCGCCCTGGAAGTGAAGCCTCGCTCAAAGAACCGGAGCCTGTGGCGGGGTACCCGAAATTGCTCGGAACCAAAAAGGGTATCGTGGTTATGGTCGAACGACAAGTGGCCGAAAGAGTCCAAGTTCCGCCTGACGAACATTGAGACCATAGATGGTAAGCAGGTTCTTCTTCACGAATTCAGTCCAGCTTGAGGACAAAGCTGATCAACCCTGCATAACCCGGAGTACCATTTTCTGAGTGATGAACACGGTAAGGAGATTTGAGTTCCCCAAAACAGGATGCCGTATGTGGCTCGAGAGGCAAAAATCCCATCAGGGCCTCCTTGGTGGTGATATTTCGGAGTTTCCGGAAAGCAAAACTCAAGCTTGCCACTTTCCTGGAGAGTTCTTGGACATGGAAACATTAGAGAGTTTTTGCAGACCCTTCCACCGATCGGTAGGAGGAAATCCGTAGTACGAATCTGTAAGGAAAGGGGGAGTGCGCATGCGCGAGGACAAATCGGTAAGGAATCTGTAGCAGTAGGCGGTACGAATCCTTATTCCTACGGGTTACCAAATCAGTATAGAAATCTGTATGAAAAGCAACATAACCTGACGCTTGTGTAACCCCGTTGTAACCTCAAGATGTTATCATGTAAACAAACGAGCTTGTATTCTGCTTTGTTATTTTTTGTTCTCAGTTCGCTTTGTTCTCTTCTGTTTTATTCTGTTCTACACTCGATGGATGAATTGGAAATTTTTATTCCACCCATTTCCTCTTCACAAAAAAACGAGTGGCAGTAGGAGTCCTCGTAGGACTTGTAATAAGTAGGGCTGCCAGACGTCCTCTTTTTTCCGGACATGTCCTCTTTTTCACACCCTGTCCGGGCGTCCTCTCTTTTTTCATTTTTCGGGCAAATGTTCTCTTTTTTTTTTTAAATCTCTCATTTTCTGAAATTACCTCGAAATTACCTGAAAATCGTTTGGGCTACCTACCTATCTGGAACAGCCTGCTTAGAAAAAATCTTGTTCTTGTTAAACCTATGTCCATCGTGGGCGTTGACATCGAATACAGGCAGCTTCTTCGCCACTCCAAATCCCGTTGGTTGTCGTTGTTTCCCTGCATAAATCGTGTGCTTCAAATGTATGAACCTCTGGCGTCGTATTTTATGTCTCAGAGCAACCCCCCTATCCTAATAAAAAATCTGTTTGAATAGCCAGAAAATGAAAGTGACTTGTGGTTTCTACATTCATTAATGTTTTCTTTCAATGAAAAGATTAAAAAATTGGAAGCCAAACATAACTCAGTTTTGGAGGTGCTAGCTTCGTTGGAGGAAGTCGAAGATTTTCTGACTGAAAGACTGAAGGAGAAATTTCTCCCTAAATCTAATTTCTCACTAAATTTAAAGCCATGAACTGCAGTCAAAGATGGTGTGAATATTTCCATCTTGTCGACCAATCAGAGAAACACTCACAGCTTCTCAAATTGTGCCAAATTGTTTTCGCCATTCCTGCCCATAATGCCAACGTCGAGAGAATATTAAATATTCTCATTCCATCAGAGAAAATTTTTCTCTGATGAACTCTCAGTGGATGAGAGGAACTGACTACATGTCCCCACAGTAAAGGTTTTTCATCAATCAGATGGATGATGGTTTGTTACCTACCTAATCGGGTATTATAATAATATCTACTTCAAGTTTTTAGTTTCAACATTCAACATATTATGTTGAATGTTGAAACTAAAAACTTGAAGTAGATTCTATTCCTATTAGAATTACATCATTTTCTATAATATAATATTATTATATTTTCTATAATATTATTACATTTTCTATAATATAATATCATTATATTATAGAAAATGATCTAATTCTAATAGGAATAGAATCCACTTCAAGTTTTTAGTTTCAACATTCAACATATTATAATACCCGATTAGGTAGGTAACAAACCATCATCCATCTGATTGATGAAAAACCTTTACCTTATAATTATATTATAATATAGTATGTGCATTTTGTAATTTATACGTTATATATCTTGATGTCCTTTTTTTCCTTTTCTCTCATCAGGCAACCCTAGTAATAAGAAATACTTGTGAAACACTCAAACGCAACAAGTCAAAAATTCACGGCGACCTTTTTTTTGGATTTTCATCCATTTTCCTCTTCACAAAAAACCGAGTGGCAGTAGGAGTCCTCGTACTTGTAATAAGAAAATTTCTTATTACAAGTATTTAATACTTGTGAAATACTCAAACGCAACAAGTCAAAACTTCACGGCGACCATTTTTTCTTGAGGTATGTGAGAGTGAAAACAACGTGCGCGTCACTTTAGTAGTCAATTTTTCCATAAGGATTCGTAAGGAATCTGTAGTGGGGTGGTTGAGGTGGTTAGCTTCCAGTCATGGTCGGCCTAGACAGCCCATACGGATTTCCTGCTACGGATTCGTGGAAAGGTCTGCAAAAACTCTCAATTATGTCAGAGCACAGTCGACAGTCTCCCCCAGGAACTTTGTTCTATCGCTGAAAGGCACCACTGATTCTCCCAACAGGATCATCATCAGCTCAGGCCTCCGGCGAGCTTCAAAGAGCACACAGACCGTTTTGGCTTCATTCAATCGGAGTTTCCGACTGTTCAACCAAGCCTTAGCTTCTAAAAACCTTTTGAGAAAAGAAGTGGCACAATCCTGAAAAGTTTTGCTTCTAACCAAGAAGTTGTTGTCATCAGCATACACAACAACCCGGCTATTGTCATCCGTGAGCATGGCAAGAAGACTAACTTTGAGGAATTTATATTCAATTCAATAGGTATGTTTGGACATCGTTCATGATGTTATCGTCTGAGGCTAAAGCCCCAACGAGCATTAATGGTGTGACAAAATAGTACGTAATTAGTAGATCACGGGACTTCACGATGTACAAAATATCAAATGCCCCTCCATTATCCAATCAATAATGCCACCCATGGTTCACTCAGAACACACGTAGCAACCCAGTCAACCTTGAATCGAAGGCTCGCAAAATAAACTCCCACCCACCTACCGAAGATTTTTGAATAACTTCCGAACGGGGCACAGAAATCGTTTTGGACTCACTGTAAGGTCATTTTAACCGACATAGTTCCATTCAAAACAGACGCCAAAAGTTGTACCGCGCTTTGGCGTTAAGAAAATGTCCCTCTTCGCGATGGAGGAGGAGGTTTAGAAGAAAGGCGACAATTTTGCAATAATCCCGATTTCAATGAGCGGCCTAACGTCAGGGCTCAGAATTCCGACGGACACTAACAAATTAGGAGTATATAAAAATATAGGAACTCAAATTCACGTAGGTATAGGGTGTCCCATAAATAGTAATCTGCTTTCTAGCAGCAGGGGTCCTCACAGTTGGGCCGTTCTCGACGCGTTAGCGTTGAAAGGTCGATAAAATGGGTCGTTAGTATGTTATCAGCCGTGCTACCTGGGCTTACCTGCCTTCATAGGTCGACGTATCGAGTTATCAACCAAAACAAAATGGCCACTCACCTCCAGTTGTTTTCTCCCGCTGTTATTTTTTGGTTCCCTCTGCAAGAAAAAGTTAAGTAATATTAGAAACAGTGTATAAAACAGTAAATGAAAATAATAAACAGGAAAATAACGAACCCCCCCTCCCCCCCCCCCTCCTCCTGCTTACACTAAAACCACCCCATACACGTTTTGATCGTTACTTACTTTCCCGGAGTTTTCATATAACTCGAATAGAACTCTGTGTGTGCTTGGGGGGGGGGGGGGGGGGAGTTGGGCAAGAACCTGCGCCCGGCATAACGTAATTAGCAAGTTTTGGCGGCCCACTAAATTTCCTTCTCTCCCGACCGCGTTACAACGTTGGGTTTTGGGTGGAGCCAAACTTCGAACGCGGGTTTCAGTTTCCTCCCCGGCCCGGTTCGCGCGGTTTATGGAGTTTTCCGTAAAGCACCTTTCGAACTAGCCGAGCGTAAACTGGCAAGAAAATGAGATTCAAGTCGGTTCAAGACCCTGTAAAATTTATTTTCCCCGAGATTAGACCCGGAACAAATAAAACCGGATGCAGTGTGAGGATTGGAAATGAATGATTTTAGGATTATTCCCAGAATGATCTACCTATTGTTGGGTTGGGATTTTTTTCGTCTGTTGGATAACTCAAAATTATGGACATTTTTTCATCTGATTGAGAAAACGTCATTGATTTACACAATGTACAAATGTATAGAGAATAAATTACAGAGGGAAGATGTTGGCACGCAGAGTGATGGCAAAGATACGTTGAAAGATTAACACTTTCACAACCAACGACGAGTTATCTCGCGAGAAGAAGTGACCCCTCTGGGTTTATAGAGAGAGAAAATACATCAAGGGGAGGAGCGGTGTGCCTGGGTTTGAGACGAGATATAAAGCAAGAAGAAGCTGCCTGCCTGGGCCTGAGACAAGATACAACATGAAGAGAAGTGGCCTGCCTGGACCTGAGACGAGACACCACATGAGGAAAAGTAGCCTCTCTGGGCCAAGACGAGATATCAAGCAAGAAGAAGCGGCCTGCTTGGGCCGGAGACACGATACCAAATGAGGAAAGATGGCCTGCCTGGACCAGAGACAAGATAACACATGAAGAGAAGTGGCCTACCTCGGTCAGAGATGAGTTATCAAGCCAGAGGAAGTGGCCTCCGAGGGCCAGAGATACAACATGAAGAGAAGTGGCCTGCCTGGACCTGAGACGAGACACCACATGAGGAAAAGTAGCCTCTCTGGGCCAGAGACAAGATAACACATGAAGAGAAGTGGCCTCCCTCGGTCAGAGACGAGTTATCAAGCCAGAGGAAGTGGCCTCTCTGGACCAGAGACAAGATGTCAAGCGAGGCGATATTTTTCAACCATTTGCAACTTCTTCTTTTAAAATGACAACATTACTAGGAAATCAATCCTATTTGGCAAGGCGTGTTCATGCAATGTTCAGTTCCCACGAAGGCTCATTTGCGAAAGGATTAAAACTGAGAACCACAGCAGCTCAAAGACTATACCTTCATGAAGGGGTAGTACTATGTAACTTGCTTCCATGATTTATTTTAAAAAACGCTGCAAACTTTACACAAGGGTTTATTACGGTTTATTACTCTTTGACATAAATTATCCAAAAATTATTTTATTTAAAAAACGTTTTTTTTATTTTCTTGTGAAGCTTGTGGTCGGATCTGGGACCCCAAAAAATGGATGAGTAGTCCTAAATTACAGGGAAAACGACACCTCATTAGACTTCCTGGCATCGTTCAAAAGCCCCATGAAAGCCCCATAGACCCTCTCGGTGAAATCCGATGGTTCTGGGATCATAACATGGATTCTACGCCCAAAAATAATTCAAAAAACGACACCTCACTCGATATCATACTCGAAAACCATAAAAAACCGGCGGACGGACATTTTGTTTTTGGAGTCTACACACCTTGAAACATTCAATGTGTTATAATAGTCGTATAAATGCGTTGTAAGCATGATTTAGAACTTAGTCTGATTGACTTACTAAGTACCTACGCTTCGATCACTTTACTCACTATTCGTAACGAGTATGCACACATGACAGAATTTCGTAAACATTTTTAGAAACGTATGAAAAAATATTAATAGTTGATGGTGATATTGGCCGTTTCAATTAATGGTGTTGAGGATCAGTCAATTATTTGACTGATCCTCAACACCTTTCCAACACCGAAAATAATATTGTTTACTTATGCAAAAGATGTTCCAGCTCATGACTGCGCGGTTGCATTTTTGTTTTCGGACTTAGGATATTTTGTAACTTACAATAATAGTAAATTATTTTGAATGAATAAAATTAATGCTTGTTAAAAAAGAGAAAAAAAAAAGAAAAAAGAAAAGTTGATTAAATCACATTTCGATGATTTTAGGGGATTTCAAGCCGTCCTGAGACGAACTACAGCCATGAATTTCGCCGGTAAATGGAAAAAGCCCTATTCGCAGGCCGCCTGCAAGTGGCGATCTTCAAGGCGGTGTCCCTGACGGAGGGAGAGCCGGAAAAGGTTGAAACCCCTGGGAATGGCGGTTGATGGGCACCTCCCACGGATCGAGGAGGTATTCAGCATCTTCATGAATCTCATCCAGCCGATCCTGGAGTTTTGAAGAGGAGCTACAAAATGGTTAAATTAAAATAAATAAATAAAAACTCTTGCCAAGGAGTCCAGATGAAGGAGTCTGAAGCATTTTTGATTTATTTGTGGATGGATTTATTGGAATTGTTAGATCAGACCTTGTTGGATCAGAATCAGACGGACCAAGTCGGAGGAAGGGGCGGCAGTGGCCCCTAGGGTTGTCAGATTCTTCAAAAAGAATCGATTCAAATCGTATAAATCTTTTTGGAAAGAATCGAAAAGAATCGTACATTTTTTATCTCTTGAGAAGCGAGACCTATCGGCATACGAGCGAAGCAGTACCAATTTGCTCGCTTCATGCAGAGGATACATAGAAACACCCTCCACGAAGCAACCTGATCTGGTTCACTCCAAGTCAGACCAATTATACAAAAATGAACGTTCCGAGCTTGTTTGTTATCACAAAACAATTGTTTCTTCTCCGCGAAAAACACTCCTCCCCCCCTCTTTTGCCTCATTTCAACCGTCTGCCCGACTAATTAGGCAACTTTCATGAGAAAAAAATGTGAGAACTGAAAAGCAAGTTCCCCTTCCCCGCCAACCTGGGTTGTTTTACTATCCAGTTTCTCTCTTTAGAGACGTTTTCCTACCGTATTTTTTTCCGGATTATTATTCAACGCTCCCCTTTTTACACCTAATCATTTATTTGAAGGGCCCTCTTTTTATTTTCGGGGTTTGAGAATAAATTATCGATTCATCGGATCCTTTTAGACGGCGGATGCTAAATAAGGGAAAATGAAAGGTTTCGGTTGTTTCTTTCCCAAAATGAAAATTTCAGGGGGGAAAACTGAATTATGAATTAGGTGAAAATTGGTGGGAAGGAAAAACCCCCAATGTCAACTTCACCCCACTCGCCCATTAAATTTACTCACTATTTATAAAAACGCTTCGACGGCACCTAACTCGATCCCATCGCCAAAACCCTTCAAAAAACGCCTCCCGTAGCCCCATAGCGCCCCACGGGTTTGGGCGATCGGGCTGAAAACCTCGCGGGCACAACTAGATGGTAAACCGAGTATTTTGTCAAAACTTCCAGTAAAAAAAAAAAAAAAAAAAAAAAAAAAAAAAAAAAAAAAAAAAAAAAAAAAACTGCCCAAAACGGCTGGGACGGTGCACAGTGGGGCCGATGAGCTCAAAAGGTGGCGGAAAGTCCAAAAAAATAAAGTCGCGCCTCGCGGCAGGTTTCTTCGTGAGTTGGTAGCTAATAATATTAGCTATATATTATATATTATTATATATAATATTTATTATTATGCTTATTATTTTGCTGCTGAAGCCTGTCTGGGGGTTAGTGGAGAGAGTCAATTCTTATCACTCTTCGTCTTCTGCCGGGATCTACTTGTGCAGTTCATTTATTCCACTGGTCACTGCAAGCTGTTTTATTTTTCAACGATGACTGAAAGTGCTTCAGGTAAGTGCTTACTATACAAAAATATTTTATTTACCTATCAGTATTGCTTCCTTTTATTGTACTCGTACATAAACTGGAGAAAACCGTTAAACGTAAATATATATAGGTGAAAACGACCCTTGACCCAACATGAACCAGCAACGCCATTATTTTTCTCGTATTCTGGTGGAACTGCAGAATGTGTAAAAAAAATTAAATCTTGCCAATTTTTGCCAATTATTCGTTTATGAATTTTTTACTGAATTTTTTTATTTTTAGTTTATTAGGTTTTTTTTTTATTAGTTTTGTCTGTCATAGCTCGTAACCGCCATAACTTTCGACCACTTATGACATATTGAACCACTTACTTATCACTTCAGACCCCATGATTTCCTCTTTGAGGCATATCAGGCAATTTGAGGCATTATTTGTATTTTTTTATGCTTGTGTTTATTTGTGTTTTTCTATGCCAAATACACATTTTTCAGTCACTTATGTGCCAAGAATAATTTCCGCCACCTTTTGAGGTCATTGGGCCCACTGTGCGGCGGACGGACAGTTTGTCTTTGGAATCTACGTGTCTTGAAACGGATAATGTCAAATTTTAAGGCCGATCAGAATAATTCTGATTGAAAATTATTTTCAACCTTCGTCACGATTAATCCATAGGTTCCAAGAATAAACCAAAAGCAGTCAAAAATTGGGTTTGGAAATTGCCAGTTGGCGAGTATCGGAGAACTACCCCCATACGAGCCATCGAGAAATAAGTAAACACGACCAATATTGGTTATATTCCACAGTAAATATTTCTAGGGGGTACGCACTGTTGGTATTGAGTGTCCCCAGATATGGCGGCGGCAACAGAACAAATATTTGCTTCCAAGCTGGGGGGGATCTTCCGCTCCGGGCAGGTACAGCCTGCACATACCCGATCAACCGTAACAGCAACCTCGGCCGGTGTTTCCAATAATTACGGCAAAACAATAAACCGGAAACGCGCGCTATTAGGGCAAAAATGTCGAATATTCGCCGGAAAATGTTGTCTTTGTCGTCGTTCATTGTTGAGCGTTCCGGGGGGGGGGGGGGGGGGGGATGTATTCGGTCGTAATTCGGCGAGTTGATTTTACCGGCGGATTTGATCGGATTAAACCTTTCAAGCGGCGAATGCTTCCGGGTATGGTTTCTCATGAAAGGGAATTTACGGTTCGAAAATTCGGTCAGAGGGAATCATTCAGTGGACGGCTGCCAGTTTATTTAAGCAGTAGGCTTGGGCAGATTTCAATATAACGGCAGGACAATTATTGTTATAATAACACTACAGAATTTAGGGGCCATGCATCCGGCCGGAGCTTGTCGGTTTCTTACATGTTATTTGGTGTGCTGAATCCGAAACCGAGTTCAACTCAGCTCATCCTGTCTACATAATATATAAGCATACTTATTATGCATTTAGAATCAATGCACGCTCAGGCCAACCAAATAAATATCTATAGTCTGTGACAGACGTCTGTCTGCAATGACGTTGGGCTCCGAACCTGCTCCCTAGCGGCTGACGCATGCCCTTCGACCAGAACTCGGGAATTTGGTGCGGTGTGGTGGTAATATTGGCTCCCCTCCAGCTGTTGGCGTCCGTTCGCATTTGACGACGAAATTTGTTTCGTGCTAGGGCGTAAATTTCGGTCCGGTTGTGAAAATGGATCACCAATGGGCGACTTCAGGTATGAAGTGAGATGGTATTCAACGCCTACAACTATTTGTGGGCCCTAAAAGAATCTGGCCAGCCTCACTACTTGGTTTTCTTTGTAGATTTCTGGTATTATGATGGTCCGATTTCAAGGTAATTGTAGTTGCAAGGAAATTACATTCATTCTATTCTTCCTGACCTCATTGCGTTGATAATATTTCATTTTCGAAAATATAGGTATAGTAAACAGTAAACATCAGTGATTTCGATAGTTTAAACTGCTGAAAAGGCGCTTGGATTGCGGGGAGAAACTACTCCCAGGTGTGCCGCTTTTAAGGAATAAAATCCCCTGAAAAATGTCTCAAATGAGGAAATTACCCCGTTTTTTGGTTCTCTCGCCGGCCGCTAGAAGGTTACCTCCATTCAATAAAATTTATCATCTCCAATCTTATTTAATAAGAGAAAGGAGAACGATTTTGAACCCTGAAAAGAAGCCTGTAGGAAAATTTGCAGACAAAAATGTTCTAAAAAGGTTGAAATTGTTTTTATTTACCTACATGTTTCTATGTATGAGGATGAGGAAGCCTAATGGAGATTTGTGATTAAATGTTTTGAACTCGGTTTCGTCGTCGGGTCGTGATTTTGTAGTGTCTGACAAAATAAATCGCGCCTCCGTTATTTAATGGCCTAAAAATGCGCGGTTGGTCTCATTCGATGGGGAGAGATGTCCTCTACAAGATGTAAGTGCAAAAGAATTTTCCCAGGCCCAATTTTCTATCTTGCCTCATGAAATGTGTGTAAAAAACGCTGCAAATTTTACACAAGGGTTCATTATTCTTTGATACTCACTTGTGCTTACTTTGCAGAAATTTAAATCTGTCAATAAAAAAAAATAAAAAAAAAATTTTTAAATTTTTATATTTAAAATTTTTTTAACACTTTTTTGTTTTTTACTTGAAAATATTTGACCTCCTGGTATCCATAAAAAATCTCATTTGTATCCCCATGAAAGCCCTACAGATTGCAACAGTGAAATCGGATCCCCCCCAAAAATGGATTATACGTTCAAAAATACTTCGAAAACGACACCTAACTCTATCCCATAGCCAAACTCCTTCCAAAAACCCCTCCCGTAGCCCCATGGCGCCCCACGGGTTTGAGCGATTGGGCTGAAAACCTTGCGGGCACATCTAGATGATAAACCGAGTATTTTGTCAAAATTTCAGATTTAAAAAAAAAATCCTACTGCCCACAACGGCCGGGACGGCGGACGGACACTTCGGTTTTGGAATCTAGACCTCTTGAAGCGGATAATGTCAAATTTTGAGGCTAATCGGAGTTGTCGGCCTACGTCGCGATTACATAGGTGTACTATTCCAGGAATAATCAACCAAAATCCTCATGTTGCCTTGTTTTAGCTCCACAGAGCCCCACCGTGTATTGGATGGGATTGAGGCCCCTAATGAATTAAGTCTACGTCTAAAATTACTTCGACAATGACACCTCATTCAACTTTCTGCCCAAAGTCCTTCAAAAACCCCACTTAGAGCCCTTAAGTTGTACATTTTTCCGTTTTGCCTTCCTGTACACCTTCACTATGTTTTCGAGCATATTTGGTGCCTTTTATTCAATTTAACACTTACGGTCTAAGAGAGTAAGTAAAGCCACAAAAATTGTAATGTGAAAGAACGTTTGGGACCGCACAAGTCAAATTGTAGGACCTGCTCAATGTACCTACACAAATTTCATCGGGTTCCAATCCCTTAGTTTTGAGGTTTTTTCGAATGTTGAACTGAATTTTCCTTGCGAGCTGGTTGTGCACAAAGTCTTGGATCTCCCACACTTCAGATATTTTTAATATTTGATCTTTCCCTCAATCTGAAATCGAGCAAAGTTACCAACTTCAAAATAACTTCTTCAGTTGCGTCGCTTTCTTCAGGATCAACTTTTTTTTTCCGTCTTAGTTTTGTCATTGTATAACACCCCCTCTCTCGGCACAATCCACTTCTCCTTCCCCCCTTTTTCAACTTTTCTAACAAAGTTTCTCCTCGTAGCGGTGTTTCTTCGACTTCTCGTCCCTCCCCTTTCCCCTAACACTAACAGAGTTGGAGCCCCTCCTTCTAGCGTCATTTGTACAGAATCTAAGCTGCGTCCACAAATCTCTTAACTTCGTCACTTTTTTTCTCGTAGTATCTTTTTTCTTGCCAAGTTTTGTTGCCTGATTCCAGATTGACCCAATTTTCTTTCCGAGTTCGTTTTCACCTCAGTGGAGCGAGAGTTTCGAATACGTGCTAAGGATTGTTCAGTGATTGAGAGTTGTAGATTTTCAAAATGCTATTTTGGCTAAACACAGACAAAATTTGTACATTTATTACTTCTTCAGCCTGAAGACAGGTGTATCTAAATTTTTGGGGTTTGGTGGGAAGGCGAAGGTAGTTCTTGCTGCTGGATGTACAGACGCAGAGAATGGTTTGCCAAGAAACGCCTTGATAGACCATCCAGCCAATCTTTGGACGGGGGAACAACTCCACAACGGCTGTACGGGTCACACTCTAAAATTGACATCTCCAGCCCGCCGCTAGTTCTTGAAGTGGGCCACGGGAAGCGCCACTTTCGGCGGCGAGATTGGGCAGTCCAGCTTCCCCCACGAGCGGCTTCAGACGGGCCCAGAGCGTCCCAATCCCGTCGCCGATTTATCATACCAGCCAATGAAATTAGTATTGCCTGTGCATAACCCTTCTCACAATGGCCGATAAGGTCATGTCAAAGATAATCCTTGAGGGGATCAAGGACCATGTTGAGAGTCTCCTCCGCAAAGAGCAAGCTGGTTTCAGGAAGAACAGGAGCTGCGTTGACCTCATCAATACGCGCCGTATCATCCTGGAACAGAGCGCGGAGTGACAGAGCCGCACGCCGTACACTCTGTTCATTGATTTTCAGAAAGCTTTCGACTCAATCAAACGAGAAGCAATGTGGAGAGCTCTTGAAGCTTATGGGGTTCCAGGGAAGATTCAGCGGTTGGTGCAGGAGATGTACAACGGACATATCTGCCAAGTTATCCATCATGGTGTGCTCTCATCTTCAATACCGCTCAGCGCGGGTTGCTGACAGGGCTGCAGGCTCTTCCCGACTCTCCTCCAGTTAGTTCGGGATCTCTTGATGAGAAAAACCATGCGGGGCAGAAAGAGAGGTATTCAATGGGACTTGAGGGAACGGCTTGAGGACCTGGACTATGTAGATGATGTATGTATGCTGTCACAGCGACTGAGAGACATGAGTTTTAAACTCGAGAAACTCACGGAGCTGGCGCACAAGATAAGACGAAGGAGGTCCGAGTCAACGTGGACATTAGAGACGACCTCGAGGAGAATGGGGAACCAGTCGAGCGGGTCGAGGCTTTCCAGTATCTTGGCGAGGTTTTTATGAAAGAGATCGACCACAAGCATCATGGAGACGGTCTGTCAGAGGTCGAACGAGTTGGGAAGTCGTGGAGGGAGGTCAAGACTTTGGCGAACAACCAAGGATGGCGCAACTTTGTAGCCGCCCTATGCTCCTTTTAGGAGTAACAGGAAATAAGTCGAGTAAGTCAAGTCATCAAAACAGGCGTTGCAAATACCTCATTCAGAGTATACATTTTTCCCCACACATTTCCACAGCGCGTTCGTGGTCAGGATTTATTCTAGGGACCTCCCTGAATACCGTAGTAAACTTGGATACCGTTGAAAACTTCCCTTTTCCCCCTAAAACAGATTGTGATCTTTTGGTTGATTATTCTTGGAACAATAAACCTATGTTTTCGCGACGGAGGTCGACGACTCCGATCGGCCTCAAAATTTGACATTATCCGTTTCAAGAGGTCTACATTCTAAATCCGAAATGTCCGGGCCGTTTTGGGCAGTAGGAATTTTTTTTAAAATCTGAAATTTTGTCAAAATACTTTGTTTACCATCTAGTTGTGCCTGTAAGGATTTCAGCCTGATCGCCCAAACCCGTGGGGCGTTATGGGGCTAAAATGGGGCTGCGGGAGGGGTTTTTTGAAGGCTTTTGGCTATGTGGTCGAGTTAGGTGTCGTTTTCGAAGTATTTTAGGACGTAGAATCCATTTTTTCGGGTCCTGGAAAGATCCTATTTCACTGTTGCGATCTATAGGGCTTTCATGGGGCTACAAATGGGATTTTTTAAGGATCCCAGGAGGTCAAATATTTATCAAGTAAAAAACGAAAAAAAAAACTTTTTCTAAAATTTTTTTTATTGACACAGAATTAAATTTCTGCACAAGTAGGTAACCTATATCAAAGAATAATGAACCCTAGTGTAAAATTTGCAGCGTTCCTGACACCTGTTTCGAAGTAAGAGCTTTTATGACGTTGATATGACTGATTTGCGACAAGAGATGCTGTGATTTTTTATATATTTTTGCATCAGTTCCAATTAAAAATTATTTAAACCCAATTTTTGCCCGTTTTTGTCATTTTCCCGAACCCTGATTGATGATTTATTATTATTTTTTCCTTTCCCAGTGTCCCTATTGACCTCCTGAAACGGCAGAATTAAGACAAGCTTCAGTTTCTGCGATGTTTTAATTGTGTCCCTATTAACCCCAGGTATGGGGGTGAATCGGGACACTATAACTTTTTTTTTTAAATATCAAAATCGAATTAACATGTTGATTTTATCAATGGAATCGATACCTGGGAAGTCAAAGGACAATATGAAACTTTAAAATAGTTCTTACGTCAATTTAGAGAGAAGATACACCTAAAAAACCCTAAAATCCGTCAAGAATCAAGAGCACTACCGTAATTTTTGTTTGAACACTGTGCAGCAGGTCGCTCCCCAGACGATTCTGTCCCATATCAGTGCCAAATTCGGCTGGATTCCGGGACTAAATTGTGAATTTCCTTCAGCGCTGGCGTTTCGATGGTGGTTAGAGAAGTTGCACGACGTCAAAGAGGAAAGTAAATAGAGTTGACGGAAAACCCCTGTAAGTTCAGAGTGGTGGGGGAAGGGGGGGGGGCTGAGACAGAGGAAATGGTATCGCGGAGTGGAGGGCTGAAGGGTAGTCTGTCAATCTACAAAGGAGGGCGGCAAGGAGGAAACAGCGCGGTGGAAGTCTTCGGATAGGACTTGTATTTCCAAAAAGCCTCCCTTGGGAGATGATGGGGAAAGGGTGCTGTGAACCTGGTTGTCGAGAGCCTCTTGTTTTAATGGCGGGGAGGGGAGCGGATTCGAGGATGCGAAGATGCGGAACTGGTGCGGATTCGCGAAGGGTTCGGGGTAACGAGCGTGATCAATCATTCATAGGTTTGCACTTTGAAGGCACGTTCTCTCCAGGGTTTCATGGCCGCGCTCAGTGTTCAGTCCCCCTCACTTAACTCCGGAATACAAAATGCGACGTCGATTTGACTTCCATCGCCCGCCAGGTTTTTTTTATTCCCTCATTTCCCCAGACCGCAGCTGAAAGAGAGCACGTTCTGAAATCGCACTCAGACTTAGGGCTGAGCTCAACTTTCAGCAAATCCCACGAACTATACCTGTGGGAGGTATAAGACGCCGTCCCATCATCTCATTAAATTTAAGGCAGTGACTAATCCAAGCGGCTTGAATGTTTGTCAACAATCCGTCCCAAGGAAGAAGGACTCGCCTCGAGAAAAATGCAAGACTCCGTCTGAGCCGGGCATGGTGGAGACCTAGCGCGGAATTCACAGCCGTCACTCAAGTGCAAGTGTCCACTTCACTTGGGAAAGTAAAGGGTTGCCCTCCACTTCAATCGTCTTATTCATACTTCAATCCAAGTGTTCACTAATACTTCAGAAGAATTAGAAGCGCACACTCAGCTTGAGTGCACACTTGGCTTAAGTTCAAGTGTTCCCTTCGCCATGCAGTTGGCAGTGTTGGCAGTTTCATGAAGGGAAGGTTTCCCTGTTTTGAGGGAAAAATAACGGAGAACTTCCCCGTCAGGACTGAATAACAAATCTCGGGAGGATATCCAGGGAGCACCTTCAATCGATTCTACGTCCAACAACGACACTTCACACGGTTTTGCGGACAAAGCCCTTCAATAACTCCGTCTGTATCCCCTTAGAAGCCCCAATAAGCCCCACGGTTTGTCCAGATGATTCTGGGACCTCCAACAATCGATTCGACGTCCAAAATTATTTCGAAAACGACACTTAACACGATTTTCTTACCAAAGCCCTTCAAAAACCCCGTCAGTAATCCCTTAGAAGCCCCATTAAGCTCCACGGTTTGTCCAGATGGGTCTCGGGGCCCCATCAATCAATTCGACGTCTAAAATTATTTCGAAAACGACACAACACGATTTTCTTACCAAAGCCCATCAAAAACCCCGTTTGTAGCCCCTTAGAAGCCCCAATAAGCCACACGGTTTGTCCAGATAATTCTAAAAGCCTCATCAGTCGATTTTACATCAGAAATTACTTCGAAAACGACACAACACGATTTTCTTACCAAAGCCCTTCAAAAACCCCGTCTGTATCCCATTAGAAGCCCCATTAAGCCCAACGGTTTGTCCAGATGAGACTGGGAGCCCTCTTCAATCGATTATACGTCAGAAACTACTTCGAAACGGACACGTAATACAATTTTCTTACCAAAGTCCTTCAAAAATTCCTTCGCCGGCGAAATGCTTCCTCACAGAGCCATTCTAATGAGTTCTGTCCATCTCGAATATAGCGCGTTGGTGCCCTACAGTAGGGCATAGTAACTATTCAGTCGCTCTTCGACTTGATCGTAAAAGTCGTCATCCCACTCGTCAAATTCAAAATAAACCTAATAATTCATTTTGAGAACGTCAAAACCGTCATAGACATCAACCGGTCTTCCTACGGCCTGCAGGAGTGCGCCCCGTGTCACGACAGTTTCTCGCGATGGTTTATGGTCGCGAGCTCCAGCTGCCAGAAGACTTGCTCAGGAAACCAGAGTGCGCTACAAGAATCATGGGGGGCCCAGATGCGGCAGCAGAAGGAGCTTTTCGAATGGAGCATTCAAGTCGGTGCGTACTAAGACTGGGATGTGTCGGTATTATAACATGCTGAATCTGTACCTGACACCTGCGCTGGAGGTCCTTCTGGTACATACCCCCTGACATGCTACCCCAGAACTCATTAAAAACGCTGCAAATTTTACACTAGGGTTTATTATTCTTTGATATAGGTTACTAAGTAACCACACAAGTCCCATTTCGAATTACTGTGTTGCACACTTGGAGCTGTTAGGTCACCATTACGCTAAAACAAAGCTCAATGTTCTACCCGATTTGTGTGCTAGCATTATTGTTGGACATGATCTATTAAAGCAGCATTCTGAGCTCAGGGTCTCCTTTGGTGGAACTAAACCCCCATTGACTATCAGTTACCTGGCTCCAGCAAAAATAGAACCACCTCCCTTTTTTGAATTCCTAACTAACGATGTCAAGCCTAATTTGCAAAGGTTTTTACAACAATTTGCCATCGTACGCGCAGCCTCCATGTGCTAGAGGGGGACTCGGCAGAGATGGAGGAGCGCTGATGACCTGCTAGGCTTTGACGGTGGGGCGGCGCTGCAGCTGGGGCTCCAACTTCGTTGATTGAACACACCATGATCCTACGACTTCGACTCTTTCTCCGGTAGCAACAACGAATGGATTGATCGAATATGAGCGGCTAGATTCCACGAGTGAAGGCGATCAGAGCAATTTTCGATGGCGAGGTTGGCCTCTCTCCAAAACGAAGGCCCTGATACCGGCTCGTTTCTTTTTTAATTATGCTCAATAAATATTTTCGCAAAAAAAAAAAAAAAAAAACCATTTGTCAATAAAAAAAATTTTTGAAAAAAAAAGATTTTTCGTTTTTTTTTTTTTCCAACATTTTTTTTCATTTTTTATTTGCAAAATATATGACCTCCTGGGATCCTTCAAAAATCCCATTTGTAGCCCTAGGAAAGCTCTGTACATCCCCACAGTGAAATCTGATCGTTCAGAGACCCCCAAAAATGGATTCTACGTCCAAAAATACTTCGAAAACGACACCTAACTCGATCACATAGCTAAAACCCTTAAAAAAAACGCTGCAAATTTTACACAAGGGTTTATTATTCTTTGATATACGTTACTTGTGCAGAAATTTAATTCTCTCAATGAAAAAATTTAAAAAATTGTTTTTTTGGATTTTTATCTCAAAAAAAATTTTTTTTTTGGATTTTTTTGTTCAAAAATGTGTTTTTTTTTTTTTCAAAAAACTCGGTATTTTTTACTAGAAAAATATTTAACATCCTGGGATCCTTCAAAAATCCCATTTTTAGCCTCGCGAATGCCCTAAACATCGCCCCAGTGAAATCGGATCGTTCCGGGACCCCCAAAAATGGATTCTACGTCCAAAAATACTTCGAAAACGACACCTAACTCGATCCCATAGCTAAAAGCCTTCAAAAAACCCCTCCCGTAGCCCCATTATAGCCCCATAGCGCCCCACGGGTTTGGGCGATCGGACTGAAAACCTTGCGGGCACAACTAGATGGTAAACCAAGTATTTTGTCGAAATTTCAGATTTTTAAAAAAATTCCTACTGCCCAAAACGGCCTGGACGGCGGACGGCGTACGGCGTACGGCGGACGGACATTTCGGATTTAGAATGTAGACCACTTGAAACGGATAATGTCAAATTTTGAGCCCGATCGGAGTCGTCGACCCTTGTCGCGAAAACATAGGTGTATTATTCCAAGAATAATAAACCAAAAACGCCTCCCGTAGCCCCATAGCGCCCCACGGGTTTGAGCGATCGGCCTGAAAACCTTGCGGGCACAACTAGATGCTAAACCGAGTATTTTGTCAAAATTTCATATTTAAAAAAAAAAAATCCCGGCTGCCCGGATGGTGGACGGCCATTTCGGATTTAGAATCTAGACCTCTTGAAACGGATAATGTCAAATTTTGAGGCCGATCGGTTTTCGCGAAAACATGGGTGTATTATTCCAAGAATAACAAACCAAAACGAGAGTAATAATTATCATCGTGTCATTTTGATTTTTTCCATCCTCCCTTTCCGACATTTCATCTCTCCCCAGTTCAACTCCCGTCGATGTTCCACTTTATTTTGGTTTGTTCCGCACCTTCCGCCTGTCCTCCTCTCAGCTAATGCATCCTCCCTTCCGCCATCTCACACTCTGGTTGGCCGTGTAAGCAGAAACTGATATTCCGCATACAACAAAATGTCTTTCACCCTTTTACAAAAAAAAAGAAAGAAAACAAAAAAAAAACCAAGCTTGCGCAGCGTTGCTACCTCCTCCTACTACCTATCAAACGTTTCTCTTGATACCAGAAAGACGTTTCTTAATTTTGTGCGCAATATTTTAGAACGATTTCATATTTTCCGAAGCAACCACAGAAACTGTCTGATCTACTGAGAAAAGTACGCAAAATTGGCCACTCGGAGGGGGCGAACGTAAGTTGTCGGAGAAGAGGATTATTTACTGGAATACATGAGTGGGAAAATTGAGTGCATAATCGTTGCATTATTCATTGCAGGGCTTCGCGAGGGTGGAGCTTTTAATCCATCAAACCCTCCTAACTCTCCATTTTTTTCCGCCGCCGCTTCCCTCCGAAAATTCAGCAACTTTGAAGTTAATGCATAAAAAATGGGCTAAGGTCTCCCCTGCGAAGGTGGTTGAAAAATTGCGGACGTCAGGGTTGCCGGCTGAGGAGTTTCTTGCGAAAACTGGGATCGTCGACGGTGTCACTGAACTGTGAAGGTTCCGCCACGAGCCCGTTGCAATCAATTTGCCACCTATTGGTAACGAGAAACCAGCACATCTACAAGCCCGCCAGATAGCGCCAGTGTTACGGCTCAGCCGAGTCTTAGGATCTTCTAAAATTCCATTGATGGCCCCATGAAAGCTGTTTAGATCCCCACAGTGTAATTGGACCGTTATGGGACTCCCAAAAATGGATTCTACGTTCAAAAATACTTCGAAAACGACACCTAACTCGACCATAGTCGAATCCCTTCGAAAAACCCACCCGCAGCCCCATTTCAGCCCCATAGCGCCACGCGGGTTTGAGCGATCAAGCTGTGTCTTTGCAAAGATTGTATGTAATATGGACCCCAAGGAATTTTGAGTAAAAAAAAAAATTAAAAAAAGAGTAAAAAACGCTGCAAATTTTACACAAGGGTTTATTATTCTTTGATATACGTTACTTGTGCAGAAATTTAATTCTGTCAATGAAGAAATTAAAAAAAATTTTTTTTGGATTTTTATCTCAAAAAAATAATTGTTTTTGTTTTGATTTTTTGTTCAAAAATGTGTTTTTTCAAAAATTCTGTATTTTTTACTCGAAAAATATTTAACATCCTGGGATCCTTCAAAAATCGCATTTTTAGCCCCACGAATGCCCTAAAGATCGCCCCAGTGAAATCGGATCGTTCCGGGACCCCAAAAAATGGATTCTACGTCCAAAAATACTTCGAAAACGACACCTAACTCGATCCCATAGCTAAAAGCCTTCAAAAAACCCCTCCCGTAGCCCCATTATAGCCCCATAGCGCCCCACGGGTTTGGGCGATCGGACTGAAAACCTTGCGGGCACAACTAGATGGTAAACCAAGTATTTTGTCGAAATTTCAGATTTTTTAAAAATTTCCTACTGCCCAAAACGGCCTGGACGGCGGACGGACATTTCGGATTTAGAATGTAGACCTCTTGAAACGGATAATGTCAAATTTTGAGGCCGATCGGAGTCGTCGACCCCCGTCGCGAAAACATAGGTGTATTATTCCAAGAATAATAAACCAAAAAGTGGAATTATGGCCAAAAATCGCAGGTGAATCGAGTTTATCATAACAATGAAGCCGTCTGCCATAAACAGTTGAGCCCTTAGTTCGAAATTTGATTTTTCATAATGAGTAGGGGGTCCATATTCCCACCTTCTCCTCAGCAGGAAAAAAACATGGCGTCCAGTAAGCTTGTTGATGGAAAACTGAGCGTCCCCGCTTGCCCCCGTCGCACCACCACTCCTAAGATGCGGTACAAGCCGCTTCCCCACTCTCACCCACTCCCTGGCCTGAGAAAGCGCGGGGGTCCATATTATGTGAGGGGCCCATATTCCCACCTTCTCCTCTATCTAAACGCAAAATTATTGGTACCGGATTGTTTTGTACACAGACGACCAAAAACCTTTTTTTTTTTCGAATTTGAGAAGGATTTAATAGATAACACCAAATTTTCAAACTCGACTTTCCCACTAATCAAGAAGAAAAAACCATAACGGAGGCGCAAATTCGAGGGAAATGAAAAACAAACTGTTTAGATGAAAATCACTAGAATATGCATTTATATGCGTTTATTCTAAACATCGTTATATTATTTATATGCTCGATAAATTTAAATTCCGTTGGTCCTGGTTCTGGAGGTGAAAATACTACCAAAAGGATTCTTTCAATGTTTCTTGTACAGGGGCAAAAAAAATATGCTTATATGCTCGAAACCGAGGCCTAATAATTATTATAAGCGATATCTACTGAATTTGAATACGTAGGTTGATTATTTTGAGAATAAGCCCAAACCGGGCCATGAAAATCTCGGTGTTCAACAATTACGCCAGTCTTTGTATCACACGTGCGGACGTCCCAAAGGCTGAAGGGATCCCACCTGGTGAGGGAAGAAAGAGTGAAGCGAGGGGTCTCGGACGTGTACCGGCTTAATTGGATCACGTTCCATTGTCCCTGCCCTAATCTCACGGCCTGAGGTTTATTAGCCCCAGGGCGGCCCTGTGAATTTATCAGAGCGAGGTGGCGGATCGTGAAGTGGCGGGGGGGGGGGGGGGGGCTTTTTTGAATAAACCCTTCAACGTGTCCACCTCACGGGCCGGGTTTTACGGCGGAGGACTTTTTTTAAACCCCCCCCCCCCCCTCCCCACCATCCAGTCTTACCAACTCCACTCTGACGGAAATTTTAGCCGGCGTTATTTATTCCGCACCCGCGTAGTTGCTCTCTGGAGGGAGATTACGTTAAAATGGGAGAAAAACGCCGGTTTAAAAACTATTATGCAAAGTTGAGGATTGAAACGATCCCTGATAAACGAAAAAAATAAATAAATAAAATAAATAAAAAATGCTCTGAAGGACGATTTCAAAGCCTTTGGAACGTTTAGCATTAAATTTTAACAATCCACTTCCGATATTATTTACATGGACAATAGGGTTGTCTTAATTTGAAATGTTAAGAGGTTTTTGCCTATCTATTAAACTAATCAATTACTTGCATATAGTTTAGCATTTAATATCACACTATCAATCTGACAGAGGGGCCTCGCTTCGCTCGGCCGACCACTTTCTCGCTCATCTATACCACTAATTTGAATAATAGGTCAAGTGATGGGGATTTTAAATACCTAAAAACCTCCCGATACACACCATAATGTAACCGACCGTGGAGGAAAGGAAAGGATAACTCACTATATAGGACCTCATGTGCCGAAGTAGACGGTGGCGCTACCCCTACGAGATTTAGTGAATTCAGGTTCGATGGGTGAATTTAGAAGCTCAGGGGGTCAAAACTCCTGATTCAGGACGAAGGTACCTACACTATCGATTGTGACTCCCAAGTTGAATTTCCAGAGCTTTAAAAAGTAAAAAATAAAATTAAAAAATAATATAAAAAACATTCTTTACGAGATTCAGGGCCTAAAGACTTTTTCTAGGCCTTCCTTTCATTCTTAGCTGATAAAAAGTGCTACAAGAATGACAAAAAACTGGACCCAAATATCCCATTTTTTGTCCCCTTAAGATCGCCCTATAGATCGCCACAGTGAAATCGAATCGTTCTGGGGCCACCAAAAATGGATTCTACGTCCAAAAATACGTCGAAAACGACACCTGACCCGACCAGATAGCCAAAAACCTTCAAAAACCACTCACTTAACCCCCCTTTTTAGCCCCACGGAGCCTCTCGGGGTTTGGGCAATCGGGCTGAAAACCTTGCGGGCACTACTACGAGTATTTTGTCAAAATTTCAGATTAAAAAAAAAAAAAATCCTACTGCCCAAAACGGCTCGGACGGCGGACGGACATTTCGGATTTAGAATGTAGACATCTTGAAACGGATAACGTCAAATTTTAAGGTCGTTCTCAGAATTGTCAACCTCCGTTGCGATAACGCGCCATCTTCTGGTTCAGTTTTGGCAAGTAAACACCTTCAAAGTTCACTACATCTCGTAGGGGTCGGCTCTTCTGTCGCAATCCCCCCACCAGTCCACTACTCAACCCAAGACCTTCACAGACCAGCGGTTGGCCCCTATAAAGGTGCTTACACACCAAATGTTGGCAACAAAACGTGTTGATAGCAAAACATTGTTGACAACAAAAATGTTAGTGGACGAGAAGAGACGGCCAACAGAAATCGTAAAAACATTGTTAGCAGCAAGGTTATAAACTTTTTTGCTAGGTATCAACAATTCTTCTGGCTGTTTTTGTGGGTCTAGTTCGTTAACAAAGTTGTCAACAATGTTGATAACTTTCATAGTAACATTTTGGTAATGGCGGCCGTCTACAGTTCATTCCGGTGTGGCAAGTGGGTGATATCGCGACTGCTGCCGCTTGCGTTTTAGTTTTATACTCGGTTTGTGAAAGAAAGAGTGTATGGGACCGGCCCTCCTTAGTGAAGAAAGTTAGCGGTCAGGATCTTCTCAAGGATGTCCGAGAGGATGAAGTGATGTTGAATTTGAAGAAGATGAAGCTGGACAGTTTCAGGGGACTTGCCAGAATAATATTATCCTCCACGGACTTAGAATTCCTGCTGAATCGTGTAGGCCCTCGTATTCGACGGCAGACAGGAAAGCCATCTCAGTATTCCCTTTATGAATAGAATGAATGTACAAAGATTCAAAGAATAATATTATTTATTTGGTTTATTAAACCAAAAAAGAAAGAGTGAAGATACGTACAGTACTTAATTATCCACCTGGATTTGCCAACCCTTGCCCTTTCCCCGCCCTTGTAATAACTCCAAATCCAAATGTTGCCGAAAGATCCCATTTTGCGATCGCTCCTTGGGCGATAGCAAAAATCGATGTTGGTGACAATGTTGACGGAAAAAATAACTTTGTTACTTGAAATGTTAGCAGCAATGTTTCCAGTAACATTTTGGAGGCAGAATTGTTGCCAACATTTTTCGTGCGTTCTAACAATGTTTTCAACAATTCGCCTTGGTCGATGTTGACAACATTGTTGTCAACATTTTTACGTTGGTGTAGACGGAAACTTTCTGAAAAACGCTAGTAACAATGTTTTCAACAATGTTATCGTCCGGTGTGTAAGCACCTTAAGGTTGAAGACACACACCAGACGCCTCTCCAAGGTCCTTATGGGGTTATCACACTGTCGGAAACATTCAGCGAGCCCGACAAGCTGACAGTGCGGCAATTGACTTCGCAGCCAGCGGCCAATGACGTCATAATGTCAAAGCCGCAATTATGCGTCATCTGCGAACGCCCGACGACCGACAAACCGTTGTGAAGTGAGGACAGTTCGCACTACACGACGGTTTGCCGGGCGCTCGTGGATGAGGGGGGAAGAGGGTGTCTTGATAATGGCGGCTCCGACAAACACCTGATCCTCCGACGAGCACTTCCTTTTCCTCCACAACACCTGGCGGCGTACTCCTAGATATGACGCTCGAGGGGTTCTGCCACACACAACACAAACCCAATGAATCATTATTCATTATTGATGAACCTAAAAACTCATCAGGAACATACGAACACGTAGGTACACTCCCAACATTTGGAGTAGGGCGTGTTTCACAATTTCTTTCTTCATTATCATCTTCTGTTTCAATCAATCCTTATTTTTCTAGACGTTGCGCTTCTGTATTTCCGGTGTAGGCGGCAAGAGGGAGCAAATCCTCACAAAAGGATTGGAGAAGAATGCATTGGAGAGAAGTGAGAGGGGGCAGAAAGTGGGGCGAAAAAAATTACTGAAAGAGAAAGCGTCGGTGCCTCATTCACAGGAAAGACTCTTTTCGCTCATTAACTTTCTTTCAGGGGGTGGTTGTGGCTCCGACGTTGGAAGCCATACAAGGGGATTCCAAGTCAAAGGTGCCTTGCGAGAATCTCAACCCTCCTCTTTCCAAATGAAAAGTCTCTTCCCAATTGACTCTCTTAAGGGGCTGGCTGAAAAGGAAATTCTTTTTCATCGAAAGAATAAAAAAAAAAGAAAGGGGTTGGCAAAATGAGGGGTTTGGTGCTTCCATTGAAACAATGGCAAGAGTTCTATTTTGAGGAATGTTGCGGGTGAGGTGTTTTCTTAAAGAATAACTTTGAATTATATCATCATTACGTCTGAACCGCTTTTCTATTGAAACCGTCCAAGATCATAGCGAGAATAAGAATTCACTAAAAAGAGCAACTACGGCCGCCAGAGCTGAGAGAACTTAAGTTGGCCGGAAAAGCCGAAGCGGTCGTAGAAGGGAAGAAGGTCCGATCCAGTAATCCCGGATTTCTGACGCAGGGCTTATTGAAAGTCAAAACGAAGCCAACGTCCAGAGTCCATTCAGAGGATCATTGTGCCGGCGAGGGCCCAGAAGGGGGGTTCGAGAGGGGTATTGGCCAATAAGGTATATTGAATTCCTTTTCCGTGGACGGCCTCTGCACGTCCACTTCGGTATTAGTTCTCATAGCTTTAACGTCCACTACGGCCGAAGCTCCACTCGACCGAGCACTGAAAACAGAAAGAATTGTCGGCCATCTTCGTAATCGTCAATTGAACCAAACAAAATCAACAAAAAATGTTATGTATAACATAACCATGTATAACATCGTATACGATGGTTTATTAAAATTTAATTTTTGTTCAAATTGCGCAACAATTTGAAGTCAACGAAAAATCATTTCAAAAACACTGCAAGTTGCTCACAAAGTTTCGTCGGCATCAGAGGTGTTTGCCGTAACCAGTAAGTAAACATACACAAACTCCAATAAAAACAAACAACACAACAAAACACCCCCCCCCCCCCCCAGATGTTACATCACGTTATACCCTGGACAGGGATATTCCTGCACTCCCTTCATCTTCCTCCACAACAAGTGTGTTTTGTTGTGTTGTTTGTTTGTATTGGAGATTGTGAGAGAAGAAGAAGAAGAAGAAGAAGAAGAAAGAGATTTATTTTGAATAAAGGCATAAAACAACACCAAAATCAAAATAAACAATACGGCAATGGTTCTAAACCGTCTACCGGAGGTTCGGGCCTGAAGGCACAATAAAAAAATAAAACAAGTTTACTAGTTCTATGGTTGAAGAAACATAAATAACTCTACGTAATGTTAAGGAGAGAAAAAAAAAACGCTGCAAATTTTACACAAGGGTTAATTATTCTTTGATATTGATATACGTTACTTGTGCAGAAATTTAATTCTGTCAATGACAAATTTTTTTTTGGATTTTTTTTGTTGAAAAATGGGTTTTTTCAAAAATTCTGTATTTTTTACTCGAAAAATATTTAACATCCTGGGATCCTTCAAAAATCCCATTTTTAGCCCCATGAAAGCCCTAAAGATCGCCCCAGTGAAATCGGATCGTTCCGGGACCCCAAAAAATGGATTCTACGTCCAAAAATACTTCGAAAACGACACCTAACTCGATCCCATAGCTAAAAGCCTTAAAAAAAAACCTCCCGTAGCCCAATTTTAGCCCCATAGCGCCCCACGGGTTTGAGCGATCGGACTGAAAACCTTGCGGGCACAACTAGATGGTAAAACAAGTATTTTGTCAAAATTTCAGATTTCAAAAAAATTCCTACTGCCCAAAACGGCCTGGACGGCGGACGGACATTTCGGATTTAGAATGTAGACCTCTTGAAACGGATAATGTCAAATTTTGAGCCTGATCGGAGTCGTCGACCCCCGTCGCGAAAACATAGGTGTATTATTCCAAGAATAATAAACCAAAATTGAAATCTCATTTTTCGGGTTTGAGTGAGAAGGTTTTGAGAAGGGGGGTTTTGGTGAGAACAGAAGGGCAAAAGGGCGGTAAGCCAGCGACAAAACCAGAAAGAAAACCCACTAAGCAGAGAACTGGTCCAGCCTTATCTCAACGCTGTCTTGCAGAACTCTAGCAGCTCCGACCAACTAGGGCCGTTAAGGATCCTGATAGCTTCATCCCTATTCAGGAGAGGACGGGCAAATGCGGCCTGACGAAATTCCACGAGCGCAGGGCACACACGCAAGAAGTGGAACTGATCCTCTCGCGCCCGCGTATCACAGATGAAGCATTCTTCTGGCCTGTTCACCGGATACGGCCTGGCGTTGAGGAAGACAAGTTCAGTCCTCAACCTGAATGTCCACCTCATCGACTGTATTGGGGCTGCCGCATCACGAACCAGGCTTGCACTTTTAACGGATGGGTCCAGCTCGCGATAAAGCGTGAATGTTTCAGAGGCTTTATTTCTGAAGTGGGTGGTCTTCTCCTCCACAAAAGACTTGACAAATTCCACGACGTCCGACTTCATGAGTGCTGCGTTCAAAGATGCCAGGCCACCACCGGACCCAAATTTGGCTGCAAGCATGTTCCAGTTCTCCGCCCAGTCAATGCCCGTCTGAGAGGTAATCTTGAGTCCGGCATCCTCCCACCCTTCACGAGTTAATTCAGATGGAGACGCAGAGTAAACGCAGACAATGTCTCCATATCGGTCTCTAGCAACAGCAGATATATTGGAGATTGTGTATCACTGATGTATCACGATCTGCCGACATGGGATATCGATGCAGTAATGGAGGATTTGCGAGCTCTAGGTAGGCACGATACGTTGAGTTGACCTGGAGAGAGTAGATCGTCAGAAGAGGGCTGAGGGGAATCTGATATCAAACACGAAGTGTAGTGATTGGTGTCAGTTCTCCCACAGCTCGGAGTTTTATTGGAAATCAACTGACCAGCTAAGTGAAATGTCACCAAAAGAGTCTGCTGACCCAGGCTTACGAGGGGCTAATGTCCCCTACAGACGAGAAAGTCAATAGGGGCCTGGGCAACGAACCCACGCGAAATACATGGTTCCACTGACCTGGCATTCTTAGACACAGAGAAACACGTTTGACCACAGAGACCTCTGAAAGGAGCCTGGAGAGGCAACACGTTTGGCCGTACGAAGAACGACCCGTATGGCCACTGTGGCATTTCGACCACTCCCTGCTATCGATTTCCGTTTTGGCCAAAAAGCCAGCTTTGCAAGCCTTGGAAACCCTTAGCCAGTTCGGCACCAAATGTAGTACCTACAAGATTTAGACAGGTCTGGAAAGCTTGGGACCATCTTGGCAAGCCTTGGAGACTCTTAAGGTCAATCCATAGATTTCAGGGTTTCAGTGAATCCGTGGCCATCAGTGCTCCATGCGGATTGTAATGCTGATGTGTGGACAATTTATCATTCATGCCATTGAAGGGCATGGAGCACTGATGGCCGTGGATTCACTGATATCACTGAAATGTGTGGATCGACCTTTAGCCAGCTTCGTTCCATATTGGTATCCAGGTCCAGCTTGGGACGAGCCTTAGCAAGCCTTGGGCAGCTCAGGAAAGCTCGGTACCATCTTGACAAGCCTTGGAAACGCAATGGTAAGTAATTCTCTGATCGTAGCAATAACGTCGTGGCCAAAAGCGCCATTCATTTTGTGGCCAAACGTGTCCCCACGCTCGCTGTATTGGTAGCCAAACGTGTTGCGTTATCACCCCTTGGTGGCCAAATGTGATACTCCCCTCAGGTAGTGTCACCAGAAGATTTCCAGTCGTTGGGACCAACCAAATCTGCACTGCAATTAATTCTTGTATTAAACAATGAATGTAAACGATCAGTGTACGATAAATCACCGGTGAGACTTGGGCCGACCCAAGTGGCGGGCAGTGAGGCCGCCAGCAGGAGAAGAGGAACCTCCCATCTCACTGGCGAATGCAGCGCTTCCCAGGGCCCCTCCCTGAACCAATTACAAGTGGCTGAAGAGTTTACACGAAGAGTGGGGCCCTGAGTCCCCAGAGATAATGAAAAATACCCCCCCCCCCCCCCCAAAGGGCTCACTATCCCTTTTATTTTGAGTATTCCACACTCTTTATAGGAGCCCGTTTCATCTTCTAACAACATTCCCTGAACGGTACAATGTTTTCCAGCACCAACCAATTAACATTTTAGCGGTACAAATGTTTACCAAGAAATGATTTGACGTGAGATAACTCACACCTTTCAAGCTTTGGCGCATATTAACATGTCTCACTTCCTAAAATAACGAACCGTAAAAAAACGTCTCCCCCAACTTAACTGTCGAGCCTTTGATGGCAGTATTCCGAGTAGTCTTTGTGCGGGGCAGTTCGCCTCGTGATGTTTTTCGCTCTATTTTACCCTCGTTTCTCCGTCTTTCATCGTCCTCATTACCGTCTCTCGAAAAAGGGGTGAAATTGAACGGACCGGCTGTTCCTCGACAACAAAGCGACAACAATCTCACGCCCGAGCAGTTTCATCTTTTGTGTAAACTTGTCAGTTAAGCGGCACCAGTGGGAAAGATGGCTGAGCTCAGGTGTCATGCCGTATGGGTTTATTATTTTTTGACTATTCAACTTCTGGTTTTGTGGCGTGTGCAACGCTTTTAAGGCGAAACCATTTGTTCATTAATGTTTCAAATGAAAGTCAGGTCTAGTACCTTATAATATAATGTACCTACTCATATTATGAGCTTTCTCATCCCTATGTAATAATTGCATGATTAGAATTATTCCAGTCAGCTTGCTAAGTAAAAATTAGTCAGCTGGCTACCTAATTTTAAAAAATGTTCATTTTTGTGGAATTATTAAATGATAAATTTTATCAGTACGACTACCTAATGAAGAAACAAAATTTGTGCAACAAAAAATAAGTAGTCATCAGACTACTTAATCAGAAACCTAGTCAGCTCAGTACCAAATAAAGAAACAAATCAGCCTAACATTGAATGATAAAATGTAAAGCTGAAGATGAGGTTTACAACAAAACCTTTGATCTAAACGACTTAACATAATGGAGCGAGAATTAGCTAATAAATCACTTCAGACCAGCTGCACAAATTATGCACAAAATGTCATGGTCTTCAACAGGATTCAAACCCACGGCCACATCAGAATGCAGCGCTAAGTAACAAGACCTACGGGGGACTTTGTGCCCAGCCGGCAGCCTGCATAACATTGAATGAAGAGTTCACCAGAGGACTAAGCTCACTAAGTCTTAATGAAGAGCCAAATCAGCTGAATACTTAATGAGGAGCCAATTCAGCTGAGTAACTAATGTGGAACCTAGTCAGCTGAGTGCTTAATGAGATGGCAAATTCGCTGGATACAAAATGAGGGCCCAAATCAGCTGAATACTAGATACAGAAACTAGTCAGCTAAGTACTTAATAATAAGCCAAATTAGCTGAATACTTTATGAGGAGTAAAAATGTGCTAAAATTTAGTATTTAATACTTAATGAAGAAATCAGTCAGCTGAGTAATTAATAAGGAGCGAAATCAGCTGAATACTAAATGAGGAGCCAAACCAGCTGAATACTAAATGAGGTGCCAAAATCAGCTGAATACTAAATGAGGAGCCAAATCAGCTTAATACTTAATTAGGTGCCAAACAGCTGAATACTAAATGAGGAGCCAAATCAGCAAAAGACTAAATGTGGTGCCAAATCAGCTGAATACTAAATGAGGTGACAAATCAGCTGAATACTTAATGAGAAGTAAACATGCGCTAAATACTTGAACGATGAAGAAACCATTCAGCTGAATACTAAATGAGGAGCCAAATCAGCTGAATACCTAATGAGGTGCCAAATCAGCTGAATACTTAATGAGGAGTAAACATGCTCTAAATACTAAATGAGGAGCCAAATCAGCTGAATACTAAATGAGGAGCCAAATCAGCTTAATACTAAATGAGGTGCCAAATCAGCTGAATACCGAATGAAGACACTGCTAACCTGAATACTTGATACGGAGGAAAAACAGCTGAATACTTGATACAGAGCCAAATCAGCTTGGTTCAAAAATGTACCTCAATGGTAGGCCTACGTTAGAACTTCTGAAAGGCAGTTCTTCGGTGGCATATATATAATGATTAATAAAAAACAATCTATAGTAATATTATACATATTATGTCCGCCAACAACTTCAATTGTGTGTGCATGACGTGTGGATGCTAAAATTTGTTTCGATCAAGCGAGCTGAAGCTTCGGGGGTCAGGTTGGGAGTCGTTTTCGAGGTACTTTTGGTTGTAGAATCCATTTATCCCCCATAAACCCTATCTTACTGTACTGTGGGGATCTTAAGGGCTGCCATGAGGCTACAAAGGGGGCCCCTGAAAGCCTCTAGCCAGGAGGTAGAACGAGGTGTCGTTTTCAAATTAGTTGTTTGACGTAAAATCCATTTTGGGGTGTCTCATCTCCCCCCAAACTTTACAGGTGCACTTTTTACTACGCCTAATTCTTTAAAATGAATATTTATTGACCAAGCAAATTTATGCAAAATACTTAAGTTTGCTGTAAAATTCGCTGTTTCATGTACCTACTCAGCCCCTGAAACACGCAGTACTCACCGTCACCATTTGTTCTCCAAATCATGAATAATAACCCGCGTTTTAAAATGTAATAATTTATTTCATAAACGCTGAGGGAGCAGGAAAAGCCGCCTTCCCTCGATAAGATTCTCCCGCCGATTTGTGAGGGTTCCAATAATGAAACCATTATAAGCCAACGCGCTGGTAATGAAGGGGAGAAGGAGCTTGTGGACGAAGTTTCCACTCCCCTTAATGGACGACTTAATAAGCTTCTCTCATTATGCGTTTCTGGTTACATGCAAATTCCATAAGCATTTCAAGTTATAATAACCAAGCGGTACAAAACAAAGTTTTGAGTAATACCAATCAATGAGGAAGAGCCGATTGAGGGGAGAGGGGAGATTGTCAATATTTAAGGCTCACTCAAGTTCTCAATAAAGTTTTTGGAGTTTGAAAAATTGAAAACCCCAACGCTCAAAAAACGTGACGTGGTAAAACTGGCCACAAAATCGTGTGATTTCGTGGCGTGATGCTGTTAGGACGGATAAATTGGGAGGAAAGCCGGGCGGTAATCCGCACTGAATGACACCTGCCTCCTGGAATCGAATCGATGTCCCCCCACACCGCCCGAATCCACGACGTATTTCATAGGGAATATTCGCCCAGCAACTATAAACCTCCATCTGGCCTCACAACATATACCTCCATGAATGTATCTCCCCCGACCGTCCCATCATGGCGGCCATATCGCGAGGGCCCACCCATCCACCAATGGGCAATCCTGTTGTGACATACAGCTCTGCTATTCACCCCCTTTATTGCTCCGTGTAATAGTCTGTTCGCGTGTTCTACGGTAAATGCTCGGATGTGCGGCCGCCTTTGAAGATTTACAGCTCGCCCGGTTTTAAGGGGCTTTGTTAAGTGATTTACTCACCGAGCTATGCACCTGACCGGTCACGACTTTCTGCATCCTGCAACCTAAATTCAAAACTCAACTCAGAGCTTGTGGAGAGTTCTAATTTTCTCTCCGGTGGTCCCTACACCTCACAACTACTACACCTTATATTTAAAAAAAAAAAAAAAATCCAGCTTGTTTTTCAATTCAGAAGCCAAAAATGATTTTCAAGAATTCATTAGAACACAAAAAAAACTTGTAAACCAATAAAGTTCGCATCAATCTATCACCCTAAAATTGGAAATTTCCACAGAAATGAGAGAGTAGCAGATGATTTGGGTCGAAAACAATAGTTCTGAAAAGGTCCAAAATAGCCAGTTCTGAGCTCATCTAAAAAAAAGATTTATGTTCGAAAAAAATCAATCGTTGAATGAAAGGAAATTAGCGCTTGAAATGGCACTGGCCGGATGTGGGATCCCGAAAAATGGATCATGGATAAAAAATTACACGGAAAACGACACCTCATTCGACTTCCTGGCATCCTTCAATAGTTCCATTTGTAGCCCCATGAAAGCCATACAGACCATCTCGGTGAACGAAACAACGATTGGCAAATTCTGACGACGAGTTTAATTTGAACGATTCTAAGAGATCATGCGTGGGTCTGGTGTATAGACTTTATAGGTGCCGGCGCCTCTGCGGTCTGTCAGGTCTGTGCAGTTGTAGGAGGGACGTCTGGCCGGCACTTATAGGACCGTGCGCGCGTGTAAGGTCTATGAGATCTCCCGCCTGACTTTGGTCGAGAAGGCGCTACCCACGCTACTTCAGATGTCAGTAAGGTGTTAGGTTCCCCCGCCCCCCTCACGGTATGGCTCGACGCTCCAAACCCAAAATAGTGTTGACTTTCGGGTATATTCTGGTGTGGGGGAAGACGATGTCTCTCGCTATATTCCAAAGATCGGGAGGTTTTTAGGCTTTTAAAATGGAAATTGGTCGGCCGAGCGAAGCAAGGCCCCCCTGTCACAGAGTGCAAGTCAAAGAAGAATAAATAAAGAATTTGCAGCGTCTTTCCTTTTGGTACTGATCCTCCGCTTTCCCTCTCAACGCTCGGAATCGTGTTGCTTCCAATAGCTTACCAGACTCCCTGAAAACACCCTAGTTAACAAAACACCCCACACGCCTTTAATCAGTCTACTTGCTCCACTACCTGCACAGTACCAAATTTGACCAACGCTGGAAAATACTTCACCAAAGGGTCTTCACAAGGGCATTGTTACCTCCAGATTCAGCATAAGCGTGTTGACATCGTAAACAGTCAATTGATGAGATAAGTGAGGGTTGGAGAGGGTCACCCCAGATCTGTCGACTGCCTACATCATGCCGAGAAGGGGCAGCGTCCAGTTGCCGTGCACGAAATGAGAAGTGAACCCCCTGTCGGCAGGCGAGCGAAGCGGAACAGGTTGACACGCTTTATGCAGAGTAGGAAACCCCCACATGAACATTTCAAAGAACGAACACCATTCATTACAAACAATACCGCCCTCGGTGCGCGCCTTTGTTGGAAAATCATTCAGTTTCTATTGTTTCCAGCTAGAAGGATTACATCACCGCGAATAAGCGAGTGATTTATCTTTGGGAAACTCTTGGCTGCCTCCGCCAGTCTTTAGCGTTACGTGATTGCCGAGGGGGGTTTTAACGCGCCCTAAAGCCCTCAGGTTTTGGGTGAAAAGGACAGGCAACAGGCAGGCACGAGACCTCAGTTTAAGAGCCGAAAAGGAGACAGGAAATGAAGGGTGGGGGAAGGATTCAGGGCTGGACTTGCGGGGAGTGCAGCGTTGTGGGAGCTGGCGGGAAAGGTCTTTAATACGCCAAGCAATGCATCAACCTGGCACAATACGACCTCCGGCCCTGAAAGCTGCTTTATACTTTGAGCTTAAGGGAGTCTCTTCCCGTCTCACCTGCTCACAAACCCACTGCACGGGGAGAATACACCGCGGAGGTTACTGCTGGGAAATACACTTTAGCCGACGATTCAGAACATTCAACCCGTTCGAGTGTGAAACCATCTGCGCACTATCAAGTATGCAACTCCTACTCGACTCTCTCAAATGTATGGACTTGATATCTCTAGCTGAGTATTTCTCTTAGACGAAGAATTCCCACTCAAATTCAAGCCACTCGGTTACTCCCCTTGAGATAACTGTACTTTTAACAAAATGACGTCAACTCCTGACAGTTTTGAGGTATTGGCATATTTTACAATATTCGCAAGGGAAATCAATAGAAACGTTGTTGTGACCTATTTCGAACTGTCCTCCAAGGATATCAAATGTTTCAAAAATTTAGATTGAAAGCCAAGCCTGAGGAAGAGGCGGACACGATGTTGGTCATCTAAACCACAAATTCTTCAATAGGTACCACTAATTCTCACCGTGTCAGTGGCTATCTACGACTATCATATTATGTGTGTGGGCATGTCACAAGACATCTCCTCTGAAACGGTAAGCGATAAATAGCACGCCAATTTTTTTCAATGGGTTCGGTGACCCGTTTAGCTACTAATAAGGGGGTTTCACTCCCCCCCCCCCACCCCAAATGCGCGCAAACCGGCGCATTTGCGCCCAACTTTCTTATTTTAAATGTGAACCCCTAAATGTTTTGGCAAATTTGGATTCCTTGGTACATCGCGCAAATCCGTGCTCTTCCTATCTTCGTTGTTTAGTCTGATTGAGTTGGCATTTCCTCTGTATGCTACCTGGAAAAAATTCAAATTTTAATCTCGAAAGAACGAATTCCGACGATCGGTGAATTTAGACGGTGAGTTTAATTTGAACGATTTTGAGAGATCGTGCGTGGGTATGCCTGTTTTATAGACCTTATAGGAGCCCAGCACTGCGAGGTCTGCGGGGGACCTTGGAAGGGACGAGAGCCTGCCGCTCGGGTAGAGAAATCGTTTACCAACAACATCCCGTTATTGTGGAGAACATTTTTTCAAGATTTGGGAGACGGTTCATTCCACACTAATTTCGGATAAATTCTGGTGTGTGGGAAGACGATTTCTCTCTCTATTACAAAGATCGGGAGGTTTATAAACCTATAAATAGGCATTTAAAATTTATATAGGTACTCCATCACTTGACCAGTCTCACTTGCAGTGAAAACGCCGACTCAATCCGGCTGTAAACTTCAATGAGAGTTAGTGGCACCTTCGGCAAAAAGGGCCCTTTCCCCAGCCACTCAGAATCATATTTTCGAGCCCATCGCTTGGAATCGTAATGCCACTGAAAGAGAGGTTTTATAAGTAATTTGGACACCTGAAATCGATTTATGGGCGTACCAGTCTGATCCGACCTCACTGTTGGGCTCACTAGCGCGTCTAAGGTTCCACAGATGGCGGTTTTGAAGGGCTTCGGCCCAGGAGTCGAGCGAGGTGTCGTACTTTTGGACGGAGAATCAATTTTCGGAGCTCAGACCTATCCAACCACATAACTGCTGGGCTCCTATTGGGTTCTGCCTTCATTTCAACCACTTTGGAGAAAGCCTCTGATCCTACACGTCGACATATCTAAAAACTGAAGTTGCTGCATTCAAGGGTCCATTCTCAAAATTCCAACAAGACAATTGTCCAACGAGAAACGTTGTGGACGGAATTAAGCACAATTTAATTGGTGGGGTCATTCAGATTTTGAGTCATCTTATGCCGGCCTTCGAACCAATCGTCCTGGGGCGAACATCGAACAATAGGCAGATCAGAAGATTGTACTAAGTGTCAAGCAGTCAAAAGAGTTCATTCGAAGTACCTGGGCGTTGATAGTCTAACTACAAATTCCACCGAAATCAAAAGCTGAATTATTGCAGTAGAAGTGAAACAGCAAGATGTACTGATGTCACAATCAGCGTACAGCGTCTTGTTTTTTCGGGTATTTTAATCAATTGACTTTTGTCTCCTTACGAGCTAATCCAATTGGTGCATCCTTATATAATTTAGTATATAAGGACAACAACGATCCAATAAGTTCTTTCAGAAAGGAGACCATCGCCTGACCTGAAGTCGTATGGACGATAACTTCCTAAACGTATGAACCCCCCCCCCCCCCCCCTCGAACGACAATCGGTCCCTTTTCCGCCGCCAACCTCCCACAAATTCCCCCGTGAGGTTGCGTGTGCCGACTCAATTCCCGTCCTTTTACCACTTAACGTCATCTTATTTCTTGCCGGCAATAAACTTTCGGGTTTTATCCGATCCTAAAGTTGGTGTACCTGAATGGGCTTGTCCCCGGAAACGCGATTAAAATGTTTTAGCTGTGCAATTTAAGAGTTCGTGGGATCGAAGTGGTAGAGTAGATGGTAAACCAATTATTATGTCAAAAACGTTGCACATTTTACGCAAGGGTATTCTTTGATATAGGTTACTTGTACTAATTGTGTCAGTAAAAATCTTTAAAAAATTGTTAGAACAATAATCCCTTGCTAACAAAAAACCAAAGAACTCTAACCAATAGTTTTTTTTTTAAATCAGTTTTCTATCTAAAAACCCAATCAACATCTTTTCCGCTCCACAGAAAAACATTGAAGCATGGATATGTTTTTGGGCTTGACCATTGTCATATCAACTACATAGCAACACATAGGTTTATTGGTATCGCGTCACAAAAAAAAAAAGAGTCTTACGAAATTTCGCATCACCCCCCGCCCAAAAACATATCCATGTTAAAACTTTTTTTAATTTTTTTTTTTCGCAATTTTTTTACTCGGAAAATATTTGACCTCCTGGGATCCTTCAAAAATCCCATTTGTAGCCCCATGAAAGCCCTATAGATCGCCACAATGAAATCTGATCGTTCCGGAACCCCCAAAAAATGGATTCTACGTCCAAAAATACTTCGAAAACGACACACAACTCGATCCCATAGCCAAAACCCTTCAAAAACCCCTCCCGTAGCCCCATTTTAGCCCCATAGCGCCCCACGGGTTTGGGCGATCGGACTGAAAACCTTGCGGGCACAACTAGATGGTAAACCGAGTATTATGTCAAAATTTCAGATTTTAAAAAAAATTCCTACTGCCCAAAACGGCTCATTTTGTTTTTGGAATCTACGTTTCGTGGAACGGATAATGTCAAATTTTGAGGCCTATCAGAATTTTCGTCCTCCGTCGCGATTACAAAGGTGATTACACCGTGAAAATAGTCGATAGAGTAAAGTAAAGAGCACACAATTGTTCACTGACCGTTATTTCTTTATTCTGAATGCAGTGCATTTTTGGTTGGCCCGGGCTGGGCACGGGCGAGGGCCGAGCATCCCTTAGCGTCACTTTGCTTGGGGGGGCGCCAGGACAGTGGGACCAATGAGCTACATAAGCATTTTTTTCTGTTTATTGTAATTGAAAGCTAGTTACATGAAATGACTAATAACGCCCTGATACCGCAAAAAAAGTCCCGATTTATCCTTCAGGACCTTAATGAAGTTGGAAGGTTTGAAACCGAAAGGACGGTAAATGACGTCATTTACCGTCCCGAACCCGAAAGCAGACCTGACTACAGTTCTCCAAATATCCGTAGAAACCGAAGAAGAAACCCTAAGTTAAATCCCTAACATAAACAATCAGCCATCTTGAAGGGAGGTTCAGATTATCCAACCTTCACAGACATGAAATATGTACATTCGATGCCAGCGTCCATGGTGGCGTTGTGTTGTACTACTTTTGGAAGGTCAATCATACTGCCAAAAGTTCAAACGCTGATTATTTTCATACTCTCTCCTGATTTCCGTAGAGGATTAAAAATGTGCAGACGGTATAAAACAAGTATTTTACTCTACAGAATGGGGTTCGACCAAAAAAGCTGCGATTTTCAACCGTCCTTATATATAAGGAGCTATATATAGCTAATCCAATGCTAACTTTGAAAGAACTTTGAAAGACTGGGTCAGCGAGCCCGGCCTCCACAGACAACAATTCGTACGTGGAAGCCAGCCCACTGATTCCAAGTAATACTGCGGGCTTAGGGCGAACTGAAGTCAATGTTGCACTTCAACGTTGATATCAGATTCCCCTCAGCTCCCTTCCGAGGATCGTGCCAACTTGGGGATTGCAGATCCTCCAATTATGCATCGATACCTCCTTCCAGCGACACTACTTCGCGTTATGGTATTGTTCAGCTACTTGAGTGGGGCCTGTGTCGCCATACGAAACATTTTCCCACTTCTTTTCTCAGTTATCTGGCGAGTAACTAATACGAAACAATTATCTCAACGCAGCAACGTTCCTCGGGGCTCTTGGCCGATAAAAAGGTTTTCGCCCGATAAATAAAAGCTTTTATAAGCACAAGAGGCGAAACCAGGCCGCCCTGAAATATCGGTTTAGCGCACGACAGGGAAAGAGGATTGAAAGTGCGGATTAAGAAAAGCAAAGTACCAACGCCCCGTTTCACCTTCCACACACCTTTCAATATCCAATATACGTTGAGTTTTGCAAGCCACGGGAGTGGAAAATATAAAGACGGTTTCTGAGGGACCTTTCTGGGACGGAGATAACCCGCCGAGGGTAATAACCATCTGTGCCATCCGAACCGACGTCACCACCTTCATCCCCACCCGCCTTAATGCATCGCTACTTTTTTTCCCCCATGAGGGAAATTTCTGGAGCGTCTTATCCGATCTGCTTATCACATTCTCCCCCGCAAAGTGGAAAAAACGAAATAAAAAAATTCAGAATATGTCCACATCGGTGTTACAGTTGGTGCTCACCAGGTAGATCGTAAGTACTCATTGTGCACCATCGATGATTGCACACTACTAGAGATGTGATTAGTATGCACACCTCAAACTACAGCGATTCATCGATACCAAACCGGTCTGTACTACTTGAACTGTGTACGTGTGTACGCTACTGCAATGTAATCACGGAACCCACTGCGAGCTTGATGACATCCTTTGCCGGCGTTGGTGCCCTGGAGGATACGGAAGGAGTGGGGAGTGCAGCGAGAGGGGGGGGGGGACTCTTGGGAACACAAACTAACTCAATTACAGTTCGGTTAGCTGTCATCAGCAGCCTGAGAGAACCCGAGTTGTACCAAACAAGTCCCCATCACACAAGGTCTGAGCGCCTCACGTTACTAACCGAGATCCTTGGAACTTGCCCGCCTGAGGATTAGCCAAACTACGCTAACCAACTTATTGAAGTCTGAAAGGCAGTCTGTTTATAGCTCAATATGACCCGATTACCATTTTACGAAAGTCTCTGCTCAGCAACATTTTCGACCGGCCTGAAGGACCACGCACGACTACCTCACCTGCACGACTTGAAGGCAATGCAGGTCATGTATAACCAACCATAAACCTCAACGAATGGACACGGCATGTTACAAATCCAAATAGTGAAATCCCTCTAAGACGAACCCAGCAAATAGGGACCTAGTCTTAGAGGGTTGGCGTATAGAAAATGGTCCGACAATAAATTCAGAATTTTTCAAACTTTATTTTATTCGACGGAAATTAAACCTTCTCCAGACCTTGGAACAAACGGATCCTTCATCAAAAAGAAAATGCATAGTATGTAACACATCATTCATCATTTTAATTTCTTTTTCAAAATAATTTGGGATCAACTTTTGGTTCTTCATTTTTGAATTTCACACAGCTCTTTCATAACTAGAGACTGGAATTTTATGCAGACAAAATGGGAAAAATATGCAAAATATGCACCCCAAGCCAAAATACGCAACAACAACAAAAAATAAATAAATAAATAAAAATAAAATAAATAAATAAAAATAAATATGTTCTAAATTACTAAATCAGCTTTCACCTAAAAAAAAAGAAAAGCAAGATCGGACCAACCGTTCCCGCGTTATAGGCAAAACGCTGCAAATTTTACACAAGGGTTTATTATTCTTTGATATAGGTTAGTTGCGCAAAAATTATTTCTGTCAGAAGAAAAAATGTTGGGAAAAAAAATTTTTTGGATTTTTTTTTTTCAAAAAAATGTTTTTTCAAAAATTCTTTATTCTTTACTCGAAAAATATTTAACCTCCTGGGATCCTTCAAAAATCCCATTTTTAGCCCCATGAAAGCCCTATAGATCGCAACAGTGAAATATGATCGCTGCGGGACCCCAAAAATTGGATTCTACGTCCAAAAATACTTCGAAAACGACACCTGACTCGATCCCATAGCAAAAAGCCTTCAAAAACCCCCGTCTGTAGCCCCATTTTAGCCCCATAGCGCCCCACAGATGGTAAACCGAGTATTTTATCAAAATTTCAGATTTTTAAAAAAATTCCTACTGCCCAAAACGGCCTGGACGGCGGACGGACATTTCGGTTTTGGACTCTAGACCACTTGAAACGGATAATGTCAAATTTTGAGGCCGATCAGAGTCGTCGACCCCCGTCGCGAAAACATAGGTGTATTATTCCAAGAATAATAAACCAAAATGTGCAAAGAAACACGGTTTGTTCGAAATTTGCCACTTCTTTGCCGTGCCCGCATCTCCCTTATCAACGCTCAAATAAAAATTTCACACAGAATAGCAGCGATTGGGAATTTATTAAGCTTTCACGAGAAAAAAAGAAATTTGGAATCGGACCAATATTTCTTGAGCTACAACCGAAAACGCTCTGAAAAACGTGCTTCCGCTGTCTTCAGGTCTTCATCTAAAATGTTCGCATTTTGGAAAAAAATTGCCTATTTTCAAAGTGCCATAACTCTGGAACTAATTGACCTACACAGCTCCGGTTGGGCTTAAATTGTCACACATTTAATGCTTTTGAAAAACTCATATAGTAGTTTTCGCCGGACAATGCATAGTTTATTAGATATAGAGCAAAAACTGAAATAAGGCCGAAAAATCGCGGTTTTTCGTGTGCTACGCGTGAAGCACAGCTTTTGGGAAGTTGCAAAATTGGGTAAACACTACCCTAATGGGTCCGAACAACATAATAAAAATCAGAGATACATCTCGTTTTGCGAATTTAGCAATTTTTAGTGTCGAGTTTGACTGGACTAGGGTACGGAGGCAAGGCAGGGAAAGATAAACAGAGTCCGGGCTCCGGCTTAACGAGGGTCGAGTACACTAAAATCCCTATTCCTATGCCGGGACCGCGAGAAAACAGTCCGCCTACAGGGTCTTAAAGAAAATCCGTCAATGAGGGGTTTCACTGTATATACAACAACAAAAAATCACTCCTCACGGTCTGTTTCAATTAAACAAACGTGGGAAATATTACACAAAGCGCCTACTCCTCCGGGAGGGAACGTAGCACCTGAAATGTAGATCAAGTCAACCCCATTTAGAACCTCCTGCTAACTAATTCCCGCTACCGTGGATCCCCATTAACTGAGAGCGTGCATTAGCCAAAGGGTCTATTATCATGTGCATATCAAATTGTAACTTTGATCACAGAGATGTGCGTAACCAAAGTGATCCTGTTGCCAGTTCCGGGTGTCTGGTCGCATCTGCCTTGAGTCACTAGTGTAACTAGCGTGCTGCGACCAAGAGGGGGGGATGTCCCCAATGAGAGAGCTAAAAATTGAACTGCCTCACAAGGAAACGGCGGTATCCAAGACTGGTCTGAAAGAGTGCGCTGTGGGAAGTATGGGACAGCCTCTTGGCACAGCTGGTGTCAGAGGACTGGTTGCTTGGGGAGTTGAGGGCTCGGACTGAGATCGCTCTCCCAGATGAGTTGCTTTTGGCACAGATGAGATGTGGGTTTCTCCTTGCGCTGGAGGATGGTGAAATGTAACAGCCTATCTATTTGGATGGAATGTGACAAGTCGTGTACGCTGAAAACTGCAGACATCAACCGGCTTGGGGCGTTTGAGATGTGATTGATCCGGAGGCTGAAATGAAACGGGAGCTCCTGACCGCCATAAAGCGGCAAAACGTTGCATATCTGGGCCACATTATGAGGAACCTGAAATACGAACTGCTGCAGACCATCATGATGGGCTAGTTTTCTGGGCCGATGGAGAGCATCGTTGCTGCTGAACATCCGTCAATTGACAGGGATTGCAAGAGCAGCAGATCTTTTTCAGCTCGCACGGGATAGAGACCGTCATGGTGAAGCAGTCGACTACCTTAGCGGAAATGGCGCTTGCAGAAAAGGACAAGAAAATGACTGTAGCCTGGTAATTCTCCACGATGGACCTCCATTCAGGTCCATCCAGAATGTGGACCAGCATCCCAACCAGGCACACAGATACCAACTGACGCACAAAGTCTTCTATTCAATCTTAAGGGTGCTTGACTGGAAGAAACGATTGAGATCGATGGCATCGATCCCAAAACCTTTAAAATATTTTCAAAAAATTGGTCTTTTTCGAGTCGTCTTCGAGCAGGTTTGGGGCGTAAACTGGCTATGCAGGCATTTATTGAGGTCTTCAAAATTGAAGCTTGCATCTTTCAAGATTTTGAAATTGGTCTTCTCTCAACAGAAATTTTCAGACCTGAAAACAAAAGAAAATCAAATTTCCTGGAATTGCAAATAATTGCAGCTGGACTTAACAAAAATATATTCTAAGTAACTAGTAGTTAACGAATATAAAGGCGGTTCCAGGTTCTACTAAGTTCCGTAGAATTCCTAGCATTCTAAAAAGATGAGACTGGTAGCGAACCAGTCCAAGACGACGTACAAGGTGACCAACCCCCGTAAAAACTGGACTGAAGTGGATGGTTATTCCTTTGAATGGTTATTCCTACAAAAGCGACTTTGAGCTGGTTCGGTATATGAAGAGTAGGACCCTGACTTTTGGATCCAGCACTCGATACGCAATGAAGGACTCAATGGAGCTAAATTACTACTGTGGGTGGCAATACAAACTTTCCCGGGCAACGCCCTATTAGTGTTTCTTTATTCAGGATTTTTTTTTTTTTTTCATGTTGCACGAAGTGGATTTCCCTTCCAGCTACGTTGTAATTGACTACATTCTCACTTTTCTTTCCAACAGCTTCATATTTCCCACTAACAAGAACCCCCCCTCGTTACGTTTACCCGACAGTATTTTTTCCCTTTCTCTCAAATAGATTTTAATTAAACGTTCCGCGTGAATGCCGAGCAATATGGAGAGAAAAGCGACCTCTGACGTTACATTATAACGGATTAATCCCCGGGTCGCCCTCCCTTAGCCCACAGTGGCTCTTCAATGCGGGAAACAAGTGGCGAACTCCGGTGATGTCAAGTTTAAATTAAACGGGAGCTTTTCCTGTTTCCAAGCTGTAATAACGCTCACTTTATTCGCCATACGTCCCCCCCTCCCCCCCTTCTTCACCAACGTTACAGTCAAGTTTGGACCATTATGCGGTCTTCGAACTTGCACCTTTGCCAGATGCTTATTCATTTTGATACTACATTGAAGTCAAAGTCAACATGCAACGTTAGCACGATATTTTAACCAAAGGGACATATTGAAATATTAAAGAGTGGTGTTCACAGGGACGCTGGTCAAAACATGAGAGTTGTTATTCTTGAATTATTTCAAAAATCTTAAATTTTGACAAAATACTCTGTTTACCATCTAGTTGTGCTCGCAAGGTTTTCAGTCCAATCGCCCGATCCCGTGGAGCGCTATGGTGCTAAAACGGGGCTACGGAAGGGGTTTTTGAAGGTTTTAGGCTATGGGGTCGAGTTAGGTGTCGTTTTCAAAGTATTTTTGGGCGTAGAATCCATTTGGGCGACGATCCGATTTGACTGAGTCTGAGTCTATGGGGCTTTTATGGAGCTATAAAAGGGATTTTTTGAAGGAATAGCACTCTGACAGGGGGAGGGGGTCTCGCTTCGCTCGCCCATTAATAGGTACTAACAGGTCAAGTGGACATTTATATACATTTTAAATGTATAATAACTTCCCGTTCTTTCGAATTCTAATCTGACCACGTGGAAGGTTGCAAATATCTAAAAGCCGATGGTTGGAAAACGTCTTGCCTGAGTTGGGAGACCTTCAAAGACCTCACCCACCCCAAGCCAGCTCCTACTGTGTCTATGATTCAAGAGCAGGCGCACGCCCGATACCGCGCGCCAACGGCCGATCCCTTAAATTCGTTTTCACTCCGCTCGCTGTTTCAACCTTCTGATCGTCGGAATTCGTTCGTTCCAAATTTAGTATTAAAATTCGGATTGCTAGGTAGAATAAAGAGGAAACGCCGACTCAATTGGACTGTAAACAACGAAGATAGGAAGAGTTGTTCGGATTTGCGCTCATTGGAAATTGCGCTGTATGCGCTAATCGGACGTAAGATTGGCTGGGGGACCCGAATTTGCCAAAAAAATGTATATGTGTCCCATTTAAAAGAAGAAAGTTGGGCGCAAATGCGCCGGTTTGCGCGCTTTTGAGGGGATCTCCCCCCCCCCCCCCCCCGTAGGTTATGTCTGGGAGGCCGAGACAGTCTAAAAACTCGGTGTATTTTCATCACTTCGGAGGAGAAAGCTTGTGACATACAGAATGTGCCCGGGAACGGATTGTCGAATACTTAATACTTTTTTCAGAAAGAACTTCATAATTTGAAGCCATAGGAGTGAGTTTTGGGCTCCTACATGTGTAATACATACAAATTTATAGGACACTTTCGAAAATTTCAACTTTGAATCTAGAGGGAAGAGACGCGCATCCAAGAAGTGCTCTCCAATGAACTAAAAGCACAATTTCAGAGAGATTCACGAGGTGAAATCGCAAGGAAAATAGTCGTTCGGATTTGTTCTGACGCTAGAGTGACGGGACGGACCTTATTCATGTTCACCAACATCACATAACCTAAAATAACGAGCCATCAATTGAATTGAAGAGCGCAACCTTTCTGTTACTACGAAATCAAGAATTCGTAACTTGACACACTAGGTATCTAACGACCAAACTATGTCGTCGGGATCGGACGAATCGTCGACGACGGAGGTGATTTTGATAGCCTATTACCACCCCCAGAACTCGCTGATCACAATGAGACCACCCTCATGAAAATCTGTTCAGCCGTTCGAGCGTGATGCTGTGATACACACACACCAAAAAAAAAAAAAAAAAAAAAACATGTCGAAGAGATGAGCGCACCTTTCCATTTTTTGAGGGAAAGGTTGCGCTAAAAAAGATTTTTTTGTACAATTCCTACTTTTTGTGCGAGTGCACTCTGGCGGATTAGTTAAAGTGCCACGGCGGGAAAATTCAAAACGCCAAATATTCACTAGTGATTTCCTCTGCTCAGACACCTAATTAGGTGTCTGAGAAAGAAATTTCTCAGTGCTAACTGTACCTACCTACTGAGTACTTTGTTCATTACTTATTAGTTCAATTATATTCGGCCGAATTTTCCTATTTCTCTGACCTTGTTCCCTAGCCCATTAGTGGTATAGATCTCAGGCGTTAAAATAAGGTGTCATAAGGTTCAAAGTCCCCCCCCCCCCCCCCCCCCAAATCCGTTCATAAAGTTCAAAGCAGGCTTTACCACATGAGATTCTAATAAGCGGACTGTACCGCCAGACCTTTCCAGAGAGCGGTCCTGAATTTCCATTCGACCTCCTAACATCCTTCAAAAGCTCCGTTTGTAACCTCACGTAAGCCTGGGTCCACACGGTGGAATTGAATGGTTCTGGAATCCCCAAAAAAATGTGCCGTATCTGAGCTCCAGTAGCTCCAAATTTCTTTAGAAAAAAAAAAGGTTCATTATCGAAAAGTGAGTAGAAGGGGTCTGAGGCCAGGTGGGATACGGTCAGGGGTTGGTTGGCTTTAGCCGGGGGGGGGGGGGGGGGGGGGGTTAGTTATTCATCTTCCAGCACACCCCCAATGTCTGAAAGAAAGATTTCTTGTTCTAGAACTCGAGCTGCCCAAATCACTTGTCTGATTCGAACCCAGTCCTGGCCAAGGACCCTGAGAGAGGGGGAGTTATCTATTCCCGCTGACTTGGTCAAGAGCGGTACCAGTTGAGGCAGAAGACACCTAATTAATAGTTTCTGGAGGCGTGCAACTACTTTATGGGGGAGAAGGACCCCAGAAAGTTGCTCCATGTGGCGTATCAGAGCCCCGGCAGCTCCAAATTTCTTTAGGAAGAAACCCATTCATTATCGAAAAGCGAGTAGAAGAGGTCTGGGGCCAGGAGAGACCGGGGTTGGCTTTCGCCAGATGGGGGGGGGGGGGGGGGGGGGGATTATTTTTAATTGCTTGACTACCGAATGAAACATTTTCATTTGAATTTAATACTCTTGTACGTCCTTTTCACCAGCGATATCCCCAAACGAGAAGAGTGCACGCTGGCAACGTTTGCAGATGATACTGCTGTGCTTGCCACTGGTGAGACAAACCATGTAACAATACCAAAGCTCAGGCGATATATTATAAGCCTCCAAGACTGGACAGCAAAATGGAGGATCAGAATGAATGAGACAAAATCGGTCCATGTCGACTTCACCAATCGCAAGCTCGACTACTTCCCGGTTTATCTCAATGGCAAGATCATACCACATGCTAACGAAGCTAATAAGTACAGTTCTACGATCAAAAGACTGCAGTCGGCCAAAAGCAGGTAGATGGCCCCTATCCCTATCTTAACACGTTGCACTACCCTTTTCGCGTAATTGACGCTCGGTCCCTTAACGACGTCCAGCACTGAAATCCGAACTGAACTGAAAGGGAAGGGTTCGACCGAACTTATTTTGCACGGCTAGTAACTGATTCCCGACTGCAGTCTTTTGATCGTAGAACTGTACTTGGGCATGACCTTAGATGCAAAGCTCCGATGGAAACAGCATGATAAAAGAAAGAAGGCAGAGTTGGTGCTCAAGTTCAGAAAAATGTATTGGTTAATAGGTCGGCTATCGAAAATGTCAACCCAGAACAAATTAACACTCTATAATCAAGTCCTTAAGCCAGGTTGGACTTATGGTGCACCATTGTGGGGATGCACAGCTCAGAGCGACCGAGACATTATCCAGCGGTTCCAAAACAACGTACTGCGTTGCTGTGTCGACGCATATCAGTACACCACGAATGCCCGTCTGCACAAGGAACTATCTATTCCAAGCATTGATGAAGTCATCAAAAAGCAGGCCATTGCCCATCTCAAAAGACTACAAGGTCACATCAACGAAGAAGCTGTCCAGTTGCTTAAAGTTGAAGACCTACTCAGACGGCTTAAGAGGAAGAAGCCTCACGACCTGTGGCAGTGAATGTGAGTGTTTTCGCGAAAACAAATCCGCTCAGTGAGAAGTCAGTGACTAGTCGGTGCGACAAATGTACCCATAATAATTATTGTCAAGAACTAAGAGACTTGGTGAAGTACCTAAGTTGATTGGTAAATCAGTCAAGTAAAATGTCAATAAGTTTACTTGGTGCAATAATAAAACAATGAAAAAAAATTGCATTTAATACGAATGATAAATTAAAAAACAAAAAAAAAAAAATTTATTTAATAAAGCCGGCAGAAAATTTTCATATCCTCGGGATGGAGGCTTTCCAAATTAAGCATAAACCCGAAGAAAAATTGTCCTGAGCAAAAAAATGAAACAAACAAAAACTGACGAATAGTGACAACTGACAGGTACAAATGATGCGGTTGGGGGAAAAAAAGGAAAGGTTGGTGGAAGAATAAAAATGATCCATCACCGAGTGAAAAACCCATTAGAGGAGGGAACCTCACGACCCGACGCCTTTCCCGGAGCCTGAAATTAATGTGAGACGTATTTGGGGTTCATACAAAGGGTTTTTGTTTCAAGACGCTCCTCGGGCCAATCAGGTGTGGCAGGTACGGTTCTGACTTGGGAGTTGACAGTAAATACGAAGACTACCTTCAAACGAGTAATAGATCTACGTCAGAACACATAATTAACCTTCACTGAGTTGAATTATTCAACTCAGGAATTATTCCTGAATCCAAAAACATCACCAGGTTGCTTTCCCTCAATGATGGCCTTCTGCAAGAACCAACGACATTTCCATGCATTCGTAAAGTGAAGGTAGGAACCGAAACTATAACTGAATATTTGACAAATCCGCTCGGGAAGGTTTAAGCAGCTCCTCCGACATCAAAAATTGACGTCGCGCTAGAAGCGTGAGAAGGTTTGTGGCCGAGCAACTCGCTTCATGCAGTTTTAATGTCGACGGATGTCGCACAGAGTTCGTATTCAGAAGGGTTTCTGCGTATGAAACGCTCACTTTGGGATTTGAACCCGAAGCGGGAGTAAAATGTATCTATGTGAGGAGGTGTTGCTGGAGATTTATTTGAATTTAAAATTGTGCAAAGGGCAGAAATTGGGTTCCCAGTCACCGAAAAGACGTCAAGGGCTTCAACTATGGCTTCTCCTCCGAAGGGTTTGTTCAGAGTATGTTCATATCAGTAGTTGTCTGTAACTTGACTACTAACTCTATCTATTATATTAAAGCTGCAGCCCGAGGAGGAGAGCTCATTTTTATCCTAAGGTACTTCTAGATGTCGCAAAAATTTGAATCACAGAACAAAAAATTCGTCTTGGTACGTCATAGTACGAGAAAGGTTTGAAAACACCAAAATGTCCGCTCAATTTACAAGAATGTTGGGAAAAGTTTGATTGAAGGAGGGACGGGGAGACGAAATGAGGGGGCGGGAGGCCGTTGGGAAGACAAAGGGGGCGGCTATCCCTAGAAGTTTACCCATTTTTCCACTGAGGGGAGTCATAGCTCCTCAATCAGGGGCGACGGAACGGTAGAGAGGCCACTGCAGAGCTCAAAATAGGGAGAAAAAATGGTGAAGAGGGGCGGGAGAGATTTCTGACAGGGTATTATCGTTGTGAGGATTCTCGGGGATTTTTTAAAAATCCCCGAGAATCCTCACAACGATAGTACGTGAACATGGCCAACACAAACCAGCAGAATTTCTGACAGGATCCCGTCAACCGCTGACGACTTCCGCCAACTTTGAAGTTTAGCGAGGCCGTTCAAATAAGGCCGAGGCGAGGCGGCGATGACGAGGACGCTAGCGCGAAATAAATAAGCGAAGATTATTTTCAAAAAGCGAGAAGAAGTTGTCAAAGGCCAGGTGGGAGAGGTCGGGGGTTGGCTGGCTTTAGCCAGCAGGGGATGGCCCCCTAGTCTAATATATTAAAGCCGCAGCCAGAGGAGGAGGAGGGTGACACGATTTTGGTCATCTTAAAAAAATACCAAAACTCCGTATTGGCGAGTAGATGACGAGAAAAATATGAAACCACCAAAAAGTTGTTCCACGTGGTGCATCTTAAGCTCCAAAAGTGGAGCAAAAATTAAAAAGCTGGATTTCTTCAAGAGAAGAAAAAAAGCTATTCATTTTCGAAAAGCGAGAAGAAGTTGTCAAAGGCCAGGCGGGTGGCCCCCTAGTCATACTATACTCCTCGTTGTTGATCACGGATGAGCCCCAACGAGCTCCCAAGGTGTCAGATTTCCCAGAGTTACATCAAAGTCCATTCGGTACATGGGTAAAAGGGGGGGGGGGGGGGGTTCTCGGCCAATCGGGCCAAACGGAAATTTTTATGGGTGTCTTATGAGTGCGTAGAGAACGTGTTTTCAGTGCTTAACTTTTGGTTCCCGAAAAACCGCAATTTTTTGGCACTTGTATCAATTTTTTGCTTATAACCCGTAAACTACGCATCCTACAGAAAAGTATACTTAGTCCGAAATTAAACAGCATAAAATTCCGCGTCGAATGGCAACCTCAAACGTTAAGATCGGTTGGGCCGTTTGGGCGCAAGCGATCGTTGAAGTTGGCCAATTTTTCTCAAACCGGCTGAAAAAATGGGTAACGCTCACGTTTCATAGCCTCTATATAAAAAACGGCGTACCCAATCAAAAAATGTCACTTAATCAAACTTGTAGAGAATTAAATTCCATATTAAGAGACCGACTTCAGCTCAACCGAGACCACTCAGGTAGTAATCTAGAAAACGAACCCCTACTACTGTAGACCCCCCAATCTGACACCAGTAAGCGGAAAACCACGTTTTTCAGAACGTTTTCGGCTGTAGCTCGGAAATGATTTGCCCGGTTCCAAATTTTTTATTTTTGTTCCCTCGGTGCCAGATTGGGGGACCAAGAGTAGCAGGGCTTTGTTTTCTAGATAGGTACCTGAGTGGTCTAGGTTGAGCTAAAGTCAGTCTTAAGAGGTTTCTTAATAATATTATGTAATAATAATATTAAATTCCATAATCGGATCGAACCAGCAACCTTTGACTCAGCTGTACAACGCTCAAACCACTGACCCGACGTTCAGACGAGAGGCTAGCCGGAGCGGGGAGCTTAGTTCCTCAAACTGCCGCTCAAGCGCTGCGTGTCACCACTGTTGACACCTCTTATCAATGTTTGTTTTTTCCGTTCGGCCATCCTTCTCTCATTTCTCGGCATGCGACATTCTGTTTAAAGTTTTTGTTAATATTAATGTTTTCGGGTCGTGTTTAGCTGTCAAATGGCCTTTAAATGCACTAGTTGCAACTCCGAGCGCTTGTGTTGTAGGCACAGGTATTTTTGAAGTTTCCTAGATACCGAGGCAATAAGTAGGTACCCTATTTTGTTTAAGTTTACATTTTTTCTTTCTGTTGAAGATTACACTTTCTGTGATTTAACTTGGTGATATCTTTGCAATAATTAATTAACCGGCATAAATATAGGTATTTTCCAAGTTCCTGGTAACCTAGATTACCTGGGTACTACCTACCTAAGTATTTTGTGATCATTTTAGTCGGTAGGTAGGTACCTTTCAATCAGATAAATAGAGTTTTTTTTAGATAATTAGATAATTACTTTACATATTATGTAAAGTTAATTTTTTAAATGAGTACCTACCTACCTAGGTTTTTTTTCTTTTTTTTTTTTCTAAAGTTATAAGTTGACCGTGTGTGTGAATCTTAAGCTGTGATTTAAGCGAGCCTTTACAGATATCCTCGCAATAAAAATAACCTGAGCATCATTACCTGTGATATTTACGTTTCTGCTATGGAAGGTTGTGAGAAAAAAGTTCCTACCTAACTAAATAAAACTGTTTAAGGACCTGGGAGCATTGTTTTTACTCTCCGCTCAAAGATGTTTTGACATTTTATGTCTTAGTATGTCCCGTTGGTTTCACCTAATAAAACGCATAGTTTCAAGGATACCTATGTGTTAAACGAACCAAGTCCGAAATTTTTGAGGGTTTTGGGCGTACAATTTTGAGGGTAGGTTATAGGTGTTACAGTTATAGGTGTACCTACTATCTAATTATATTTTGGTGGAAACCAGAGTCCCTACCTATTGAGGCCCTTACTTGAGACAATAAAACAAATCAGCATATTATTTTTTCGTGTTTCGTGATCGGGTGACTATTTGGTTGGAGTTGGTTTTCCAGTTTCAAAAATGCGAGGCGAGGTTGGTTAAGTGACACGCAGCGCTTGAGCGGCAGTTTGAGGAACTAAGCTCCCCGCTCCGGCTAGCTTCTCGTGACGTTCAGTGCACTAATCTCCACCGCCCCCTCCTACACTGATTCAACGTTAACTGTCTGACTCAGCTGTTTCTGGCGAGCGCCATATTGAAGTAGGCAAATAATATCGATCGCTACATCCTATCAACAATCGATTGGGAAAATCGTTTCCCATGTGCGTTTTGTCATGCAATTTTTTTTTTTTGCTACGTTTACTCCACGTTTACTCTACGTTTACGTAGAGGTATTTTTACTCTAATTCCGTTTGTGAGTTATCTACAATATTTATTAAATGATCTTCCAAGAAATCATCTTCTGGTTCGAAAATTGTATTGGCCTCAAATTTTGACATTTTCCGATTCCGTTGACATTATGATTCCACTTATATTTCCAAAATCAAATGTCAGTCCGCTGCGCCGTCCGAACTGTTTTGGGGTGTAAAAAATTTTTTTTAAATCTGAAATTTTGTCAAAATACTCGGTTTGCCATCTAGTTGCGCCCGCAAGGTTTTCAGCCCAATCGCCCAAACCCGTGGGGCACTATGGGGCTACGGGAGGGTTTTTTGAAGATTTTTGGGCTATGGAGTCGAGTTAGGTGATGTTTTCGAAGTATTTTATGACATATAATTCGTTTTGGGGGTCCCAGAACGATCCGAATTCACCATGGGGATATATGGGGCTACAGATTGGGCTTTTGAAGGATGCGAGGAAGTCGAATGAGGTGTCATTTTCCGAGTAATCTTGGACACCTAATCCATTTTTTGGGATCCCGCACCCGTCCACAAACTTCACAAGAACAAAAAACTTACCTACTTAAAAAAAGAAGTTAAATTCAATAATTATTATTGAATTTAACTTCTTCTTTTATTGTTATTGAATTATTATTATTATTATTATTTTTTTTTTTTTAGGTAATTTACTCAGGCTATATCAATGCATAATAAACCATTGTGTAAAATTTGCAAGGGTTTTTAAAGTCATAGAATTAGTTTTTGCATAGTTAACCTTCATCAATGTATAATAAACTCTAAAATTTAATTTACTGCGTTTCATACCTAATAAATGAACAACCTCTTGCTAAGGTAAACTTTAAACTTCAAATTTATATTTTACCAAAGCAATAGACACTTCATGGTTCTTGAACAAAAACTATGCATAATAATATTATGCAAATTCAAACCAAAGCATCGGCAAAGGCAACTCGGATACAGAATTCAATTGGGCTCGCCTTTCCGTGAATTGTTATTACTGAAAATGATAGGAGCTTGTTATTCAAACATCGGAAAAATTACGCCGCCCATTAAATACCTACTTAAAAGCCACTGATGAGAGCACTGACATTTTTTACGGTGAAATTGTGGCAAACCTAAAGAGTTCTCATAAGCTCATTGGATTGGCAACACTGTAATCTTTCCCCTCTTATTATTACAATTTATTGGATGATACCTATAAAGTTTGGGGACAAATCTTGTCCTTTTTTTGCGATTAATAATTTCAAAATACAGTGGAAATCGTTTATAACGGATCCGGTTATAACAGACAATCGTATGTAGCAGACAAAACATTCGGTCACTCCGGTGTAATGGGAATAATGCATAGGAAATCGACTATACCAGACATCGTTTATAGCGGACATGTCGCCTATTACAGACTCACCAGGGGCCCCCCACTGCTCAAAAGTATCGTTTATAACAAACGTTGCACTGATTTTCCTGTCCTGTGTTTTCTTATTGCCCCCGAATGTTATTGTATTCTGATCTCGGCTACTCTAGCCTGTTAGTCACAATCGAGATGTCGAGAACGAGAACACAGCTCACAGTGGAAGAAAGGTTCGCAATTATGTGTAGCGTTGAGTCGGGCGAACCAGCCATCAAGTTGGCACTGGAGTTTAAAACCGGTCGATCAACAATCTATGACATTTTGAAAAGTAAGGCCAAAATTGAGATAGTTTGAGAAAGTCAGGAGCATTCAACACAGTGATTTGGACTGGGCTCTCTTAGCATGGTTCACACAGCAGCGTGAGAACAATGTACCGATCAGTGGACCAATGCTACAAGTTAAGGCCAACCAGCTCGCTGTTCTTCTCAAGAAAGAACATTTCTCCTCCTGAATTTGACGATACCTACACAAAACTTCAGCGAGCTGTCAGCGTGGTGTCGAAGAATTTGTGAATGTTGATGACGATGTTCTGGTATGTGAAGAACTAACTGACAATGACCTCGCGAACAACGCTACTGTCCATGAACATGAGGAAGAAAACGAGGGCGAAGAAGTTTTTGGTGAACCCCCAACTGTATCAGAAGCATACAACGCCTGCCAAACCCTCTGCGCGTTCCTTTTTTGCGATTAATAATTTCAAAATATGTAGATTCAACCATTTTTCCCCATTTTTTCAATATTTTGACATGGATACGTCTTTAACGAAGGGGTCAACCAAAAATGGTTGTTTTCAGCCCGGAAACGATTTTGTTTACTCCCCATCTATTACAACACTCCTTAGACATATCCATGATCCCACAAAGAGAGAAAATAGATGAATTTGTATAATTCAGCTATAATTCGAAAAGAAAGCATCGCAGTGAAAAAAGTTCAGATACAAAGTTGAATAGCATAAAATTCTGCGTCTAATGACCTCCTTACACATTAGAATCGGTTCAGCCGTTTAGCCACAATCAAGCGTCAAAAATAGGACATTTTTTTATTCAATTCAGTACCTAGATAGTCAATTTCAATGAAACCAATTCAAAAACATGAAGCTTACTTACATTGGAAGCAACAAGTAACAAAATTGAAGTCGATACGAGTTTTGTTTTTGGGAGTTGGGGTGTTCCAAAGCCAAGCAAGAAGCAAACAGGTGACACTTTCTAAATTGGATGGGTTCCGGAAATCAGTTTCGACTGTAAATATTACAAATCTCTACGTGGGAGCCATTAGAACACTGAAATGTAATCAAATATATTGTTCACGTTTATCTCGTTGGCAATCTACATTACTACGACTAATTACTTGCTATATTTAGCCTTGGTAAAATGGTCACGACAGAGAAGAGCGTTTTTAAATTACCCCCGAATTAAACACACTTATTCAATCAGTTGATAAATTCAACGATAGACATTTGAATCAAAATAAAGTGCTATTGTGGAAATGTGTATTCAAGTGCAATTCAACGGTACGGTGTAAATGAAAAACAAATCCGTGCAGATTGAAAACAAACTCTTTTCGTGCGGTTGATTGATTTGTCGTTTGCGTTGAACCGTATGTGGACGGCACTTCATAAAAATGCAACGTGTATTTGTGAAGTTCGATCACAAATCAATACCTGCAGGGTGGTGGAAATACTTGGGATTGAAAACTCAAGTCGGAACCCTTAACAGGGTCAATGTGTTACTGCTATGGCGGACCCAGCTGTGCGACGGGGTGTATGGAGGGTGGATTTGAGTTTTCATAACAACGGGTTGCCATTTACTGAATTTATTTTTTTTTTTCAAATTTTTGTTGAATTGTGATATCAATTGGTTATACGTGAGGAGGGTAGGTGTGCAAGCCATACAATTACCAGTTACCTGGAGCTGGTGTGAGATGACGTTCGGGTGGTGGCTGGATGTGGACTGGCCCCGGCAGGGGGTGAAGCGCGCCTAATCGATGTCAAAGGGGGTTGAAGTTGCCAGGGGCAACGCTGTGGTGCCCAGACGTGGATCTCCAAGAGCCAGCAATATCATCGGTTTTCCCCGCAATGAGCTCCTCCTTTTTGGTGACGTCGGTCAGGAAACGTCGAGAAAATCCGCAAACGTCTGAGAACAGGTTAGAATTCGAGAATCAAGTTTGGGAAAATAGTCGACGAATACTGGCGAACAAGTTTCTGCTGATTGAAAACCATTTCCTGCTCCCTAGAAACTAGTTTCTGCTGATTGAAAACGGGTTTGTGCTTACCAAAGGGCTCTAAAATGGACCAAACTTCTTGTTAGGAGAAAACCAAGCCGCTCCATTCACCACCATTGACTGACTAACGACCCCAATCTTTGGTCATAATATGTAAATTGGTCTCAGGATGATCGTTTAACAATAAACGCTGCAAATTTTACACTAGGGTTAATTATTCTTTGATATAGGTTACTTGTGCATACTTTTATTTCTGTGTCAAAGAGAAAAATTTTAGAAAAAAAAAATTGTTTTTGGATTTTTATTTTCCAAACCTTTTTTGTTTTTCACTTGAAAATGTTTGAAAAAATATTTTTGGACATTTTCCTTTAGAAGTCCCATTTGTAGCCCCATGAAAGCCCTATAGATCGCAACTGTGAAATTGGATCGTTCCGGGACCCCCCAAAAATACTTCGAAAACGACACCTAACTCGATCCCATAGCCAAAAACCTTCAAAAAACCCTTCCCGTAGCCCCATTTTAGCCCCATAGCGCCCCACGGGTTTGGGCGATCGGGCTGAAAACCGTGCGGGCACAACTAGATGGTAAACCGAGCATTTTGTCAAAATTTCAGATTTAAAAAAAAATTCTACTGCCCAAAACGGCCTGGACGGCGTACGGACATTTTGGTTTTGGAATGTACACCTGTTGAAACGGATAAAGTCAAATTTTGAGGCCGATCGGAGACGTCGACCTCCGTCGCGAAACTTTGAAGTCTGCTTGAAACAACTTGTTGAACCCCCTGAGGGTCGAAGAAGTCTCAGATGACGAGAACAGCATCCCACAACTGTTTTGGTGGGAATGCCTCCAGGGACCCTTCAAAAATCCCATTCGTAGCCACATGAGCGGCTAATAGATCCCAACGGTGATAAAGAGATTGTTCTTGGACCCCCAAACATGGATTCTACGTCCAAAAATACTTCTAAAACGACACCTAACTCGAAATTTGACATTATTTGAAATTTGACACGAAGATTCCAAAAACGAAATGTCTTTCCACCGTCCTAGCCGACGTGAAATCCTTTCCTCACCTGGTTGCCCATCGGCCTCAAGGCCGCAGTTTTTGATACGCCATATTTCTTTATTTACTTCTACTAGCACGCTTTGCTTGACTGACCACTTTCTCAGACGGGAAGGGCACGCATCAAAACGCAAACGCGAACGCTCACTGATAAAGATGGAGGACCGAGGCGGGCAACTGCACAGACCTGACAGACTGCACAGGGGTCAGAAGATACACAGCAGACCCAAAATAGTTCAAATTAAACTCGGCATCAAAATTTGCCAATCATCGGAATTCGTTCTTTCAGGATTAGTGTTTCAATTTGGATCTCCAGGTAGGATACAGCAGAAGCGCCAACTCAATCGGAATGTGAACACCGAAGATAGGAAGAGTCACTCAATGAGCTTATTCGACGTAACATTGGCTCAGGGATCCCAATCCGACATTAACATTTAGGGCTTCCCATTTAAAATGAGGAAGTCGGGTGCAAATGCGCCGGTTCGTGCGCATTTTGGGGAGAACTCAACCCCACCCCCCCTCTTATTTGTATCTAAACGAGTCACCGAGACGGTAGAAAAAAAATCGGCTTATTTTCATCGCTAAGAGGAAAGTATTGTGAGATACATAACATAATAATATTATGTTGTATGGCTATATTATAGCCTCAGACACGTTCTGAATTAGTGGTTTTGTGTTTTGGTTAATGGCATATCATAGGTTAGAGGGGGATATACATTGGTGCCGATTTTACAAAATGATAATACCATGTTATGATATGAGGTAGGTACTATGAGATCCCAAAAAAAGCAAATTTGGAAGAAAAAAAAAAACTTTGACACTATAATATAATATAGGCTTCCAAATATTATTTGGAAGCCAATTAAACCTAAAGAGCTGCGGTTGGTATAAAAATGAAGTAAACCTTACAGTTTAGAACTTCTACAGTGTCATGGTCGAAAAGAGAATTTCCTTTTTTTTAATCGACTCGTGATTTTATCTAATTTAATTTACTATAATATAGTAAATATTAGGGTGAGTAAATATTATTATACCATAATATGGTATAATATTATTATGGTGACGTTTTCCATAGGATGAACCGTTTTCAAGTTGTAGGCAAAAAACTGAAAAACAAGGAAAAACGCTGCAAATTTTACACAAGGGTTTATTCTTATTTTATATAGGTTACTTGTGCAAAAATTTAATTTTGTCAGAGAAAACAATTGGAAACAAAATTAAAAAAAAAAATTCTTTTCAAAAATTATTCATTTTTTACTCGATAAATATTTAACCTCCTGGGATGCTTCAAAAATCCCATTTTTACCCCCATGAAAGCCCTATAGATCGTGAAACAGTGAAATAGGATCTTTCCAGGACCCGAAAAAATGGATTCTACGTCCTAAAATACTTCGAAAACGACACCTAACTCGATCCCATAGCTAAAAGCCTTCAAAAAACCCCTCCCGTAGCCCCATTTTAGCCCCATAGCGCCCCACGGGTTTGGGCGATCGGGCTGAAAAACGTGCGGGCACAACTAGATAGTAAACCGAGTATTTTTTCAAAATTTCAGATTTAATAAAAAATTCCTATTGCCCAAAACGGCTCGGACGGTGGATGGTCATTTGATTTTTGAAATCTACGAGTATAGTTTATATCACATTTTGAGGCCGAAATTTTGAACCCCATCACGAATACAAAGGTGTATTATTCCAAGAATGATAAACCAAAAGTCCGGTCGGACAATCAACCCAAGCCCCTTCATTTAGAGCTCACAGCAGATTTAGTTCAGTGCTGAGTTTTGGTCAAGTGCTGACCAGGCGACAGCGAGTTTATATTTCCGTCTAACCTTAACCGGGCTTTCCCGCGCTCTGTGCAGCTCGTCACTAAATGGCGATTGCGTCGTGCCCAATCTGTTCATGCCAACCCTTGTCCTCCCTCCCACGGTGCCCAGCTATCCACAAAAAGGCCCGCTTTCTCTACTAACCTTCCAGGCGTAGTTGGGGCTCTCAGGCCACGCCCTCAGCCGGCGTTTCTACTACCTGAGCCGCCGAATTTTCTCGAAAAGCCGGAGGGAGTTTTCCGCCTCGAAGGAGTCACGTGGGTGATAAAATCCGCGCCATATCAGCGCTGATACTAAACGCGCCAACAGAAAGCTGAAGTGATGCTGAAACGCGTTACTTTCAGTGAGGGGAGAGAGGTGTAAAATACCCGGGTATTTATTTTTCTGGATTTATCTTCTTTTTTTTTTTTTTTTGTAGGATGGAGGAACCGGCTTTCGTAGTCAGGAAACAACTTGGAAAAAAAGGCCGGGACCGAGTATTTTGTCAAAATTTAAGATTAAAAAAAAAGAAGCCTACTGCCCAAAACGGTCCGGACGGCGTACGGTGTACGGACGTTTCAGATTTTTAATGTAGACCTGTTGAAACGGATAATGTCAAATGTTGAGGCCGATCGGAGTCGTCGACCTCCGTTGCGAAAACATGGGTGTATTATTCCAAGAATATTAAACCAAAATTAATGGAACTTTTCTTTAGGTAATGACTTGAGGGAATTTTGAACTGCTTCCCTCATACAGTGTTTTATTTGGGGAAGGGAGGAGTTATTAAATTAAATTCTCACTGAAATTGAATTCTAATTATGAATTTAATTAAGTTATTACAAGAAATCAGAAGGGGAAGGCCGAAAAATGTATTGGGCCTCAGGTGGGACTCGAACCACAACCTTCGCATTACTAGTGCGACGCTCTACCAATTACGCCATCGGGCCAGCAGTCATGATAGAACTTGATTCAAAATCGATTTCAAGAAAAATAGTAGGTATGTAGAGTAAAGATTCTTTAGGAACCGTTTTAACAAATAGGACGTTAAACAGATAGTTATATTCCTGTTATATATATAGTTACATAGATTGAGGCCCAATAAATTTTTCGGCCTTCCCCTTCTGATTTCTTGTAATAACTTAATTAAATTCATAATTAGAATTCAATTTCAGTGAGAATTTAATTTAATAACTCCTCCCTTCCCCAAATAAAACACTGTATGAGGGAAGCAGTTCAAAATTCCCTCAAGTCATTACCTAATGAAACTACTCCTCCTGGGGAATTAAGGGACCCCTAGGAAAAGGGACAAAAGTAGGATGTCTACTGGCTTCATATCAGATCAGGGTTCAGAGGGGGAAAATAAGCAACAATATGAGAAGGCCGAATCAAGCGTTGGGGGCAGGGGGACGGTTGAGCCTTCAATCTCCGATGTTCTATCATGACTGCTGGTCTCGGTGGCGTAATTGGTAGAGCGTCGCACTAGTAATGCGAAGGTTGTGGGTTCGAGTCCCACCTGAGGCCCTAAAAATGTTTCGGCCTTCCCCTTCTGATTTCTTGTAATAACTTAATGAAATTCATAATTAGAATTCAATTTCAGTGAGAATTTAATTGAATAACTCCTCCCTTCCCCAAAGGAACTTTTCTTGTTACTCACTTCTTTCTCTAAAAAGTGCTTTTCTGTAGAAATGATGGTGATGATAAGCAGCACGCTGGTCTTCTGCGAAGATCGAGCCACGATGATCTACCAGTCTACGTTGACGCTGGTCTTCTGCAGGGATCTGCTACTCGTCCAGAGGTGAAGATCGCTGCAACGTTGACCTTCTGCGCTGACAAGCTCCCGAAGTACAAATTACCGCTACAACTCCTCCGCTGATCCAACACTGAAATAAAGAAACTGTTGACTAACGCGAAGGGGCTCCACACATTGCTAACCCACTTTGACACCCAGTCTTCCTCTCTCGCAGGTTGTCTTCGATGATCTGCTGGTCTCTGCAGGCTCTGGACGTTCCCCGCGTGTCTGCCGGAGGTCCTCAGCTGGCGGCAGTGTCGTTGCTGTACGCTGGTCACGAGCCTCTGTCGAAGTCCCCCGGGCCATTACAGCATTACTGTAAAGAAGAAATTATGTAATTATGTTTCTTTGTTTTTAAATTGGCCTAAAAATCCTTTGATGCGTATGTAACATGTGAAACAAACACGCCCGAGTCATGCCCCACTGACAACGTTCAACCAACCCTGGACGGGAAAATACGAAAACTTGTACATAACGTAAAAGCATACGACCAAAAATACTTCGAAAACGCCTAACTCGACCCCAGAGTCGAAAACCCCTCCCGTAGCCCCATTTTAGCCCCATGACGTCCCGCGGGTTAGGGGCGTTCGGGCTGAAAACCTTGCGGGCACATCTAGATATGAAATCTGGTTATGCGGGTATTTTGTCAAAATTTCAGATTAAAAAAAAAAAAAAAAATCCTACTGCCCAATACGGCTCGGACGGCGGACGAACATTTCGTTTTTGGAATGAAACGTAATTAAATACCTTGGTGTATTATTCCAATAACAATAACGCAAAATTATAGAAAAAACGCTGCAAATTTTACACAAGGGTTTATTATTCTTTGATATAGGTTACTTCTGCAAAAATTATTTCTGTGTCAATGGAAAAAATTTTGGGAAAAAATTTTTTTTTTGATTTTTTTTTTTTTTCAAAAAATTTTTTTAATTTATTTTTGTTTCAAAAAAAATTGTTTTTTCAAAAATTCTTTATTTTTTACTCGAAAAATATTTAACCTCTTGGGATCCTTCAAAAATCCCATATAGAGCCCTATAGATCGCCACAGTGAAATCGGATCGTTCCGGGACCCCCGAAAATGGATTCTGCGTCCAAAAATACTTCGAAAACGACACCTAACTCGATCCCATAGCTAAAAGCCTTAAAAAAAAAAACCTCTCATTGCCCCATTTTAGCCCCATAGCGCCCCACGGGTTTGGGCGATAGGACTGAAAACCTTGCGGGCACAACTAGATGGTAAACCAAGTAAGTATTTTGTCAAAATTTCAGATTTGTTAAAAAATTCCTACTGCCCAAAACGGCCTGGACGGCGGACGGACATTTCGGATTTAGAATGTAGACCTCTTGAAACGGATGTCAAATTTTGAGGCCGATCGGAGTCGTCGACCCCCGTCGCGAAAACATTGGTGTATTATTCCAAGAATAATAAACCAAAAAAGGTGCAGTTTTTATTTGATCTCTGGGATCCTTCTAAAATTCCATTAAATTTTGTAGGCCCATAAAAACCCTATGTATCTCCACGGTGAAATAGAATCGTTCTGGGACCCCCCAAAAATGGATTATACGTACCAAAATACTTCGAAAACGACACCTAACTCGACACCGTAGTCGAAAACCTTACCCCTCCCGTCGCCCCATTTGGGCGATCAGGCTGAAAACCTTACGGGCACAACTAGGTGGTAAAACGAGTATTTTGTCAAAATTTCAGATTAAAAACAAAATCCTACTGCCCAAAACGGCTCGAACGGCGGACGGACATTTCGTTTTTGAAACGCATGATGTCAAATTTAAAGGCCGATCCAAATTCCCAACCCCTGTCGCGTATACGCGGTGTATTATTCCCAGAATAATAAACCAATACGAAAATTAGGCGGTCACTTTCTCCCACAACAAAAGGGGAACAGTGCTTGAACCACAGAGTAACGGCTGGCTTGAACGTAGATGGCGTCGGAAAGATAAAAATATAGTCATCACAAAACGAACAGCTAAACGACTACCAAGTATCGGACCAAATCGAAGCTCAAAATCCCTAAGACATCATAGAAGAGAATAATGCATAATTACCCGAAAAAGAGGGCATAGCCCAATAAACAAGTGGTCGCCTCCGCCGGGACTTGACTACCTGCTCGATTTTCTAACAGCAACATACCGAATAGATCGTACTATTTCCCGGAGTGCCCGAACACTCCAATCACAACAAACTGTTCTACGGTGAAGGTAAATGCAGAAAAATCGGGCTAATTTAGAAACGCCAAAAATAAAACACGGCAGTTATCGACGACAAAAACATCGAAAGATAGAAGTTCTATCATAGAACTCGGACATTGTCCGACGGACAAAACAAAAGCTTGTGGGACAAAAGAAACGGAGCGTCTGGGGAGAGGAATAATGAGGGCTATCGTGAGCGCCCACTGGACCCGCGGCGTTTAAGCGAACTAACATTATCAAGGAGTCTACAGCAGTGTTGCCATCCACGGATTTTTATCCGTATTTATACAGATTTTTGGGGTCTGCATAGATCATTAAGAATGTATCTGTCGTACGTATTTTGCTCTCTACATAATGTTAGGCAACTAAATGGGTAACCCAACACTCAAAACCTGTTGAATATGAATAAGTGTTAAACAATTTATCAACAAGTGTAATTTTTTTTTTTTACAAATATCTTCTCTCTAGCCTCTAGCCTCACAGACATGGGGGTAGATTTATATTTTTTTAACGCTGCGAATAATAAGTAGGTATATAATATTTTTAAAATCTCTTCTCTTAGTCTTGATAGATTCTGGGCAGACACCCCCTTGAATTGCCCACAAGGGTTTAAACCCTTGTGGGCAATTCAAGGGGGGTGTCTGCCCAGAATCTATCAAGACTAAGAGAAGCGATTTTAAAAATATTAATTATAATAATAATTATTATTCTTTTGTATCAATTGAGAACAAATTACATCAGATGTATATCTATGACGGTTTTTTTTTTTTTTTTTTTTTCAAACTACAATTTCGTAAAATACTTGACCTCTATAGATGAATTCTATGTCTTGAAGTACCTATGTACTCTGAATAAGACACTTTTTACGACCTCCTGACTTCCTTCAAACATTTGAAGCCCCATTGATAGGTACCTACGGTGAGGATGGGTCTGAGACCCAAAAAATGGATTATACTCCCAAAAATTCTAACAAAGCGGCAACTAACCCAACCCCATGGCCAAAACCCTTCAAAAAAATCCCTCCCGTAGCCTCTTTTTATCCCCACACCTTAGAGCGATCGGACTGAAAACGTTGTGGTTACAACTAAATGAGGAACCGAGTATTTTGTCAAACTTTCAAATAAAAAAAAAAATGGTCGGCGGGCGGACATTTCATTTTTGGGACCTACATACCTAATGACATTCATTACATTGTAGGTAATAAAACCACCCAGTCATGTAGCACATAACTAGACCTTTTTCGTTAGCATCTAGCATGTTAACTTTAGCTTTTAGGGGTTTTAGCAATCGTTTGCAATCGTTTGCTGGCTCGATTCCCCTCTTCCATTCCTTAATTTTGGCCCATTGGAGAATTCCAGCGTAGATGGGTTGGATGCGCACGACATGCGTCTTCGAGTCCCTAATGCCTTCGGGCCTAATGCTCGAACATCTCTTCCCATGAATGTAGGTATCTGATTCGATCGGGTTGCCGCACGTTGAACACAATTGTATCAGTAAAATTGGCGAAATCAAAATCTTGGAATCAAGCACGCTAAAAGCAACAGTATGGGGTGATAAGATGGGTGGAAAGCACAGAGTAAAAACTCTTTGAAAACGTTAGTTCGCTTAAACGCCGCGGGTCGAGAGAGCGCTCGCGATAGCCCTCACTATTCCTCTCCCCAGACGCTAGTCAAAAGAAAGGGCAGTTGGTAATGGCCGTTTATCAAGAGCGGCAGTGTTGCCATCCATGAGCGGCAGTGTTGTCTGACGTCAAGCTGGCAACCGCGAAAAGGGGACATTTGGACAAAACTAAAGGAGAACACTTTTCTTATCAACCTTAGCTTTCTTAAAATTCACACCATCAACGATATTAAATGTAGAGAAATTTTTCTCTGTCTCAAGCTATGATTTAGTGTGCAGCTCAATAAAAAACGCTGCAAATTTTACACAAGGGTTTATTATTCTTTGATATACGTTACTTGTGCAGAAATTTAATTCTGTCAATGAAAAAATTAAAAAATTTTTTTTGGTTTTTATCTCAAAAAAATTATTTTTTTGGATTTTTTTGTTCAAAAATGTGTTTTTTCAAAAATTCTGTATTTTTTACTCGAAAAATATTTAACATCCTGGGATCCTTCAAAAATCCCATTTTTAGCCCCATGAAAGCCCTAAAGATCGCCCCAGTGAAATCGGATCGTTCCGGGACCCCAAAAAATGGATTCTACGTCCAAAAATACTTCGAAAACGACACCTAACTCGATCCCATAGCTAAGTCTTCAAAAAACCCCTCCCGTAGCCCCATTTTAGCCCCAGAGCGCCCCACGGGTTTGGGCGATCGGACTGAAAACCTTGCGGGCACAACTAGATGGTAAACCAAGTATTTTGTCGAAATTTCAGATTTTAAAAAAAATTCTACTGCCCAAAACGGCCCGGACGGCGGACGGCGGACGGACATTTCGGATTTTGAATGTTGACCTCTTGAAACGGATAATGTCAAATTTTGAGCCCGATCGGAGTCGTCGACCCCCGTCGCGAAAACATAGGTGTATTATTCCAAGAATAATAAACCAAAAGGTGAAAACCGTGAATTTTCTGGCGCGGCAGGGAGGGAAGTTTCCCGCGTGGGGGACATGTTTCCACTAAGGCGTAGTGCAGTTACATACTCTGAAATAACCAACCCTGAGCCTCAGTAGTTTAATCTGTGCCCTGAGCCTTGTAATATGATATTATGCAAAATAAAATTTATTTAATGTTATTATCTCCCATTTGTGAGGGGAAAATAATAAATATTGAATTTGAACAATTTTTTTTCAATAATAATTATTGTGCAAATCGGATGTTGATGGTGGAAGGGGGAAACCCTGCTTTTCAATTCGAATCAACAGGTGTGAAAATCACTGTTATAACATACATAAATATATGTTAAACATACTATTGTAACAGTTGTCATAAGCTTCCTTGAAAACAGTAACACGATACCGAATCACACGAAATGTGGAGGTACGTCCTGAAATTGAAATAACTGCTTACATTCCAACATTATTTTCTAAATTCTTCTTTTTTTCTAGAATGGACTCAAATGACAACCAAAACAGAAGACTTGAAGTTGCAGACTCACAAGACAATCTGGGTTTGGCTTTTCCCCATTGGGTGGATAGCAAGTTCGCGTTAAAATGACGCCTTGTTTCGTTTCAAAAAGTACTCGGTAAGTAGGTATTTCATGGTAATCGGAAAAAAACTCCCCGGAAAAAAAAAATCCTGCTGGGCGAAAAAAAAAATCCCCTAAGAATACTCATATCAAGGGCGGAAAAAAAATCCCCAATAAGAAAAAATGAAAAAATTGAAAAAATCTTGAACAAAACACAATAGAAAGTTAGGGAACCTCTTCGTTTGGTTTATTATTCTTGGAATAATACACCTATGTAATGGCGACGGGGGTCGAAAATTCTCATCAGCCTCAAAATGTGACATTATTCGTTTCAAGAGGTCGATAACCCAAAAACCCATGTTCGTCCGCCGTACGCAGTACACCGTCCGGGCCGTTTTGGACAGTAGAAATTTTTAAAAAAATCTGAAAGCTTGACAAAAATTATTTAATTATTAATTATTTAAGTATTTAATACTCGGTTTACCATCTAGTTGTGCCCGGAAGCAGCCCTGGGGCTTTTAGACAGAATGATGGTCACAGTAAAGTGCATGTTTCTGCCTGCCTGCCTGTAAAAATGGCCTAATCTGAAAATCCCCCGGTAATGGGATCAGTTGCTTGGAAAATCCTCTCGGAAAAGCGCTAAGGTAGTGAAGTCCGGGAAGGTCGAGGGCGGGGCCGTTAGGGACGGGCAGATCCGAGGGCTGGAGGCTGATCGTGATCTACGGGCCACTCACTAAGTAGTTGCTTTTTCCCTGATGCCATAGACGCCGCTAGATGGACCTCGTTAGTGGATGACCACACCCCATGTACGATGCTTAAAAAACAAGTCCACATGCTGCGATGTAATTTATGGAACTAACTTCCTGAAAGTTTTTTTTTTTTAAGAAGCTCCTATCGCACTCGCCAAGTCGTTTCATGACGACAAATTCAGATTGATCCATTTGTTTTACATTCATTCTCTCCACCCTGATTCACTATTCCCCCACCTACCACGAGGCGCTTCTAACTTGCAGGACTTTGCTGGCCGTGTTTGGTAAGGTTTTTACAAATTAGGAGGTCACCCCCTCTTTCTCTACTGTCGTATTCTCTCGCCCGAAGCTCTTTAGTGGACGTTGATGTACAGCTTAGTATGAGAGCCTCATCCGTCTAGTGTCCACTTTAATGAATCCCTGAGCTCAGGTTTTAATGCTGCTACTCACTTCAGTTTCCCACCCCATTCAGCCGGCTGGTACGTGTTTACTGGCTCTGGCGTTAATGCTGTTACCTCCTCCACCTGATAGTGCGGGGGATCCTCCTTTCTGTAACGGACATCAGTGAACAGGTGTATTATTCCATTCCATTCCATTACATGGAATAGGTGTAAGGAATGTAGGTGTACGTAGGTGTATTATTCCAAGAATAACAAAACAAAAGGTGAAGAACTTCTTCCTCAAAATCAAGGGAATACCACTGCAAACGCCCACTCACCCCTCGAGCCACTGGACTTACCTGTTTCTTTTTCCCCCTTGAAAGATGAAACTTTTCGAAACGATCGAATTTCACTTCAAAGCCCCTCGGGATGGGGTTTCTGTCCTTCTCTTCCCCCTTTTCACGGCTTTAATTATTTTCAAAGTCTCCCCCTAGTCCAGAAAACGTAAGCAGGAAAGTCTGAAAAAAAAAGTTCAACGGCCTCGTTGAAAGAATCTCATTCCGGCGCCATCTTTTTCAGGAGATAGGAAAACTGAGATGAAGCAAAGTTTTCCGCACAGAGAAACATGGAGGGTTTTTAATATCCACTGAAAACTGGAAAAAGATTGCTAGACGCTCAAGTGATCGTGTATTGCAGATTTTGTTTCAGTTCTGATGGCTAGTGAGAGTTTGCCTCCAGAGGTTCTTCAATTTGAGCTTCTGGAGAAGCAAGAGGTAGGAGTAGATACCACCTATCTGAGCCTTCACTACGGTATGTACCAATTTTGTAATCGAGGAATCTCCAGTTACTGATGTTCAACAGTTTTTCAAGGTATTATGAAGCTTACTGCAGGCTGGAGGCTCAAGCTGTGTGGCATGGAAGACACCAGATACCCTAAGTTGTGTCTTCGTCGTCTCATCGCAATGAAGTGACGTCCGAGCCTAAGTACAACTGGGCATCCCAAATGTCGGTTACCTTCACTAAATATGGTGAAGGTCAAGCCTGGGTGTCTCAGAACCCCACCGACTTCAACCTGACTCGCTTCGTTAAAAACATTGACTCGTTTTGGAAAAACAATGACAGGGAGCGGGTAGCAGCATCCTCGTTCAATGAGATCTACAGGATGTACTCGCCTGCAGACGATGAGCTACCTTTTTATCTGAACTCTGACTTGGGTATTCAGACAAAGAGACTCCTGGCTCAAGCAAGGCTGTCAGGGAATTATTTTGCCAAACTGTGCACTCCAGGCTTTGTTGTCAAATTCAATAATTCCGAAGAGTGCCCGATGTGTAATTTGGAAGCACAAGATTCAATCCTCCATTTCATGCCCTGTAGTTCGTGGCGAACGGTTCTCATTTTTTCTTCTCAGCGATTTGTCCCACCATGACTTGGCCTATCTGCTCTCTTTTAATGATCTATTATCTTGAAAGAAAATGTATTGCTTCTTAGTAAACTGTATTAGAACTAGGGCTTTTTTCCTTAATGAAGGTTTTTTTATACTAATTATATTTAAGTGACTAATTATACAAGTTGTATTACTGTAGCAATTGTACTTATGTTGTGACTAATTAAGTTATATCATTGTAGCGATTTACGTTGTGTCATTTTAGTTATTGAATCACCGGTACCTATTACTGTTTTGTTTCAACTTTGCATCGCCGGAAGGCATTTTTACAATTAAACCTTCTCATTCTCATTCATTCATTCTCTCATTCTCATTCATTCATTCAGTTTTTCAAGGTGAAAAATGGTGACATTTCCCGTCCTGACAATTCTACGACGTTAAATAATTATCACTAATTCTGAACTGATGTGCAAGCCAATTCGCAACTGTGTCGACGGAACAATTGGCAGCCATCAAACGCTTCCGGCAGGATGTGCAAAATGCTCTCCATAGACATCATAGGCAATTGCCACGAGGTCTGTACGGACAGCTAAACTGTATACACAGAAAGGGCGTTCTCTACATTGATTGATAGACTGCGGGTGAACGACCGATCTTCCGGGACTGGAAAATTCGCCCTGGTCGATTGAAAAAGTCTTGATTTTAAATGCGTCTAAAACATTTTGTTTCTCCACATCCCACCATTTTAATGAGATAGTAATGTATTAGAAAAAACAGCTGCAAATTTTACACAAAGGTTTATTATTCTTTCGTACATATTGATGTGCAAAAATTAATTCTATGTCAGTACCTACATCTTAACAATAATTAGAAGAAAAAAAGGTTAAGTTGTGTCAGGAGTCAAATCTGATATGAATGTCTTGATATGAAAACAATTATATTCCCTTATCAAGATAACAACCCGAAACATAAACAAAAACATAAACATGAACAAGAAACCCGACGGCCCGCGTTTGAACCACTGCGTTTCTGCCCTGCTGCCTGGCGTCTTATGCCATTCTGGGCGCCGCGCCGCACAGTGGGGCAAAGCCGGAAAAAACCCTCAAAAACGAAAATTAGTTTTGCGAACTTTTTCCGATGGTTTATATATGTTGAATAGTTGTAGAATGCATCCCTGTAGCCGTTTTCCTGGAAGAATTTATTTTCAGCTTGGACTGAGGGGTACAATGTGGAGTTTTTTGAGACTTCGAAAATAGACACTTATAAACATAAGGTTTGGAGTATTCGTGTGTGTTCATTTTTGAAGATAGAAATCTGAAATTTTTTGGGCGTGTTCCTGATATATTAAAGAAAATTAAGAACCTTCAATCCGCTTGAAATACCATGCTCTTCATGGGGGGCTGAATCATTTAGTAATTAATCGTGTTTTAACGAGTAATCTCGGGTTTCTAAGCTTTCAAAAAATGCTCCACCGAGCTCCGCTCTGGCAGGGCAATTTTTCGATTGTAGACACCCTAGGGAAGCTCTTGTAAAAATTTCAGCTGCAATCATTTGCAATTCTGGACGCAGGATTGATTTTAGTGTAAAAAACATGGCCGATTAAGCCGCTTTCGGCGAGATAAACGAGCTTGATCGAATATAAGGTGCCTACTCCGTAGCTGGAGGTTTACGGTAGAAAATTTGATCCTTTCACATAAAATGTCATTCCCAGACCATTCATTTAGTCAGTTCAATATCCTAAGTGGTCGCCGCAACAATGCCAGGGCTCATAATTCAATATCGCGAATTATGCTAGGTTTTGCTCAACGGTGCGAATTTGGACCGTTTCGTTGCAGGTAAATTGGCTGATTTTATCAGGATTTGTCATTAACAAATAATGTAGAACGGCTTATCTCAAGCCAGGTTGTTCAAGCAAGTATTTATCATTGTACCAAATCTCTGAATGATTCACAAATAATTAAAAAAAAATCATTATTATTCAATTTCAGAAACATTTGGCGAGAAGTTGAATGAAACTAAATTGAACTAGATCCTAGTGACTTCTGACCCAGTGGTTAATAATACAAAAATTAAATATAATAATACAAATATAAATAATAATAGAAGCATAAATAATATAATAATACAGGTATAAATATAAATAAATATAATAAATATAAATAATAATGATGATTTAATTTAATAATTTTAAATAAATTAGATTAAATAAATTTTAAATAAATAATAAAATTTTATTTTATTTTCACTAATATTACAAGCAGAGGGTGATTTCATTTGATGTGTTTTTCTACTACTTTCATTCTCATCATTTTTCTGGCCAATTTTGTATAACAGAAGTCAATTCAACTACCCTGACTAAACAGTAGGTACTATTCTCATTTGATTTGGAATAAAAGTCAGTAGCTTCTGTTCTAAGCCTTTATTTTTCCTCCGTTCTCCTACATGCGATCGATTTCAACTATCCTCAGGTCATCGTCAGGCATCCATCAAAGTGATATACAAACATATATATCACAGTCATTTATCGTTGTCAGGAACATTAATAGAAAGGTAGGAAATTGAATTAAAAACTAATATCACAGGGAGGCTCAACGTAAAAACAGAAGCTACTGACTTTTATTCCAAATCAAATGGAGTTCTACGAAGTGAATAGTGTTACCATCAAGAACTATTCTCATTAATTATATATAAGTTATGTACTTAAATTTTTTTCTCAAGAGATTGTGTACAATTATTTGGACCTTGGAGAGTTCTCTCTTCTACTCAGCATCCCAGAAACTAAATTTTAATATTCTACCTTCTACTTTTAGAGCATATTGCGATTGACCCCGGGCTATCCTATATATTATATATATCATATATATATCATATCCTATGAAATTTATTATTTATAATCGATTGATGACATTGCCAGCTTTGTACCTCATAATGAAGTTGAATTATAGTGAGTCGGTGGGTCAATTGACCCATGTGAATGCGGTCAATGTGACCCACTGACTAGGTACAATGCGTAGTGAGACTCAAAGACCACGTGTGATTTTTTTCAGATTTTTAAAGGTGTATGTAGAGTTTTTACAGGGTTTTTTCCGAAAAACAGCCGTTTTGCCCCACTGTGCGCCGCCGTCCTCTTGTCATGACAATGCATTGGTCCAAAACTCCCTCTCAGAGTCGTTCATGGCGTCTTATGCTATTCTGGGCGCCGTCGTACTCTGGCCGACAATCATCTCATAGGCATAATGGCCCCGTCCTCAGCCCCGTAGAGAGGGGGGGGGGGGCACTGAACCCGTTGCCCCCGGGCCCGGCCTTCGTAGGGGGGCCCGAATTTTCTTGAGAATTCTTTTTTTTTTTGTAAAAAAAGGGGGTAGGAGAGGCAAAATGGGAAAATGGACAGATCAATATAGGAAAAATTTTCACTTTTTTTTTTTTTTAGGGGCCCGATGAATTTTCATACCTTTTTTTTTTTTTTTTAGGGGGCCCGATGAATTTTGCCCCCGGGCACGGATTTTCTCTCCACGGCCCTGCCCGTCCTCTAGGCCAAGGCAACGGACCCGTCGGCGACAGCCACGAAGCCGCATTGATACCGCCCTGACCACAGCTACCTGTGTCTTCACTCTGACCCAACAGGTGACTGATGTATGCAACCAACCAAGGATTGCCATCGTCCCCCTCGACCTGGTTCGAGTTCCACGCAAGACATGCCTTCTTCGTTAAATTCTATTGTTTTCCTCCTGCGTAGGTTACAGGAGAAGCTACCTAAAACTGCAGCGCTGCTTTTATGAGTCGTGCAACTTATGCCATCCTCTGTTGGGGTCATGCCGCGTCGGCTGCCACATGCCAACGCAAGGCTGTACGAGTGGTCGCTGGGCTGAAGTACCAACAGCCATTAGGTTAAACATCTTGACCATCCCTGCGGTTTACATACTCGAAGCTACGTGCTACGATTTCTCCAACTTACACGAGTGTCATACCTCCACTCATGGGTATAGAACACGGCATGGAAGTGACTTGCTGGTGCTTTATCACTTGAAATCATCCCGCATCAGCAGTTCATGGTGGGGTATTAAATCTTTCAATGCCATCCCAAAAGAGTTGCGAGCGAAATTTACGGCAACAAACGTTAGGCCAAAACTTGTCAAGTTTTTAAAATCCATCGCACCCTTTGATCTTATAAGATCAAATCAAGATCATTATAATGATTTTATCCTCAGTATAAAGAATGTAAGAGAGCTCTAGTTAGGCATATGTTTTGGAAATTATTGCCATCTAATAGCTATTATTGAAGTGAGTTTATGTGAGCTGTAATTTTGTATGGACATTTTGACCTTAAGACAATTGTCTTTGCACTCTATGTTCTTGGCAATAAAAACTCTTGATTTGATTTGATTTGTGATTAGTCGCTAAAGCACAATAAAATACGGGCTATGTCCGCTGCCGGCGGACGTTTTGAGGGGCCTCCCGAGTCGGCCGATCTCGGGAAAAGAGGCGAGCGGCAGCGCGCTTGAGCTCAGTAGCGTGCTGCGCGTCGGACCCTCGAACGTGAGTGGGAAGGACATCGATTGGGCTGCAGTGTATCACAGTATATAAAACCCAAAGTTTGTGTATCTTTGTATGTTCCGAATAGACGTTTAAACTGCCGGACCCATTTTTACGGGAGCGGTCGTAAAATGATCAGCGAGCTCCGGCGTACAACTTAGGCTAGATCAGAACCTCCAAAACATCCTTCGACTTCGTAAATGGCGCTACCCTTCGCAACTGATATGTCTAGTTCCCGAACTTTTGTTACTAATTGTTTGCTATGAAATTTTGTCATGGTTGCAGCTGCGGAAAATCGACACAACTGGAGAAGCCTTGACAACGACGAAGGAATTTGATATTTCGGAATTTTTATAGTTTAATTCGTTGGGTCAATTATCAAATCACTACATTCAACGTATTCCGACAACGTATGAATAGACCGAATTGGTCCACCTCACAACGACATCCGTACACACCAAGGGGCGTTCCTCTAATAGGGAAACGCGAAGAAATATGAACCGGTCGGACCCCTCCAAACGGAGAGATTTCCTGTTCCTTGGGGAGCCATATAGCTATACCTACAACTGCGGAAATATATCAAAGACTAGCCTCGTTCACACTAAACTCGCAAGCTTTTTCATATCCCCGTTGGGTTGAGTTGGGTCGAGTTCTGCCAAAAAGGAAGGGGACGATTTTTCACGCCTTGTTCAGCACAATTTGTTTGCTACTACCTGGCTAGCGAACTTTTTTTTGTGTTGTAAAACTTCTTACAAGTTTTAGAGAATCTCAACGATTATCATCGATATTGATGGGACAGAAAATCTGATTTATTTCTCAGCTCTCATCTCTTTGTGACTCACGAAGCACTAACTCTCATCCTTCTTTATTCCCATCTTCGGAGTTCCCTCATTCCCTGGGAGTAATTTTCCGTTCAAACAGACTGGAAGAAACCCATCCAGTTCCTTCCATTTCCCGCCACGACCACTCGCACAACACCCCACTTTCCCATTTTCCTGGATTTTTTTTTTTTTTTTTTTTTTTTAGCTTTCATTCTTTCCCGGATATTCATTTCCTACTTCACACAATAGTCCAGAGCTGTCTAAAGGAGTTGGCTCTTAAAATCGTGCCGTTGATATTGATTGAAATAAACTTATTTCGCCACTACAACACTGAGAGAAAAAAAGGGCCTATTCTAGGTTATTTTTCGATTTTTTTCTAGGTTAAATGCTGCCAACCTAGATTTTTTTTGGTTTTCATTCTAGGGTGGAACAATTTAGTCTAGGTTGAATATAATTTAACCTAGATTGAAAATACTGGTGAAGTTACCTTCCTAAAAATGCAAACAACCAAGATTTAAAATGCACCACCCCCACACTTTAGTTCTAGGTTAAGTTCACAATGTGTGCCGCCGCCTCCATCCATTTACAGTCTAGGTTAAAAACATTAATGTCTTGGTTGTCTCACCCTGGTATTCAATGGTTTTCACTTTCATATACAGTTGATTTACCCTAAAACAAAAACGTTCTCACCCCACCTCAAACAATTTACAGCCATGGCGCATTAACCTAGAACCCTTTTTTCTCTAGGTTGTGCCCCTTTATTTACGAGGTTGTTTCAATTACTATCCCCGTTGTACCAGTTAAATTTCTAGGTAGCTTCCTATTCTTTTCAGGTTGGTCCTAATAAATTACTAGGTGGTCTACTTTTCTTTCTAGGTTTGCTCCACTTCCATTGCAGGTTGGTTCTATCAACTTCAACTATCTTTCTGGGTTGTCTCTGTTTCCAACTCAGTACAGAAATTTGAATGTGACGTCATAATATGACTGCACATAGTGACAGAAATTAGATGATTAGAATTTGACAGAGATTTGGCCTCAACCCCACCGGGTAAATAGCAGGGGTGCCAAGACAACGAGAATTAACGCCCACCGTCTACAGTGGCGCTCTCCGCGGCCGCTTAGCGTACCGTAGAAACAACCTGGAATTTATTGAATGAATTACAATCACTGTTGTTTAAACCTAAAACTATTTGTGGTACTACGGTAGTTTAAACCGAGACTGAAAGTCTAACTTTTTCTTCTGGGTTGTTACCTAAAGTAACAATCTCGCCTTTTAAATCTCTCGGTTGTTTTCAGTTGTACAACCGAGACTTTAATGGAGGGGAATTATATGGAAGGTCAAATCATTCGATTCTTGGTTACCCCACTTAAAAGTCAAAGGTAGGTAATATATTTTCTAGGTCTTCACAATGTCAACCTAGACCGAATGTGAAGTTCACATTTGGTCTAGGTTGACACTTTTTTATTCCAGGTTGTGGTCAGAGGGCGGGTAATAACGGATTAGGTTGTTTCTATATGGGTCTAGGTTGTATTAATATTTTTCGATGTTACTTTAACCTGGACCTATTTTTTTCTAGGTTGAATCAATTGATTCTAGGTGGTTTCAATTTCTTTTCGAGGTTATTTCGGATTTAAACTAGCCACTAAAAAAATCTTTTCTCTCAGTGAAGGCAAGATATCAGCACCTTAGAAATATTCTATCACGTTCAAATCGTGAGATGCTGATTCCTCGACGCACTTTCTATTCCCAAACGTTTATTGCAGCACTGCTCACGCTAGAGTTCGCCACTAGTTGTATTTGAGTAAAAGCATTGGTTTTCCACGCTGACTGTAAATTTAGCGTAGGAACTGATAAGGAGAGACGAACGGAGCCGAGCCAGGCTGTTGCCTACAAAAGTTGAGAGGAGTGTAAGGGGCGGATACGCAGTTTTGACCGGCCCGGGCGATTCAATTTTACCAGCCCCTTACCTATCCAAAGACCAACAAAGGAAGGGGGTTTCATATTTTGGAAAAGCAAGCAAGTGAATAGGGACGAGAAAACATTTTATTACTCTTAATACTTAGGTAGGTGAAAGAGAAAAACGCTGCAAATTTTACACTAGTGTTTATTATTCTTGATATAGGTTACTTGTGCAGAAATTTAATTGTCAGATTTTTTTGATTTTTTTTTCAAAAAAAATTTTTCAAATTTTTTTGTTTTTACTTGAAAAATATTTGACCTCCTGGGATCCTTCAAAAATCCCATTTGTAGCCCCATGAAAGCCCTATAGATCGCAACAGTGAAATCTGATCGTTCCGTGATCCCCAAAAATGGAGTCTACGTCCAAAAATACTTCGAAAACGACACCTAACTCGATCCGACAGCCAAACACCTTAAAAAAAAAAACCTCCCGTAGCCCCATTTTAGCCCCATAGCGCCCCACGGGTTTGGGCGATCGGGCTGAAAACCTAGCGGGCACCACTAGATGGAAATTTTAAGATTTAATTTATTTAGCTAGTGAGCGATTGATGATCGGATTTTTCAGAGATGTCACACGTTTTATCGAGACGACTTGGTGGTAACGGGCTCAGGCCCTCTACGGCGATTTACGGTCCTTTCTACTTTTCTAATTACCCGCCATATTAAACCCCCCTCGCGGCCTTCACTTCCGCCCCGTTTCATAATTGTAATGATTTACATGCAAATGTATTCAGCTAGCCGGCTATCGCGGAAGTTAATAAACATGGGTTAGTTACGAGGGCGACTGTAATCCGCCAGAAATATGAGATACGAGGGAAACTCTCTCCACCCGGCAACGTAATATTCCTCTGCGTTTCGCTGAAAGAGGTTTTTTTCCCCCCACGGCTCTGAGTTTCAAGAAAAAAATTGAGCTTTTTTAAGGGAAAAATACCTTTCAATACCACCTACGTCTGTTTCTATAGGCCAACCAATCAGCGGAGTATTCCACCTTGAAGAGCCACATTTGAAGAACATTTTAGTTGTGACTTCAACGTATTTCGTAATGCAAGTTGGAAACGTTGCAAATAGGGCGACCGCCATCACGAATGGAAATCCCGATTCCCTGAGGCACTGAATCAGAATTACGTGATATCGGGAGTAGATATCGTTCCCATTGCCTCTTCGTTTCTACAGTCACATACACGATATTGCATTTCACCTCGATATTACCCAACATGGCGCAATCACTAGTATTGCAATGACCACCCAAGTCTGCATAACAATTTTAATGCATTAATCAAAGATAGCGAAAAAAATAACAATAAAAAGTAGGTGCATGGAAGAAAATTGACAAAATATGGAGAATGCTTTTGGATATTAACTCACGTAGAGGATCACAGCCGTAAATTAGATTAATGTAAAGGTAATATTTGGAGCGTTTGGAAGGGATGCTGGAACACAGTGTAGGATCCGTTCTTGTTGATGTAAGTGGATTTGGAACGGATGCTGAACTTTATAGGATCCGTTCGTGTTGGAGCTAGAATTTAGAATATGAATTTGATGCCTGAGACGAGGGCCCATTGGAGCCCATATACGCATACTCTCGGACAGCCAAGCGTCGATCAAGGCACAGCTTCAACCATCTCGTCTTGAGTACAAGACTGGTTGCAAATACTCAACACTTGTAATGACAAATGAAGAGCACAGGGGAAAAGGGGGGTAACTCACTCACTTCTAAATTTTAAGAAAACCATTTTCTTTGTCAAAAACGCAATTGCACCTTACGTAAGCATCTTTTTTTTAAAATTAAGGACACCAAAATGTGCCTTGCGTAGTGTAGAATGCGATACAATTTTAATAATCCCTAAATCCATGGGTTATAGGGTCGAAATACGATGCTAATCGTCCAAAGGTCCTATCGTACAGCGGAAAAGGGGGGTAACTCCGTGCGTTGCGGGTCTCAACACGAAGGTCTAACTGTCCCTAAAAACTGCATAAGGACACAAAATCATATTTTTTCCATCAAAACGAGTTTATTTAAAGAAAAAAGTCAAATGTAAAGTAAACAGGTTCAGTAAAGTAAACAGGGTCAGTAAAGTAAACTGGCTACATACAAGTTACAGCTTACAAACAGGTTACAGTTAATGAGCAATGTTCAATTAATTATTATTAGAGAATTTTTTGAACAAAATTATTTTTGTTTTATCTTATTAAAGTAGGTACTTTTTACCTTTTTCACTGCAAAATTGCACCAAGTGCTGCAGGTCTTCGTACCTTTCCTTGGAAATTGACCACCTTTTTTGAGTGCCCTATCTGGGAATTGAAATTCGTTTTAACGAAGCTGCGGAGGTTTCGAGATTTTTTCTTTGGTTGTCGGTTTTTATTTTTCGTTGGAGCGTTTTGAGTCTGTGACTTTCCTTTTTCTGGTGCCCCTGGTACTGCTGGTAGAAGCCTCTTCATCCTCGGATGTGGAATTTTCTTTCATTTTCACACCAATAATAAGGTTCACTGATTAAAAAACGGAAGAGTAACAGCGCGAATATGGAAACAACAACGAAACTAGTTGGGAAAGCTCGCTGTGAAACACAGAAACGCTGGGTGGAGGGAGAAGATGCGCACGGGAGCGGAGAGAGGCAGTCAAGTTATCCCCTTCTTCCCCAGTACCGCTCGCTTAGTCCCCTTTTTCCCCTGTACATAATTTTTCAGCGGCGGTTTTCGGCCCTTTAGTCTCGTTCTTCCCCTGTTTTAAGGTGCTCATCGTGTTGGCCATCGAAAAACCTATGGAAACTCATCATCAGTCGTATTTCGTCAAAAAAGCGAGTTACCCCCCTTTTCCCCTTAACTCTTCAAATTGTAATGACAGTTCCTTATAGATTTTTTTCACGGTGGACTCGATGGTGACATCCAAACTGGGGATTTCTTATGTTTTAGAGTATCCTTATTGATGATAGCGGCGATCTGTTTTTTAAAATTTTTTATTCATTTATTTAATATTTCTTCTTCTTTTTCATACCAGCAAGTTTATTTGTGCTCGGTTTAGGAGTTCGTTCTTGAAAACGGTGAAACTGTGTTGTTTTTGTGGCACAGGGAAGCGAGAAAGATGAGATGTAAAATTTAATGCTTAACTACATAACTACGTTTCCTTGATTTTTATTGAAATGAACTGTACAAAACAGTGACAATGTTCTCGATTTTTTTTTTTTTTTTAAATTATTATTCGGGACGTACCCGGCTGAAACATGCCTAGAAGGGATCCCCAACACACCATTATTATTATTATTATTCTTTATTTTTTATTTTTTGTTAATATTTACCTACTTACTCTCGATTTTTTTTCAAGCAGGTACCTACTATAACCAGCAAAGACTGGACAAGGTAGAATTTCACCAGACTCTTGGTCCAGATCACACTGTGCCTCAGATCCCAGTGAAAACCAATCTTTATTGGTCACATCGGTGCTGAATGCCGAAACGTTCAATCGGAAAGACTAAATGGAGCGAGAGGATTCAAGGGGCTCACCCCGATCCCGACGATACCGCCCCACGAGGAAGAGGAGGCGCTCGGTGCCACCACACTAACCTAGTTCTGATATATAAGAACGTATAATACATATTATGCGGCTGCTCGCGCTGGCAGTAGCAACAAGGTCAACTCAATAGTCTACACGTCATCCTGATTCCATGCATTTCATGTTTTTGTCACTTTCCTTTGTTCTTCACTGTCAGACGGTCTACTTTTAGCGCTGTTCCTTCAAGGAACCCCCCCAATTTCACGAGTAGGAAATTCCCTCTTGAGAATGCCAGACATCCCTTTGGAGGACATGTCCCGTGGGACCCGTCTCAGAGGGAGGAATATTTAGCGCTCTTTCTTCTGCTTCCAACCCGAGAGAACATTCTCCCTTTTCCACCCCAACATCCTCGCCCTAAGGCGTTGTCTGGACGTTGCTTGTTTCCATGACTGAAGATGGCCAGTTGATAGAGTGCCTTTTTTTTACACCCTCAGACGTAGTTCGAGGGACATGTGGGATGTCCTCCAAATGATTGAACGGAATCGGAACTACCTGAGGGCTCAGTTGCTACATCGCGAGCGGGAAACGGAAGGCCCCACCTCCTTCCCCGCACACGAACGGCGACGGTCGCGGGGTGGGGGTTCCCACTTTGGACCAATTTTAGAGATAGTCCAGAATCGTCAAAACGCGCTCCAAACACAACAACAGTTGTTGTGTGGGCGACCATCAAAACCTCTCCGAGTGGGTGAAAGGTGAGTTAGGAAGTAATCAAAACCTCCCGGTCTAGGGTCCGGCGTGCGCTCGCATACGCATCAAAACCTCTCCGGTTATTTGCCGGTTTGAATCGGGTGAACCTGCGCGCAGTTTGGCCAGTGAATTTAAAATCAGTCGTTCAGCGGTTTACGCGATCGAAAGAACAGGTTGTTAAGCAAACAAAATTCGCAAAAATTCGGAATTTCACGCATCCTGATTTCGACAAGGCACTACTGTCGTGGTTTATTCAACAGCGAGCAATTTTTTTTTTTGAAACTTTTATTGCACCAAGTAAGCAAACTTATCAGCAATTTACAATTGATGTATACTAAATGACTTGCAAGAAGCTATGACACATAACACTGCTTCTATGCGACTTGTTGTTTTGTGCAACTGACGCACTAGTAATTACTCACTGAGCTGATAATTAGTTCACAGGGCACCCCACTCCCACAGGTCATGAGGTTTTGTTCTTATAAGTCTTCTGAGCAGGCCTTCAACGTCGAGGAGCTGGACAACCTCGCTGTTGATGTGTGCCCGAAGCCTCTGCTGATGGGCTAATGCTTGTTTTTTGATTACTTCTTCGACAGTAGGAATTTGAAGTTCCCGGTGTAGTCTTTCGTTCCTGGCGTAACGATACGCATCTACGCATGCTCGTAGCACGTTATTTTGAAATCGCTGAATGATCAAGCGATTGCTCGGAGCGGTGCATGTTTTATAGTAAGCCTCCTGACAGGACGTTGAAATGGTCTAAAGAAAGGTCACTGTAATGGTTATTTGGAGAGGAACCCAATTTTTGTGAGGGAATAAAGGTTTTTCATCAATTGTACTGTACATACACACTAAGTTGTCTTGTGTACATACTTTATTTTCTCGTTCACAAAATAGGTACATAAATCACTTGTAGGGGACTGTCCACAACAAATGATTCAATCGCCAGTAGTGGACAGTATACTACAAGTGATATATCACTTTAAGTGGAAATCGTTTGTAGTGGACAAACCTGTTCGCTCCCTTGAAGTCCACTATAAACGATTTCGACTGTAGTTATAAGCAATATAACTCTCAACATTATTCATCATTCATCGTTCCTCGGGTTTCTCTAACGGGGAGGTTTTGATACACGGGGAGATTTCGACGGTTTCCTCAACGGGGAGGTTTTGATACACGGGGAGGTGGTTAGGGTGAGAAATGACTCCTCTGCTGAGTACTAAATTGTTTATTGGAATAAACAATTGTAGCGTGGGGACCGGTTTCGAGCAACTAAGCTCATCTACAGCCCAGAGTGACTTGAGGTAGGTGGAACGGACAATAAGTTCTGAACCAAACAAAGGCAAACACCACACACGGGGAGGTTTTGATGGTTTCTTCTACGGGGAGGTTTTGATGGTTTTTCGGCCGCCTGGGGAGGTTTTGATGAATCCCCTGTTGTGTTACTATATCAACAGTAACACAACACAGTACTGTTGATATAGTAACTTTATCCCCACTGTTGAGCCAGAAACTTGACATTTTGCTGCAAAATGCGGTTATAATTTCTGTAGGATGATTCGAGGACGATGATCGAGAGGAAACAAAGTACAAAAATTATAACTCTACTTACCTACTTCAAACTCCTGTAACAGTCGATAATATTATAGGTACCGGGTATCAGCATCTGTAACAGCTCCGGCATGTTCTCGAGGGAAGCACCGCTCAAAATTTACTCAGACGTTCGATATTCTTTGATATAAATATCTTAATCGGACGCTAATCGGAATGATAAACTGGACGAAATAAAAAGTCGGAAAGGCAAAACGATTGAAAACAACGAACGCTTGCATACGAGTCTGCAACACACCAGGACATAACATTTTTATGTCTTTAGTTTAGTCGTTGCTAGGGAACCAACCGTAACGCTTTTTGCTAACGCATTTTTTAAACGCTTTTTTCGTTTATGTGCCAAAGAAAAGACATAATACTGCCCCACGCCCATCACACGCACCGGGTAGTGCTGCAGGGGTACGGCCGTATCTGAGGGCCAAGTGGCAGTGCTGCATCCCGAATCTGGCTAGCTGAGAGGTCGAACCCATCTGTCATCGTAGGGAGAACGGTCAGCCACTGCGAAGCCAAAGCCCCTAGGATCTGGTAAAGGACTCGTTTCTGTCGGGGTTGCATGGAATTCAGTAGCTGCAGGCCGGCCCGTCGATCAGCTTGTTTCTTATTGCACTCCCTGATGACTCTGTGAACTTGTTGCTGGTGTTGGCCGTAATCAAGAGGAGCCCCTGTTTTGATAGCCCGGACCAGTTTGTCTGTGAGGTCTCATGAGCATCCTGACGTTCGGTAGGGTCTCTTATCCCTAAACCTCCTAATCGTGCAGGCTGAGGAGGGCGCTCTCACTGGCAGTCATGAAATTGCGCCTTATTGACATTTTATGTCTTTACTTTGGCACTTGAACGAAAATTCGCCGATGCAGCAAAGAAGAGCCCTCAAGCAGTCCACGTTTGATTCACCCACTCCCTCCAGTTCAAGTTGGCTTTCATGCAGAAGAACTAACCCTGACGACTATGAGCCCTTGACTCATGAAAAGGTCGTTAAGAAACCCCCCACATGGCTCATATCAGTAGGTATACACTTTTAAGCCTTCAAACTAAACCTAAAACCTTAACTATACGAGTCTGCAACACATTAGGACATTTTATGTCTTTAGTTTAGTCGTTGCTTTTTGTTAACGCTTCAACACTTTCAACGCTTTTGGTTTATTATTCTTGGAATAATACACCTATGTTTTTATCCGTTTCAAGAGGTCTACATTCAAAATCCGAAATTTCCGTCCGCCGTCCGCCGTCCGGGCCGTTTTGGGCAGTAGGAATTTTTTTTTTAAATCTGAAATTTTGACAAAATACTTGGTTTACCATCTAGTTGTGCCCGCAAGGTTTTCAGTCCGATCGCCCAAACCCGTGGGGCGCTCTGGGGCTATAATGGGGCTACGGAAGGGGTTTTTTGAAGGCTTTTGGCTATGGGATCGAGTTAGGTGTCGTTTTCGAAGTATTTTTGGACGTAGAATCCATTTTTTGGGGTCCCGGAAGGATCCGATTTCACTGGGGCGATCTTTAGGGCTTTCATGGGGCTAAAAATGGGATTTTTGAAGGATCCCAGGATAATAAATATTTTTTGAGTAAAAAATACAGAATTTTTGAAAAAGCACATTTTTGGAAAAAAAATCAAAAAAAAAAAATTTTTTTTGAAATAAAAATCCAAAAAAAAAAATTTTTTTAATTTTTTCATTGACAGAATTTAATTTCTGCACAAGTAACCTATATCAAAGAATAATAAACCCTTGTGTAAAATGTGCAGCGTTTTTGGTTTATTATTCTTGGAATAATACACCTATGTTTTCGCGACGGGGGTCGACGACTCCGATCGGCCTCAAAATTTGACATTATCCGTTTCAAGAGGTCTAGATTGCAAAACCGAAATGCCCGTCCGCCGTCCGGCCGTTTTGGGCAGTAGGAATTTTTTTTTTTAAATCTGAAATTTTGAGAAAATACTTGGTTTACCATCTAGTTGTGCCAGCAAGGTTTTCAGTCCGATCGCCCAAACCCCTGGGGCGCTCTGGGGCTAAAATGGGGCTACGGGAGGGTTTTTTGAAGGCTTTTGGCTATGGGATCGAGTTAGGTGTCGTTTTCGAGGTATTTTTGGACGTAGAATCCATTTTTTGGGGTCCCGCAGTGATTCGATTTCACTGTTGCGATCTATAGGGCTTTCATGGGGCTACAAATGGGATTTTTGAAAGATCCCAGGAGGTCAAATATTTTTCAAGTAAAAAACAAAACAAAATTTGAAAAAAATATTTTTTGAAAAAACAAAATCAAAAAAATGCCCGTCCGCCGTCTGGCCGTTTTGGGCAGTAGGATTTTTTTTTAAATCTGAAATTTTGAGAAAATACTTGGTTTACCATCTAGTTGTGCTCGCAAGGTTTTCAGTCCTATCGCCCAAACCCGTGGGGCGCTATGGGGCTAAAATGGGGCTACGGGTGGGGTTTTTTAAAGTTTTTGGGGTATGGGGTCGAGTTAGGTGTCGTTTTCGAAGTATTTTTGGACGTAGAATCCATTTTTTGGGGTCTCGGAACGATCCGATTTCACTGTGGTGATCTACAGGGCTCTCATGGGGCTAAAAATGGGATTTTTGAAGGATCCCAGGAGGTTAAATATTTTTTGAGTAAAAAATAAAGAATTTTTGAAGAAAAAATTTTTTTTTGAAAAATAAAAATCCCCAAAAAAAATTTTTTTTTTCATTTTTTTTCAATAACAGAATTAAATTTCTGCACAAGTAACCTGTATCAAAGAATAATAATCCCTTGTGTAAAATGTGCAGCGTTTTTCGTTTATATGCCAAAGTAAAGACATAAAATGTCAAAATGTCAATTTGCGGTGACTCGTTTGACTTTGGACTGACACCTGACGATAACGGGCGTACACCGAAAGAATCCATGGATACGAGGAGTTAGTTACACGCACACTACGACCCTGGGGCCACCAGCGCGCTACTGCAGCGGTACTCCAAACAGTTACTTGTTGTCCTTCGTACTTATACCTGTTACTGTCCGTTCATATGCATAGATCTGTTTTGAGTACCTGTTACTTCACAACATCAGTTGTGAAGAACAGAGTACCCGTGAACACCTGTTACTTCGTAACATCAGATTGAAACAGATTCTGCTTCAATCCTTGTGTGCTGATCCACCACCTCTATTCATCGATTCAGACAAAGTAGGTACCTAGTCTTCAATCTCTAATTTGAATTTACTACGAAGAATCGATAAAACTGTCATGATTGAATCCATCACAATGCGCCCAAATTCAAATTTTCGGATTGTTATTCTTTCTTTACGTTGTTTACATAACTGCCCTTTCTTCTTCTTTTCGTCAGGGGTACCGCCTGAATCTACGCCACTGCGTACACATATGCTCCGAGAGGGAATTGAACACGTGAAGAATGGATCAAATGTTTTTGTCTATCAATTTCTCTGTGATTTATAGGCTTAGGTGCCCTGCAGGAATGCAAAGGAGCAAAAACACAACTTCACTCGCCTTCAACCCCTCCATCATTCTTCATCCATGACTCTCAACGGGTTACTGACAGAGCCTTGTCTCGACTCACTGAGCTACCCCTAAATTTAATTTACGACGACAAGGCTTTTCCCGTTCGCCGAACCGCCTTCTCTGTGCAAACCTATCAGAACTTCCGGAGGGTGAAAAATAGAGGGTTCGATACTCTGGACGCGTTTTAGGAATTATTTTAGCCAAGATAACTTTCAGTCGTTTTTAAGGACGAGCGAGAAGAAATATTGGCCAAGGTGCTGTTACTAACTGGGGCAGATACTGATTGGACATGTTGCTGAGGCAGAGAAGAAGAAGAATGACGTCCTGGACCGGATTCAGCTGGGGAAAGCCAAGAAGTTGGTCCTCCTCAACAGATTCCCAGGGGTTGCACCTCTTCAAACCAAAAGTTCGTGATCGAACATAATAGGACTGCAGAGTTTCAATAAGTTGAGGATGCTGAACCTGGAAGGAGATCAACCCTGGCCCTGGAGGGGAGGTCAACCCTGTGGCCGTCAATTATAATGTGCTGAGAAGGAGGAGGTTGCATCGCAAAAAGTACCTACTATATCCACTTGAGTGAATTTTGCAGGAAACGCATAAATCTGTAGCACATTAATTTTAGCTCATAGGTTCATACTTTTTTTTTTTTTTTTTTTTTTAGTTGACCGTTTTTTTCTCCTCTGTTGTGTGGCAAAACAGTTAGATAGTCGGTGGAAAACGTGGTTATTCACGTCAAATTTTAAATTTGTAAACCATGGATAAAGTACGTTTTGACTGATACAAATGGATAGAGTACTTTTTGGCTGAAACATTTTTGGATAGAGTAGGTACCTTTTGGCTGAAAACGTCGGATCTATCAGATGAATAAACAGGAATTCGTACTTATTTAATCAATGATAATAATTATCATTCGGAAAATTACAATTATTGCCAACTCCACGTTTTTTTTTTTTTTTTTTTTTTTTAGGTACCCGAAATTGATCATTTCGGGCTCTTTTGCGAGCCTTACCTGGAGCCTTCACCGTTGGTTCTGCCCAACATTAAAACCACCTTCATTGGGCTCAACCCCCCCGTTTACGTCGGAGTTTTTGGTTTCCTTGGTTTCCATAGTACCTATTATTTCCCTTTCAACAGAGGTTTCATCCGCGCAACGAAAAATTCGGGCGAAAATTAACAAAAATTGCACATACTTAAATCGAAAAAACCGAGCGACGACAAATCATAGCGGGTAACTCTTGATAACTGTTATCAAAACAAACAGGCAAGGTGTTGTTGTTGTATTTTTTTTTAGGCCATCTCTTCACTGTGTTACTTCAATGACCGGAGGACGTTGTAGGCGGGTAATATTTTTAAAAATAATTAAAAAAAACGAAGCCTGAACATGACAAAAAGCCTAGTGAGGCGGATGGAGTACATGGAGTTTCATCCTTTTGGATGAAAATAGTGTAGAGGAAGTCGGATATGACTTGGATTTAGTACTGCATGATTGATAAATGGATAGAGTACGTTTTGCTTGGAACACACCTCAACTGTTGAGTACTTTTTGGTTGAAAACTCGATTTTCATCGCTCATTTTTCAATGGATAGAGTACGTTTTGAGATGAAACGACTTCATTTTCGTGAAGAAACAGTCCCCCAAACCCGTAACCAACCATTAGTTCGAAATTGAAAAAAATGGCGTTTAGTACTTTTTGCGATGCAACCTCCTGCACTTAGTGGGTTCCTGCTGTCTCGTGGCTGAGCTCTGAGCAACGCTTCTTTAGGTGTGTCCACCCAAAGCCAAGGTTGCTAAACTCAAAGATAAATAATTTTTCTTGAACAGGACAATGTCATGGTGGTGGCCGTTTTTGGGCAAACGCCCAGCAGGGACTTGATGATGATTCAGTTTAATTCACGTGACGTACATTTAGGTGGGGCTGAAATATTTCATACTTTCGCTTACCTATCATATTACTAATCGTGGATAAGTCAATTCACGACAGAAGTACCTACTTAATAAGTATCTTATAATAATATATATAATGATATTATTTCTTCCACTGCCACACCTTTCATTCTTCGGAAACAATGAAAATTTCATTTAATGAATGGTTATTGAAATTACCTACCTCTACTAGGTAATAATCTCCACGAGAATAAAAGAACCGAATAGAACAGAGGGATTCGTAGCCTCACAATTTTTATTGAGCGATACTGACACGAACGAACGCCTCGTGAGGTTTTTCGAAAAGGGCGGCAGGTGTTGTATTGTATGTGAGTTTCTGGTGATTTATAACCCGTTGGAAACTCCCCCTCGTTGAATCGACTGCTTGAAAAATGATGTTTTCCTCACCTTTCAAACTTGGGAATGTTGCTGCCTTGCAGGCCGGAGTATTTTCTGACAACCACATTAGACAATTTCAAATCAGTTAATCCATCCAGTGGATTACATTTGTGGGAATTGGCCTGTGTGGGTGGTGTGTGAGCCTGTGCAGGCGTGTTCTTCATAGTTTAAATTGTTTAGTGATGGGCGGAGTTCCAAAGGCGCCACGTCCTAAATCTCGCTGCAGCTTGTGGTTGGAGGTTGTGATGAGCTACGTTGGCTCTCCCAGAGTCCACACTCGAGATGTCAACGGTTTCTTCTGGGAGACGTCATCTTATCGCGAATAAAAACACAACGCGAGTCACCGTTTTTTATCAAAAGGTCTCAGTCGAACTTAGTTTCACCTGACACCATGTATTATTAATTAGATTAATTTATAATATATATTTTAGATGAATTTTATCCCAGGACCGGGCTCTCAAGCGAATAGATCAGCCCAGACCATAGATCTATGTATCGGGACTATAATAGATTTGTAATATAGGTACCTGGAATTTGCATAATAGATTTTTTATTGCCATGGATAATAGAGTTTCTGCAAGTAGGCACAATTAAGCAACCCTTCGGTAAAATTTGCAGCGTATTTTTTTTACACCTGCTTTGAATTGTGATGAAACGTTTGTCTTGACAGACGTCTCAAAAATGCAACAGTATTCGAGTCGCTATAACCTGATGAATCGCTGGCACTTGACGACCAGAGATAAACCTTAGTAGTTTCCGGCCCAGACAGATAAATCCCTCCTCCTCTCCTCCCCGCGTTTATGCAAACTGTTCTTCCCTCTCGGTCCTCTTGCCCGCCCGTATATTTATTCCGGAGTTTTATTAGGGTTCAGGAGCGTAGCGGAGGGCTCTAACCACAATCGAGGTGCGCAGTTTGCGAGGGAAGAGACGATTACGATATCGATAAAACTGACTGTCAAAATTTATCGCCGCCGTAAAAACGCCGGGAGATACACAACTTGGCGGTCCACCTGTCGATAAGATCAGTGGAAAATGAATTAATTTATCAACTGCGCCTGGAAATACTTGAAACTCCCTGGCGAAAATCCGTCTTCACGGTTGGGCACTAATATTAGCAAGTGGGTAATTGTAGGAGTACGTACGGAAATGGATGTTGGGACTGTGCCTTGGGGGAATATTCTGCCTCAAATCAGCGTCAAAACTAGGTTTACGCCCCCGATGTCTTTGGACGCGGATGAGGGATGTGTACGAACATCTCGAATTAAGGCATCGCACGAAATCAGGTCCTGGTCTGCGGACTTCTGCGGACGGTCTGTGCACTTGCAATAATTGCAAGAATAATAAACCAAAACTAGCGCAAAATGATTATGGGTGTGTAGGTAGCGGTCTAGTGCCTCCATTATTCAGGTTACCAGAAGGCGGATTCCCGCCGTCACACAACAGAATCTCTCCCAGATATTGGCTCACAATTCACCCTCGCCGTGGGGTCAGTTCCCGTATAAACGAAAAATTGATCCCGCTCCGTAAGGCACATCGCACGGGGGATTCAACGGTGTAGAACAATAAAAAGATCGTGCAGAGCTCTTGAAAGCCGTCATAGGAGGATGGAAGGACGTCGTAAGAGCGGAAGAACACTGCACAGTTCACCCTCTTTCTCAACAATCCGTGGACCCGATCCTCATCTTGGACGCCTTTCACGAGTCTGAAGAGCCTCTCGTCGATGCGATCCGCCACTTCAACAATAGCACGTACTCGACCGCGGAAGTCAAACAACCCCTCCTCACCTTCACGAGGGAGCCAAAAGGATCAAAAAGCCTTTTTCGCCCTTCGTGAGTGATGTTTCATACGAGTGACGGAAAGAGAATTTTTTGCAGCAATATTTTACAGTTTGGGTCAAGAACGTTTCTTTTCAGAACGAAAAAATAACGTTTTCGAGAAGAACGTTCTTCACCCAAACGATAAAATATTGTTCCTTCAGATTTCGTTCTCACTGGGAACAGTATTTTCCAGGACTTCATAATTTCGTTCCCATTCGAAACTTTAGCCTAAAACTGGAAACCTTGAACTGAAACATAGAACTGAATGGAACGATATTTCGAGCCCTGGTTTCAATAGCGTGGTTTGTTCTCACCGATTCAGAAGAGCTGCCCCCCCCCCCCCCCCCCCACAAGCAAGGAACCACTTCAGTCTTCCGTTTGGTGACGTCCATAACAGAGTGACGCGCGTGATGAATATACGCACGTGTTACTAGCATTATCATAGGACTTGACTCGACAGATAAAACCCTTTTGAAAATTACGAACTTCCTATCTTTTTCTCCCTTCTTGCGAACAAAAAAAAAAAAAAAAAAGTGAAGAAGAAAAACTGCTCGTGGAAGAAAAGGGGATGAGAAAGTAGACTGAATGCATAAGAGATAGCAGACTGGAAATCAAGTTGAGAAGGCACTGGGAACTGTTAGAAATGGCGAGGGGGGTTGTTGGGGGATTCCTTCTATCCCTTTTATGCTAAATTCCCGCGTACCCTCGTTCGGTCCCGCACGTCGGAATAATCAGGTTTGATTGTCATGGAAACAGCGGCAACGACAGAAGTTCTTCCTGGATGTGGGAGGTCCGAAGGTCTAGTTGGGTTCTTGTTCTTGCAGCCAACCGCGCCTTTGAATCCCCTCCTAACCAAACCAACGAACTACACGATTTTCACGAGCATCATTTTATCATTACCGTGGGACCCATGGGCCGCACTCTCCTTTTCTCTGATCTCCAGACGCTTCTAAACTGCAGCAGACGACTCGCATCTAGAAGATTTCCCACAGTTTAAGTTCCACCCCTCAGTGAAATCAATTGCTGGAATTTTCGTCACGTCATATTTTACCCCACCCACTAAAAAACAAAAAAAAAAAAAAAAAAAAAACGCGAAGGGTCAAAGTGACCAATTCATTTTATGTTATACTTACCCTCCTCTTTTTGCGAGAGCCGAAAACGTGGGAGGCAGAGAGAATTAAATTTCCATTAAGGTGAAAAATCTGTCAGCACGCTTATAAGCGCACCGAGCGAGTTGGAAGTTTATGACCCGTGACGGGAAAGAGGGGCGAGGGAAAACGAAATGGGAAAATATGAACGGGGCACGATATGAAGGAAAAGGACGAAGTTAGTGATCCGCAGTGTGATCAATCTCTAAGCGATTAAAGAGATATTTTTCGTGTTGTTCATGTTGGCAAAAAATCGAAACAATTAGAATCTAATCTGATGATTCAAGTGGAAAACCCGCTGAATAAATTTCCATAGAAGCTGTGGACTTTTCAAGGTTTACATTGGGGCCCTCCGACCCTTTCACATCCCACTTAGCCAGTTGTCCTCTCCCCATTTTGTACATCACTGGGGAAAGCTTTCCAGATACTAGAAGGGGAGACTCCGGTGAAATGAGAAAAGTTTATGTGTGGTAAGCTAAAGTGGCCGGTCACAAAGGGGAGAAAGCTGAAAGGGGTGGAAGAATCATGACATGGGGCGGAGTCGAGGAAGTAAATTGCTTCGGGGATGTTCGTAAGAATTACAATACACGTACATGTTCACACGAAATGGGAGAGTTCCAGATGTACTGGGGCTGGCCATGGAAGAAATGACAGAAGCCTCACTCCTGCGTTAAACGGCGTCCCCAAAACGCCAGCCCGGTGGTGGAACGGTGGGGGGATTGCGACAGCAGCGCGTTGGTGGCGCGTGATCACGACAAAAGTTGAATACAGAGAGAGTTGCGAACAGCCTCAAAATTTGACATTATACGTTTCAAGATGTCCAGAATCCAAAAACGAAAAGTCCGTCCGCCGTCAGAGCCGTACCTAGGTATTTTTTTTAAGATCTGAAAATTTGACAAAATCCTCGGTTTACCATCTAGTTGTGCCCGCAAGGTTTTCAGCAAGATCGCCCAACCCTGAGGGTCTCTGTGGGGCTAAAAAGGGGTTTAGTGAGTCGTTTTTGAAGGTTTTTGGCTACGGAGTCGAGTAAGGAGTCGTTTTCGAAGTATTTTTGGACGTAGAATCCATTTTTGGGGGTCCCAGAACGATTCAATTTCACCGTAGGGATCTATGGGGCGAAAAATAGGATATTTGCGAAAATGTGGAACAACCCCAGTTTTCTGTCATTCTTTCAGCACTAGCTATCTGCTAAGAATGAAAGTAAGGCCTGGGATTTAGGTCCTGAATCTTGTAAGACTTTTTTGAAGCTCTGAAATTCATTTGGGAGTCACATTACAGAAGCAGAGGGGGGGGGGGGGGGGGGGGTTAGCCCACTGCCGTGACTAGACGATAGTGTCCCTTCGTCCTGAATCAGGAGTTTGACCCCCTGAATCTGTTAGTCTCAATAAATAGCTCACTGACGTTCGGCAGCCATGCAACTCAAGCCTCACCCGCCTGCACCCCCCCCCCCCCCCCCCCGAAAAAGGATATAAAACGATGAACTCGCTTCTCACCATGAACTCGCCCCCTCCCCCTCGGTTTTTTGAAATCCGACTTCGGAATCGGTCGCCATAGATTGAAGCACATTTGGCTCGCGGATACCATACCTACCCAAAAAACGGCTCCTTACTGGGTATTTTTGAACCCGAAAAAACGTGGGACAAACGCGAGAAAAACGATTATTTCGACGGGGATTTCGACGAATTTCCCGGGCGAAATTCCGATTTACGATTTGACCGACGTCTTCCTCCAGGTCTGATCTATACCGCTCGTATTTTTTCGTTATTTTTTCGACCCCCTAAACGGCCTTTGGTGCGAGTGGAAAGTTAAAAAACGTGATACAACGCACGAGAAAGACGAATTTTTACGACGAATTTTCGAATTTGGCGAATTTCGACGAATCTAATATGGCCTACGACACATCCGCACCTACGCGGGACCCGACGGAAAAAACACCGCCTCTCTAGGCTCTACCGTTGTGGCGGGGTAGCGTGGAGTCTACCACTGAGGCCGACCGCGTGACGGTGCGAAATGCCACAAAACGACATGTGACACAGACGAAAAAGTTTGAGACGATGTAATTAAAGTTTCATTTTAAAATGCAAATATTGATTGAGTATCTATGTACGATTATCTATGTGTTGAGTATCTAATTACGATTATAAACGCGATTGAAATAGCTTAACGGTCATTCTATTTTAAATTGCCTGTTTAGTGTATCCTGCCGAAATAAACTGCTGTAATATTTTCTTATCAATGAAAAAAATGGGCCATGGAACTAGGACAGAGAAATGGGAAAATTCGGCAGAACATAGTTGAACTAGTAATGAACAAAGTACTCAGTACAGTTAGCACTGAGAAATTAGGTGTCTGAGCAGAGGAAATCACTAGTGAATATTTGGCGTTTTGAATTTTCCCGCAGTGGCACTATAACTAATCCGCCAGAGTGCGCTAGCATAAGAAGGGACCGACGGGCATCTGCCGGAGGTGACGGCGGAAATGGCGGCCGTGAGCAGCCAATGAGAGAGTGGCGCCACTTTTCCCTCCAGATTCAAAGTTGAAATTTTCGACAGTGCCCTGGAAATTTGTATTACACCGTAGGAGCCCAAAACTCACTGCTATGCCTTCAAATTATGAAGTTCTTTCAGAAAAAAGTATTATTCGACAGTCGGTTCCGGGGCCCATTGCAACGTATTCTTTGACATCATAGGAAACAATGACGACGATGTGTTTGGCTTAATCTTTCATTGGTTCACAGTAGAAAAATATTATATAGGAAAAAACGGGGAAAAACTCATGAGTGTCACTGTATCCTTACTATGAGCTATACAATCAACAACAAATTTTTATCAGATAGAGGGACAAAACATTTTTTTTTAAAGTGAATAATTATTTCACGTGAATAAAGTGAGATATGAGAGAAAGAGTATGACGTTGGAGTTGTAATTGATTCACTTGGTGTCCTTCAAAAGTTTTGTATCCTTGATTTCTTTTATTTCTTGCCCATGAGTGTCACATGTTCTGTGATCAAGAAGGCAACAGCTGAGAGGCGGTAACGGATACAACTTCGTTTCAGACAGTTTAGTTTTGCTATGGGCTGCAAGGTTTTCTGTTTTTCCGATCGGAAGAATCTTCGAAAACATGGTGCGAAACTATAGGAACTGCTATCGATATGAAATAATTACACCTGGTTTCTATGTGGAAACAGGTTCAAGATGCTTTCATTCGATTTTCATTATGATGTTTCTAGGCTGCTGGGCGCCATATTTAGCTCAAAATCTCAGGAGTGTCACATTACTACAATGACTGACCGCAAAATTGAATTAGGGTTGCTGCATGAGTATACCCTAGTCACGAGAAATACGACACCAACGGGTAAGGACTTGATTTTAGGGTTTTAATCGAAAATTGATGTGCCAGACTTTAATTTTTTCGTGACACTCATGAGTTTATATCACTGCCCCCCCCCCCCCCCCCCCAAATTGTATTTGAATGCGTTTATGACACGCTAACAAAGAAGCCTTGTGCATCCTCAAGTGTTGCAACCGGATACGTTTTTGTACCATCCCCTCAAGAAGTACAATCCAGCTTAAACTTGTCGTGACACTCATGAGGCTGTTATTTGAGTTGTTTCCACAAAAAAAGTAGTTCATCGTTGAAAAACTCGCTGCACAGCTACTGATCCTTAAAATATGAAATATAAAGTAGCTCGTGACGAAATGACAGCTTGTTTGGAGCACTTTCAGTTTTTGCGAAGCTGCTCACTACAGGACCCCAAAACAGGCAATTTAAAATAGAATGACCGTTAACAAATTACATACACAACCACGGAATAGATAGAGGACGTGTCAGGTAACGTTAAATCGTGTCCTGAAAATGGGATGAGTGGGGGTGCTTGAAGCTGCTCCCAGCAGCATCGTCTGACCTGGGACAAATCTAATCTTCGAAATGTTCACTGGTGACGATTACAGATGTCGCTAGCTGATTTACATCCTGATGGTTTCCCGCCATTTTTCCTGATCGATATTTTCTCCCCCCTCTCACTATGTACCTATAGGTATTAGTTTTTTCCCTTACTTTTTTTTTCAACGTCTGTGCCAGTGAAGTATTTCTTTACAACATTGTCAACTTGGTACTCCATAATGATTCCTCTCCCAACATTACACAATAGTGTAATAGACTGGTCGCCGGTTAGACTGCCGCCTGTATCGGACAAAATTGCCAGAGACAGAACGTTTATATCTTTTAACATGGATTTTCACCGGATATACTGTACAAGACCGCCGGCTGCAACGGACAGGCGCTCAGCCTCCGCCCGGGTATATAGGAGAAAACCAGCAGTACCTACCAGCAGCCTCGCCGGTTGTATCGGATAATTATAGGTGGGTGGAAGGGTTACATAACAACGACTGGCGTATTGTTCATTTAACAGCTGTCATTTGAATGCGTGGAATGCCATTTCACGAATAAGATTCAGTCTACGTGATGTCTCCACGCCTGATTATTGCTCGGTTTTCAAAAATGACCCAGGAGCAGCAGGAAAAAAAAAAAAAAAAAAAAAAATGAAGGTCCAGATCACTGTAACAGTTGCATTAACGTGTGACATGACAGGCGAGTGCTAATTGAAGCCACTGGTGCTTTAAGGGCGTCAAAAGCCTCCCGGTTGATCATAATTCAAACGCATGGATGACCGGCACGATTTTTGAACAGTTTTTGAGAAAATGGGATTCCAGCCTGAACAGAAAAATTGCACTGTACTTGGACAACTGACCGGCCCATCCAAAGGACGTTTGATTGAACAACATAGAGCTCATTTTTCTACCAGCCAATTTTTACGTTTTTACAAAATTTGTAAATTTAATTTATAAATTTATACATTTTTCTTGGTGCCTCCTAAAGTGCCGTCGGATGTATCAGACCGCCGGTCATACCGGACAAAACGGCCTTGGCCCCATGTGTCCGATATAACCGGCGACCACTGTATACGTCGTGCAACCCATATTCACTGAAAATTTGTAGTTAAATTTAACACGTAATAATTATTCATAATAGATGACACTCTCCAAGACAGAAAGTTTTCAATACTAGGAAAGACGACACAAGGTTAGAAGACGACCGTTGGGACACAATAGCTGATTCCAGAAAGACCATAGACTCTATTCCTCCATGGGGGGGTCGAGTGATGTCTCTGAGCACCTAGTGCAATACGAATGTTAAAAGATAGCGCCACTGTCACATACAACAGCGGCAGTAGTGGGGGGTCCTCTCGATCTTATCAGTTGCTTCTTCCTCTTTCTATTCCTTGAAAAACGACTAAATCCCTAATTATTGTGACTTAGTTTGCTACTTATTTTTCTCTCTTTACGGTTTCTTTTAGTTTTGCACAATTTATACAATGAACTCATGAGTAAAATTTGCAGCATTCTTTTTGCAGGTTGTTCGGCGCCCAGTAAAGTCGTATCGGCAAACCAGCAGTACTTCCAAGCTCTGTTGGTTATTGCTTCAAAGCTCCGGCGGGGTTCGGAGGTTTGTTCGATAAAATCTTTTGCCCTCAACTGATTCCTATCAAGCAGGTTATGTTGTGATTTCATGTTCGTATGTTTTAATTCGATTCGATGAAAATACCAAAAGAAACTATAAAACAAAACGAACTGATCAATGAAATGGGGATCGACCCACGAAATGATGGTAATTGTTTACTATTACTTTGTCACCTTCAACTTGTTTGCTACTTGAATATGTTATCAGCAATGGCCTACAAACGACAGATAAACATGTTTGTTGGCCCGGAAAAGTAAGAAAAGTAAGATACTTACTTTAGAAGTCGTCTTCAGATGAGGTACTGGCGTTGGAGTCCGGAGATGTTTCACAAGGTGGCGACAATTGGGTATTGTCTTCGCCGTTGTACAAGTGGCCAATGGCTTTAAAAAGAGCGTGAATACGGCTATTGTAGTCTGGATATGTTCTTCTAAAGATAAATTCTGCAAGGTGCCCAACTAGATGATGTTTCCTGTTCCCGTACCGCGGCACAGTACCTCATCTGAAGACGACTTCTAAAGTAAGTATCTTACTTTTTTCACTTTTCCGGGCCTTAATAAATGTAAATTCTTTATTAACTAACATAAATATGTCAAATGTCTTCATACTAAACAAGCCATCAATTGAATTGAATAGATGAGCGCAACCTTTTTGTTATTACGATATATTTAATGAGCGAGAGAAACTAAGAAACAGTAGGTATCTAGCGACCAAACTATGCCACACAACACATCATCCACGTGATGCTCATTACGTAAACAACTTCACCCTAACGACCGATGCGTAATAAAACCGTATGCCGATCAGAGGTAACGAACGGCTCAGGCTGCAAAAATCGTTTTGGAGTCGTTGGAATCAGCCTGAAAAGCTCATTCCATAGACCCTTGTACCAACGAAATCGGACAAAAACTTTCGTCCCGCTTTTGAGGCCTCCTTAGTTACACATCAGAGATAAACAACTTTCGTCGTGAAGGACCTCCCGAAAACCGATGAAGGGGATGAGGGAGGAAAAATCAAGGTAGCCTATAACCACCCCCCCGAACTCGCTGATGACAATGAGACCACCCTCATGAAAATCTGTTGAGCCGCTCGGGCGTGATGCTCTGTACACAAACAAAAAAACAAAAAACAAAAAACAAAAAAACAAACAAACAAACAAACAAAAAAAAAAAAAAAACATACATGTCGAAGAGGTGAGCGTACCTTTCAATTTTTTGGAAAAAGGTTGCGCTAAAAAGTTAGAGGTGACAAAGTAATAGTAAACAATTACCTTATGGTTTCCCGAAAATTGTTAAAAATGGAGTAGTCCCCTAGTAGTTGCTACTTTTGGTCTAGAAGGCACGTTTAGGTTCATTCTCATAATGGCATAGAGTAGTTGAGTCTTTGGTTCTTGCCGCTTCTCTGTATGGTGCAGAGTCGTGTTTTGGACAAAATCCAAGTCAGAGCTTATAAGTCTTTACTTTTTCTGCCCAAGAACAGGACTGTCTTGTGTGTGTAGAGTTTGCTATAGCCCACCTAGAAGTGAGGATTATGAAGGTTGCTGAAAGCTGTTGGCTCAAGCTGTGTGGCATGGAAGATACGAAATAGGTAGGTAGGTACCTTTAGCTGTCTTCGTCTCCTCATCGCTCTAAAATTTCGAGCCTAAAATGAAGTGCGGTCAGAGCCAAAGTACAACTGAACTTCACAAAATGTTTGACAATTACGGTCGGTTACCTTCACTAACATTTAATGTGGTGAAGGTCCAACCTGGTTATTCCAAAACTTCACTGATTTCAACCTCACTCGCTTCGTACAAAATATTGACTCACTTTGGAGATAAAATGACAGGGAGCGTGTGGCAACGACGTCGTTCAATGTACTATGCCTGCTGACGATAAGTTACCTTTTAACTTGAACTCTGGCCTGGGTATTCGTCGTTCATGGTGTCCAATAACTGGGCCACCAGTTTTATTGGCTCTCCTTATAAGTTGGTGAAAATGTGACGCCCGCTGTAATCGAAGTATGTGGACTCTTCATAGCATCTAAGCGTGTTGGGTTAGTTGTCGGCTCAGTGAAGGCGCGAAGACATCAGCGGACAATCCAACCGACCTGATTGAGTTGTCAAAATGTAACCTCTTTAATATCGAATGATTTGATATTGGTGACTAGGTAGGTATGTATCGATATTTTTTGTCGGACACCCCTCTGCCCACCGCCATCCTAACATACCGTCAACTGCTTCAGCCTCTAATTTTTGACCTCTTTTAGAGCAACTGATACGCCACACGGAGCAACTTTTCATCTACTAGCAAAAACTAATATTTCAAATTTTTCAAAATTTTCCTACTTCTAAGATTTTCCTACAAATTTGATATCAATACAAAAATGTAATTTAGTTATTTAAAACAACTTTTTTTAAACAAGTTTATGGACAGATGTGGGACCCATAAAAAGGATTATCGCAAGCTGTCAGTCATCACGTCTTTTCGGCCAGTGTGATAGTGTCTTTCGGCCAGGGTCAACTGCCTAGGACACCATTGGTGACAATAATTGAATTATTCACTTGAGGTAGCCGGAGACGCTGTTCCTGGTAATGCTGCTCTCTGGTAGAAACGATACCATCGACGACTCCTTGTGTTGGGTATCGCTTTCCCCTCAGCTACCTTCCGAGGATTCACAGACGCCACAGTAGGTATCCTGATACTTCATGTAATCCTGTTGTACTCGAGTCCTCCTTTCATGTAGCTGCGTATCCATCCAGGTCGGCAGATCGCGAGTTATTCCCTGGAATGGAATGTAGGTACCTAAACTTCCTCCACATTCTTCCAAAACACCTGGCGGCGTAATAGTAGACATGACGCAAACGGCATTCCACCACACACAACACAAGTCATATCTACTGATGAACTTTAATCAATATTCGGAACACAAGATCAAGTAGGTAACACCCATCACACGTAACGGGAGTGTCCCACACCTACCATCCTGAAAGTATCACTAAATGGGTAACTACACGACGGATGAATCCTGGTGACGTTCCTGCTACGTCAATAACAAATGGCAGATATGTGAGAACACCTCCCACAAACCTAATAGAACAACATCAAACCCAATGAGACCCCTCGGAATGCTTTTTGAAGGAAAGCCAAAAGTCGAAGTAGGACAAAATGACGGTAGGGAAAGCCCTCGACCTGATGATGCTTCCTCTAATGGGCAGCCTGTGGATGTACTCGTACGCTGAGTTGTTCTTCAGGGGTTGCTATCCCGTATGCGAAGTGAACCAACCCAAATGGAATTTGCCGTTCTTCCAAGATTACTATTGTTGGATTTTCGTCCCATCGGAGCTTCTTGCAGGATTTGCGTCTTACGTTATCGTATCGGACCGACCGGATGTGGTACAACCGCCAGTAATCGCATACAGTGTCACTCTGTTTTTCCACTGGGTGAGCCAATTATGAAAGTAAGACTGATGCAGTAATAACGACTTGTCGATGACGATGTCAACGTTGGCATTTGTAGATTCATTATCCATTGCAAAGGACAAGCATCCACTGGGGTCTCGCTGACGCAGTTATAACGACTCTCATGGCTTCTTACACGGCTAAACTGTTCTACGACGTCAAGGGTTATTGCGGCGTTCTAATGGGCCCTCTCGTGCTCCTCCTCATCCACCAGTCACTTTGGGACGGATGGTGTTACAAGACGCACAAAAAATGGAATAGGAATTTCCGAATCGATTAATTGCTTAAACTTGAGTCTTTATTTCGTGCAATATTTGATCGTCGAAATTAGGGTACTGTGCCCCCCCCCCCCCCACCATTTCTGTTAATGTTGCCAGCCAGCCAGAGTTAGAGGAGCAGGTCACACTACAGTCGTGGAGAACCTCTCTTCTCCCACTGGCGGCTCAGCAGCCCCATTCGAAGACGGGCTTTGCATGCTGTTCAGATTCAGCAATCATGTCAGAGTGCCGTCATTTCAAAGGGGTCAAATCCGTCGGACAGGCCGCCATTAACGACACGTCGTTGGTGGAAACTGCACTGGTGGGGATGATCCCAACGCACGGGTCCATTGTCCAGGACTCCTTAGACGAAACTTCATCTGAAGTCTTCAGACTGAAGAGGCCGGGAGATCGGTCCTGTGTAAGATGGAGCCATCTTTAATGAGAACTAGCACTCTGACAGGAGGGCCACTTTCTCGGTCAGGTGGGACGGGGGGGGGGGGCTCGCTTCGCTTGCCTCTTTGAATAATAGGTCAAGTAATACAGAGGGATCCGACCCTTTGTGAGGAGAGAATGAAATTCCTGAGCACCCAAAGAAGTACACCTTGCCTAACACCTTACCAGCGTTTGAAGTAGCCAGCAGGAGAGTAGCTCATTAGCAACCTGTGTCAGTCAGGATTGAGGGAGGTCTCATATACCTTGCACGCGCCCCTATAAGGTCGAAGACACACACCAGACAAATGCACGCCCCCAAACGAACCCGGCATAGACTTCACAGACCACAAGCTCTCCAGACTCAGTTATGTTTATTGAGATGCGTCTAAATTTGCCGATTGTGGGAATTCGTTCTTCCGGGATTGAGTATTACAAATTTGGATCTCCAGGTAGGATACAAAGAAAATGCCAAGTCAATCGGACTATATATATAACGAAGATATTAGGAGTTGCACGGATTTGCGCGCTTCAGAAATGTGACTCATTGTGCTTATTGAACGTAAAATTGTTGGCCGATTGGCCAGTGATTGGGCAATTACTGACCAATGAAAAATCTGGACTGGAGACTGCAAGTCAAGGAGGTTAGGAGGAATGGAGGAGCCCAGGCCTGAATGCCCCCTTCAGCAAGCTGCCATTTTGGGGTTAAAGCTACATCCTTATGGGAGAACTCTCTTTTGGTTTATTATTCTTGGAATAATACACCTATGTTTTCGCGACAAGGGTCGACGACTCCGATCGGGCTCAAAATTTGACATTATCCGTTTCAAGAGAGGTCTACATTCAAAATCCGAAATGTCCGTCCGCCGTCCGCCGTACGCCGTACGCCGTCCGCCGTCCGGGCCGTTTTGGGCAGTAGGAATTTTTTTAAAAATCTGAAATATTGGCAAAATACTTGGTTTACCATCTAGTTGTGCCCGCAAGGTTTTCAGTCCGATCGCCCAAACCCGTAGGGCGCTATGGGGCTAAAATGGGGCTACATGAGGGGTGTTTTGAAGGCTTTTAGCTATGGGATCGTGTTAGGTGTCGTTTTCGAAGTATATTTGGACGTAGAATCCATTTTTGGGGGTCCCGGAACGATCCGATTTCACTGTGGCGATCTATAGGGCTTTCATGGGGCTAAAAATGGGATTTTTGAAGGATCCCAAGAAGTTAAATATTTTTCGAGTAAAAATGAAAGAAATTTTGAAAAAACACATTTTAGAAAAAATCCCCCAAAAATTTTTTTTTAAATATAAAAATCCCCAAAAAAATTTTTTTTTAATTTTTTTTATTGACAGAATTAAATGTCTGTACAAGTAACCTATATCAAAGAATAATAAACCCTTGTGTAAAATTTGCAGCGTTTTTTTTTTTTTTTTTCAATTCAGCGATTGCAATTTTTGAATTTTCGACGTGAAACTTCTCGTCACACTCGTATCCAATTACAATTTCATGCTTTTTCAACTATCCATTTCATTGAAGTGATGGCAATGGCTTGAAATGGTGGTTACATCATCTGGGCAGGGCTCCTCCATTCCTATTCACCTCCTTGGCAAGTTGGCCAACAGAATAAACCTCGAAATTTGACGAAATCAGGTCTCTTTTCTCATTACAGTGCTAATGCGCTCTGGCGGATTAGTTCTCGCTTAGCTGGAAAAGTTCCCCGTTCGGTTTGAATACAGATATTTTCCATCGCGATTTTCTCTTTACTGAAGGGCCTATTTCCTTTTCGTGGCCGACCCGAGCCTTTTATTTCGGGCCACTGGATGGGTTTTCGACCGAACTTGTTTATTTCTCCAACACAGCATCAGACCCCATTGAGAGAAACAGATTTTAACACGAACAAACCTCCGAACCCCGCCGGAGCTTTGATGCAACAACCAACAGAGCTCGGAAGTTCTGCTGGCTTGCCGATACAACCTTACAGGGCGCCGATCAACCGGCAAAAAGAACGCTGCAAATTTTACACATGGGTTTAGGTAACTTTTGTCAAAAATACAATATCATTAAAAATAAATAAATAAATAAATAAAATAAAAATGGCACACTGGACAGTTAAGGGACCCTCAAAACAGGATTCCACATTTCAAAAAAATACTCCATTGCTGCATAGAAAAATAAAATAAAATGAATATACGCTCCAAAAATGGGTAGTGACAATTTGATACTGTCGATATTCATCGATATCGATATTTGGTTTTAATACTTCCGATATTTCTATCAATAGGTTTAAGTTCTCGATAATATCAGATATCAAAAGGAAAACATCGAATATCGAAAGGAAAAAAGGTGAAAATTTTACGCGATCGTTTAGGTAATATTCTTTGATACAGAAAAATTGTGCCAAAATTAATTCTGCCAATAAAACATTTAAAAAAAAATTAAAAAGTTCACAACGCTTGGGGCCCAATAGATGGATTCTGCTTCCAAAATTACTCGGAAAACGACACCTCATTCGACCTTCTGACATCCTTTCAATGCCCCATTTGTAGCCCCATAGATCATCACGGTGGACTCGGATCGCTCTGGGACCCCCAAAAAATGAATTCTACGTCGAAAAATACTTGGAACGACATCCCACTCGATATCCTTGGTTACAACATTCGAGTCAAAATATTTTCACTGAAATGTCTCAAAAATATTTAATATTAATCTTTCGTCTTGCGGAGTTTGTTGAACTTTTACTACCGGCAAGAAAAGTAGAACCCTTGAAAGCTGTCAGATGCTGAAATATCAATGCAATAATGCCTCATAATAAGTCACTCAGGGAGGTGAGAAGTTAGTAAAGGGCAGAGATGTACTTTACTCAAACCCTCTCCGCCTCCATTTTTACGCAACCAGACTTCACTTCCCCTTTTGGCGGTTATTGCGTTTTATGATTCTCGGCCTTTCTTCCTTCAGGAGGCCCCGCGGAGAAAAAAAAGTTGAGGAAAGAAACGGGAAGATAGAACAAAAGCTCGATTTAAAATTCATAACCTGACATAGCGGGCCGCTGAATTATCGCCTGTTAATAATGCACTGGTCTGAAAAGAGGCGCCGCAAAGTGGCGGGGGGGGGGGGGGACTGAGGCATGCTCGTTCCTGCATACTGATGTTTCACACCCCCCCACTACCCATCTTCATCAAGAATAATTTTTCCCCTTCCCTCCTTTAGCTATCTTTGACTTCAACAATATTGAGTTATGGAACACCTACCTAGTTAATTAGTGAAATTTTCCCCCCGAGATAAAAAAAAAGAGGTCAGAAGAGGAAAGAATACGACAGAAATTAAAATCGTGAAAAAATTCAAATAGGGTCACGTTTTCAACTTATTCAAAAGTTAATATAAGGAAAAAATAATTAGAACTTGGATATTTAGAGAAAAGACACTTCTGAGATGAAAGTAGTCCCTCTGTCGCTCTTTATAAAATTTATAATTTAATTATACGTTTTTAAAGTTTTGAAATATCCATTTTAATTATTGTAGCACCCAAGAACTCACGGGCCGCGTTCTCCTACGGTAAATTCACCGTCCCTCCGCGGGAGGTGCTGCGCCTGGCGGTGAGATCGGACGGCTTCTCCTCCCCTGACCAGGACTGTCCCTTATTAGCCAGGTATCCTTTCACTGATCGATTATAAACTGGGGCGCTATGGGGCTAAAACGGGGCTACGGGGTGGGTTTTTTGAAGGCTTTTGGCTGTGGGATCGAGTTAGGTGTCGTTTTCGAAGTATTTTTGGACGTAGAATCCATTTTTGGAGGTCCCAGTAATATCCGATTTCACTGTTGCGATCTCTAAGGCTTTCATGGGGCTACAAATGAGATTTTTGATGGATCCCAGGAGGTCAAATATTTTTCAAGTAAAACACACAAAAAATTTGAAAAAAAAAAAAAAAATCCAAAAATTTTTAAAATTTTTCTTCATTGACAGAAATAAAATTCTGCACAAGTAACCTATATCAGAGAATAATAAACCCTTGTGTGAAATTTGCAGCGTTTTTCATTTATGCATCAGGGGTAGGTACGATGCCCCTGTAAACTACCCTTAAAAGTGGTCCGATCTCACAAACGAGGACATTCAGTCAAACACGTCACAAACAGAACATTCACGCCAAATTTCGACTTTCTAGCTCAACGTGAAGTATCCGAAAACACGTTGCATGTTTTCCGTGATTAGACAAATTTTCCTGACGCCCTCGCCTTAGAAATAGACATGGCAATAATAATCAGGGCCGTGGAGAGAAAATCCGGGCCCGGGGGCAGAATTCATCGGCCCCCTAAAAAACAAAAAAAAATAAATAAAAAATAAAAAAAGGTATGAAAATTTTTCCTATATTGATCTGTCCCTTTTCCCATTTTGCCTCTCCTCCCCCCTTTTTTTACAAAAAAAAAAAAAAAAAATTCTCAAGAAAATCCGGGCCCGGGGGCAACGGGTCCAGTGCCACCCCCCTCTCGCTACGGGGCTGATAATAATAATAAACCATTGTTTAAAATAAGGAGCGCTTTTTTTTTATCAAAACATAACATCTCCATGTGTCTCATTCAATGCTCAACATTTCCAAAAAACTTTTCCATGTATCTAGGATAAGTTCAATGATATAACCACTTAATAATTAAGCTTAATTATTAAGCTTCAAAACTAAGGATGAGGAAGGGTATTTATTGGTTGGTGAACATGATTTAAAACATGGTTGTGTTCATGTAGCGTACGGTACTCGTTTTGTGGGCTCTGCTGAAAAATTTCTGAAAGTGAATTCATTCATGAATGTTATGATGAACCCCTTCTCAATTGAAATGCCAAGTCCATCACTTCACTTAGTTGTAGGTATCAGGTGAAAGGGAGAAAATAAAGTTTCATTGTTTAGATTTTTTTTTCAAATCATGTTCCACCCGGTGACTTTGTGACGATAGAGACATCACAGGCTGAACTCCTCGAGTGATTTCAAACTGGAAAAAAACTCGGAAGAAGCCTTGCGTCCGTCAAGAGGATCTTCTACCTCCCTTCGAACCCAACTCAATAACGTCAAAGACAGTCAAGATTCATAAGCGAAACAACATTTCATTTCCCACCTGTCAGTTGCCACCTGAATAGAATGTTCAAAGTTATCCATCACTTCAAGAGCAGAGTTTGCCGGGATGAAAAGGGGTGGAGGGGGGAAGAGAATGTTAGGACTTTGGAATCCAGCAACTTAAATTAACGTCGGCCCAAAGCCGCTCCCCCTCCATCGCCTAACCTTCGCCAGCTGATCCCTTGCGGGGGCTTTCCGGGGGGGGGGGGGGGGGATACCCTTCCAAGTGCCACTTCAGGCTACAGTTTCCTGGCCAGGAGAAACCTGGTAGGAAATATGGGCGGGGAGAAGGCGGCAGGTGGGGGTTGCTTTTGTTGAGTTGAGCGAGAGTAACGTTTGTTTGCAAAGACACAATTAGCCGGAAAGCTTGCAATTAGGTGTTTGGTTCAGACTCGTGACAGCGTCCAAGTGTTAACGAGACTGGAATTTCAAACGATATTGTGAAACGAGAACAAAATGGAACACATTGAAATAATCGCTGATGACGTCATCTGATCTGTTTTCAGACTCGCAGAAATTGACGAGGGACATTTTCTCACGAATATGAGTTTTGCTCATGTTCTATGGTGCTTCTATGCTGTAAAACACACCGTTGGCTCTGTAATCTCTCGTATGGTAGGAATTCATATCAGAACCGATCAAGCTGTTTCCTTATCTATTTCAAAAATTAAATTAAACTATAATTAATGCATATGAATTTACTTAATGCCATAATGCGAGTACTTCCAGGACGAGTTTCTCTCGTTTTTGGTCAAGTGCCAAAAGTCGCTCTCTTTCGGCGCGCTCTAGTGGCGGTATTCTTTGTTTAAATATTAAATGTGACCAGTGCATTTTGAAGGCAATTTTGTCTACTTTCATTTTGTTGATAGCGGGTGATACGCTAGGATGCATATTTTCCCAGTTATAAGCGATTTCGTGGAAAAAGTCGAAAATTTTAAGGTTTTGGTTTATTATTCTTGGAATAATACACCTATGTTTTCGCGACACGGGTCGACGACTCCGATCGGCCTCAAAATTTGACATTATCCGTTTCAAGAGGTCTACATTCAAAATCCGAAATGTCCGTCCGCCGTCCGCCGTCCGCCGTCCGGGCCGTTTTGGGCAGTAGGAATTTTTTAAAAAATCTGAAATTTCGAGAAAATACTTGGTTTACCATCTAGTTGTGCCCGCAAGGTTTTCAGTCCGATCGCCCAAACCCGTGGGGCGCTATGGGGCTATAATGGGGCTACGGGAGGGGTTTTTTGAAGGCTTTTAGCTATGGGATCGAGTTAGGTGTCGTTTTCGAAGTATTTTTGGACGTAGAATCCATTTTTTGGGGTCCCGGAACGATCCGATTTCACTGGGGCGATGTTTAGGGCATTCGTGGGGCTAAAAATGGGATTTTTGAAGGATCCCAGGATGTTAAATATTTTTCTAGTAAAAAATACAGAGTTTTTGAAAAAAACACATTTTTGAACAAAAAATCAAAAAAAAAATTTTTTTTGAGATAAAAATCCAAAAAAATTTTTTTTTTTAAATATTTTTTTCATTGACGGAATTTAATTTCTGCACAAGTAACGTATATCAAAGAATAATAAACCCTTGTGTAAAATTTGCAGCGTTTTTGTTGTTGTGAAGCCGCCGTTTTTTAATTGGCTAACTTCACATTTGGATTCAGCACACCAAAAAACAGGAATCCGTTGAGGAACTATACAACCTAATTTTGTTTAGTAATTCTTGGAATAATACACCAATGTAATCACGACGGAGGTCGATGACTCCGATCGGCCTCAAAATTTGAAATTATCCGTTTCAAGAGGTCTAGATTCCAAAAACGAAATGTCCGTCTACCGTCCGGGCCGTTTTGGGCAGGAGGTTTTTTTTTTTTTTTTTTTTTTTTTTTTTTTTTTTATCTGAAATTTTGACAAAATACTAAGTATTGTTTAGTTACCTACCATCTAGTTGTGCCCGCAAGGTTTTCAGGCTCAAACCCATGGGTCTTTGCAAAGATTGTAGTTAATATGGAGCCCAAGGTATTTTGAGTAAAAAAAGTGGAATTATGGCCAAAAATCTCAGGAGAATCGAGTTTATCATAACAATGATGGCCCTCTGCCATAAACAGTTGAGCCCTTAGTTGGAAATTTGATTTTTCATAACATAAAAATGAATATGGGGTCCATATTACCACCTTCTCCTCAGCAGGAAAAAAACTAGGCGTCACAGTAAGCATTGCGGGGTCCGTATTATAATCATCGAAGGAGCCATATTTCAAAAACGACCTTCTCAAAAACTGTTTTTTTAACCTGCACGTAAACGTTATTCAGGATTTAAAAAAAAACGGATTATCACAGCCTGAAACATGCTCGTGAAGGGGGAGCATCGATATTTGCGATTGAAGTTTAAATTAGCAAAAACGAAAGTTTTAATCACCTCGTTCAATATTTCAGTAATTCACTCCAAGAACGTCCAACCTGCGTTTTTTCGAAATGGGGGTTTCAGCGTAAAAACGTTCCTTGCGATCCTCTTCATCAATAATTGAATTATTCCTGTCATCTTTTGGCATTTCGTAGCACTATTTTCGAAGTTTGTTTACGTTCAACGTGCGGTTCCCCTGTCAGAACGTGCTACATGCACGCAAAATGCGCGGGTTATGAAAATGCAGGGTTCTTGGAGTGACCCATTCAAATTTTGATGGAGCAGGGAAAAAACGTGGCGTCATAGTAATCTTGTTGATGGAAAACTGAGCGTCCCCGCTTGCCCCCGTCGCTCCACCACTCCTAAGATGCGGTACAAGCCGCTTCTCCACTCTCACAACCCTCTCTGGCCTGAGAAAGCACGGGGGTCCATATTATGTGAGGGGTCCATATTCCCACCTTCTCCTCTATGTGACTGCGATATATACAATGCTACTTGGAACAATTTCTACTGGATGCCATCTAGTGGCCAAGATTGAAACTATTTATGCGTAATGATATCACTAGATGGTGTCTACCGGAAGTCACATAATGACATTTCACTCACCTGTCAAGTTCAATACTCCATTTTTATTGTGTTCCACCCTTCAAATCGGCGAGGGTTTTCAGGTGTTTTAAAGTGTGATTATACGTTCAGGAGTTGTACTTCTGGAGTACAGGATTGAGCACATACATTACATGTGTGAATCACTCTTATAATTGGAATTCACTGATATCTTTTTCGATCCGTGAGTTGGTCCCTACTGCGCACTTATCCCGTTGGTTTTTCAAGAAGAGGCTTGTGCACAATGGGAGGTGAAAATGAAGTTTGAGATTGAGACCTTATTAGATAAATAGTGCTGGTCCAATCCTAATTTGATGTTCTGTAAGTTTTTTTTTTTTAACAGTCAATGTGCGCCACTGCAGTCCCTCATGGTTCTGATTGTGGCGGCATCTGTAAAAGTTGATAACTCCGTTATTTTTCGTACGATTCAACTCGCTAAAACAACATTAAACGTTGTTTTAGCGAGTTGAATTAAATTTTAAAGATTTCATTTTTTGCACTGACCAGAATAGGCGTTCCAATGATTTAACAGTAACGCACTAACCCCACTTCGATGGAGCAGGTGCTCAAGTCGAACTTGGACAGCCGCGTAGCCTTCGGACAACCCCTGACCCTTAATTTTTCCGACATCTAGAAGCGCCTTAGAATAAAAATGAGCATTCTCCTCCCGTTCTCCTCGTGCTGGAGCTTCAATATAATAGATTACATTATATCCATAACATTTCCACAATTAGCACAAGGGCGTGCACCCTCAAATTTGCTTCCACCTGCGTCGATATTTGCAACCAGTAAGTATACAATCGTGCTATGGACATTAGCGGTTTCATTCGGCCCCTGGAACTGGTTCCGCAACTATCGACGTTTTTCGATGAGCGGCGTGTGTTCGTAATAATTTAAACAATTGCGGGCAATTCCAGAAAGGAGAATACCTGCAACGTTACACGTGAAATAGCCATTGATATTTCAATTGCCCGGAAATCACCAATGCGGTGCTGCAATGATCGGAAATATCCGCAAACTGTGGCCAGACTGTGCGTGTAGATCAACACCTCATTTTCTCATTTCTAAAACTTACATTTAATGTAACTTATGCTTATTGTTACGAAATAGTTTATTATTGCTTAATCAAAAGTTTGTATAGTTTTTGACGGCACATTATGGTGAATTGTTTGGGGCTGATCTTGAATGCTGATTGCGGGAAAAATTACGACAAAAATCATTCTTAACAGAATATATTGATGTCCTACATAATCTCCACCAACAACCGATTCCTCAAAGCCGCTCTCATTCAATCATAATTAATTTCTAAAGGACTGACAAATTGGGATGTTTGCTCGGAACAAAAAACTACTTAAAGTCTCAACTGGTGATTCAAAGTTGGGAAAAGACGCCGTAGCAACTAACGTCGCTCACGTTGACCTAAAAGACCCGAGGAACTTCCTTCTTCTACAAGAAATTGGTAGTTACGAGGTGGTTAAAGTGGATTATTCCCGACCTACTGCAGGGGGATTAAGGAAGAGGGAGTTAAGGGGCGAGATTTGATAGGTCCCTTCGAGTCGAGTTGCCGGGAAAAGGGGGAAAAAAAGGGTTTCTCAAGCAGGATTGGAGACCTCCGACGGGCGGGATTCCATTGATTGTTACACCCCACTTGGGGATTATAGGAACAAAACAAACTCCTTTTTTTAACCTTAGCTACTTTTTTTCTCCCCTTTTTCACGTTTTCCCTCCCACGTTGATCTCATTCCTTCTCCCTCTTTCTTTATTTTATTATTCTCATTGGCATTCCGTCCTTTCTTCCCAATCAAGACAAATATCTCAATTTAACGGAGGAGTGAGCTTTTTCGTGCTCCAACCCGCCACCTCCTTTCCTTCGCCCCAGAGCGCCATCTTTGAAATTAATTCGTGAATAAATATCAATATCCTGGAGCCTTTTACATTATTTATCAACCTACGAAACCCCTCCGCTGTCTCGTAAGTGTTTTCTGTCGCATTTTCGCTCTTTAACGTCGCTATGACGGCGAGCAGTTGGGTGAAATTAGCGGCCCATACACGAGCAGAAATCCGCGGCAGATTTGGTCGGCCGATCTCATCTGACAGATATCGCTAACGATCTGGAGTGACCGATGAAATCGGTCGTTGCCCATTAACACGAAAAACTTTTCGGCCGATCTTTCGTGCCCGAGATCTGTCTCCCGATGCCATCTGATCGTTAGTGGGATGAAATCTGGCAGATTCAGGTCTGTCACCGACGTTCGTCTGGCAGATTCGAGTTTTCGGTTGGATCCGAAAATTTCTGAGATCGGTGGCCGATTTGCAGCGCCGTAAGTTGATGATGCCATGGGGTTAGTGACTGTCCATGATAACAAACGTAAATTAACCGATCTTTTTTCCGGAATTTTTTCAGTAGGTACCTATAAAATGACTAAGGCAAAATAATACAAGTTTGGGAGAAGTCTTGGGTTTCGGAAAGAAGAAACTTCGGACACATGAAGTTGGTGACCACGTTTCTGAAACTCGTCCTGAGGTTCTGGTAAGTGAGCTAATTTCCGCCTACCCTAACCGTTTTTCCTCATAGCAGCTCGGTTGAAACGTAAATCCGTCCGGAAAACTGTATAACTTACTGGATAACTGTATAACTTTACTGGATAACTGTATAACTTACCAGCAGGGTCTATCTTAACCTCCTGAAGCCCAAATGGCTGTTGAAAAATCATGCTAGAATTTGTAGTGAGAAAATCCAAAATCGCGATTTCCAAAAAAAAATTAGGAAATCCCAATTCCACCCATCAGGTATTCGGGGACTATTTTTTATCCATTTTTTGATAAAACTCACCACGCAAAAACACCGATAAAGGAGATAAGGAGGATATCAAGGGAGAACTAGTGGACATCTGGAACGTTAAGGGACTCTGCCCGATCCGAATCGAACAGTTCTCAGAACCACCGACATCGCTTCCGAGAAATCTGCATGTTAGGGGGGGACGCCCGACTTCCCTCTGCCAGATTTGAACTCTCGCAGACATCGCTTAGCCGATTTGCTTATATTTCGTCTTTTCAACGCCCACTAACGCACAGATATTTCCCACAGATATCGTTTAAAAACGCCAAATCTGCCGCGGATTTCTGCTCGTGTATGGCCTCCTATTATTGAAAATTCCTTCAGGCTCACAGTTTCTTTTACCTAACGTGACAGTACAGCGCTGGAGGGCTCCGCATTTCGAGGAAGAATCACGTTTTCAAACTGGACCATTTCCGGTCAAAGGGTCGTACACGACCCCACGCTGTTACAATTTTTTCCACATATATATAAATTAATCTTGAATGGTTTTTATCGTTCCTATTGGTCTTAGCACATCCCACGGAACGTGGTATATTTTTAAAAACGCTGCAAATTTTACACAAGGGTTTATTATTCTTTGATATAGGTTACTTGTGCAGAAATTAAATTCTGTCAATGAAAAAATTTAAAATTTTTTTTTTTATTGGATTTTTTTGTTCAAAAATGTGTTTTTTCAAAAATTCTGTATTTTTCACTCAAAAAATATTAAAATGTTAAATTTTAACATCCTGGGATCCTTCAAAAATCCCATTTTTAGCCCCATGAAAGCCCTAAAGATCGCCCCAGTGAAATCGGATCGTTTCGGGACCCCAAAAAATGGATTCTACGTCCAAAAATACTTCGAAAACGACACCTAACTCGATCCCATAGCTAAAAGCCTTCAAAAAACCCCTCCCGTAGCCCCATTATAGCCCCAGAGCGCCCCACGGGTTTGGGCGATCGGACTGAAAACCTTGCGGGCACAACTAGATGGTAAACCAAGTATTTTGTCAAAATTTCAGATTTTTAAAAAAATTCCTACTGCCCAAAACGGCCTGGACGGCGGACGGCGGACGGACATTTCGGATTTAGAATGTAGACCTCTTGAAACGGATAATGTCAAATTTTGAGCCCGATCGGAGTCGTCGACCCCCGTCGCGAAAACATAGGTGTATTATTCCAAGAATAATAAACCAAAAATACGCTAAAGGGAATACTTTTGGGTAAAATAAAATTCCAAAGTTGATCAAATTTCCCTTTTTAGAAGTCGAGAAGTTATTATCTGATTTAGGCACGAAAATGTGAAAATATAGATGCTCCAATTTCCGTGTCAAGGTTTCACAATGGAAGGTAGACTCGATCGTTAGTTCGCGGATCCGCCACCTAGGGGGCGCCACAGGGACGCAAACTTTCTGTGGCAGACCTATAGATTCAAGAAATGCTGCACATTTCACACAAGGGTTTATTATTCTTTGATATTATATCAAGGTTACTATGCAGAAAGGTTACTATAAGGTTACTTGTGCAGAAATTTAATTCTGTGTCAATAAAACAAATTAAACTTTTTTTTTTTTTTATTAAAAAAGTTTTTTGTTTTTTTAAAATTTTTTTTTTCAATTTTTGTTTTGTTTTTTACTTGAAAAATATTTGACTACCTGGGATCAATCAAAAATCTCATTTGCAGCCCCATGAAAGCCCTATAGATCCCCACAGTGAAATCGGATCGTTCTAGGACTCCAAAAAATGGAACCTACGTCCAAAAATACTTCGAAAACGACACCTGACTCGATGCCATAGCCAGAACCCTTTTTAAAAAACCTCCCGTAGCCCCATTTTAGCCCCATAGCGCCCCACGGGTTTGGGCGATCTGAATGTTCAACAATTCAGCTTGAATCAATTTTGGTTCGTCTAGCCCCAATGGGCCAAGGAACTAGGTCAGAGAAATGGGAAAATTCGGCCGAACATAGTTGAACTAGTAATGAACAAAGTACTCAGTACAGTTAGCACTGAGAAATTAGGTGTCTGAGCAGAGGAAATCACTAGTGAATATTTGGCGTTTTGAATTTTCCCGTGGTGGAACTTTTACTAATCCGCCAGAGTGCGCTAGCGTAAGAAGTAGAGTGTAAAAAAAATGACAGCAGCCAATAAGAGAGTAGCGCCACTTTTCCCTCCAGATTCAAAGTTGAAATTTTCGAAAGTGCCCTGGAAATTTGTATTACACCGTAGGAGCCCAAAACTCACTGCTATGCCTTCAAATTATGAAGTTCTTTCAGAAAAAAGTATTAGTCGACGTTCGGTTCCCGGGCCCATTGGGTTGTTGTTGTTGGGCCGAAAACGTTTTGGATGAGGTCCTGAACGTTCTTCGTGGCCATAGGGACATTTGTTGTTGATCTGGACCGAAGTGGTGTTTGGGGGAGGACCTCTAGTGAACGTCTTGTGAGGCTTCACTGCTTTAGCAGCTTTCAACTCCTTCATCAGTTGAACTTCCGTAATATTTTCTGTACGGTAATCCCATCGACGTACATATTGACCTATAAGGGCACAAAGGGAGGCGCATTGCTCTCTGGTTTTGCCGCTGAAGGCACCCTTAATTTTCATCAATATTAAATATTGATGCGTAAATTTTACGCTGCTTAGGTACGTCGGCATTTCTCCCTCTTTGACGTACGTTGTAATTGCTTGATGAAGCTGGGCCATCGGTATATCTGACTGACAGTATTTCAGAGAGAAGAGCTCGCGAAACACTTCCCATTAGAGACCTTCGACAGCTAACTCTGCAAGCCACTCAACTGTTGACGAGGACTGCCGCCGCTTCACGTAGACCGTAATGTTCTCCCAACATGAGCTTGTCACATCCCTACGCCAGGTTTTCGGTGTAACCTTTTCGAGTGGGTCGAAATCTGTAAAATTCAGCTTGGGTGATGTTGACTGGTGTGGCATCGAATGCTCCTGCCAATCATTCCTTTGGTTCGTTGATTGGTTGTGGTGTCGTTGTTCTTCTTCTGAATCACTTGGAGAACGGGATCTGACAGCCCACTCCATTCGCAATGGATAAATAGCACTCGCGGACTCAAGAAAAAAAAAAAAAAGAAAAAAAAAACACTATAGTGTTATAAAATATATAATATGTATTATCAATCAATATATATAATATATTTTATATATATTGATCAAATTGGTAGGAGCGAATTTTATCCCACGATCTGATATCGGATAATGGGTAATGATCCGAATCGAGATTGGGCAAAAGGATGGTCGAAAAATAGCTAAACGGTCGTGGTTGATATCGTTGGTTTTATTGCATTAAAATACAACTTGTTTTTGCGATTACTCGTCAGAGACTCCTGGCTTCTGCCCTACACCATCTCATAAAAAGGGAAGTCGAAGGGTGTGAGCCCCTCCTCCGGGATGAGGGCTGCGCCCCGTGGGCTCCACCCCGCGGACTCCACCCCGCAGGTTTCAAATCCATGCGGCAATCCGTCAATGCGTGAACGTGTCCAGTGGTGAGCAGTGGAGGGGATTCAGGCATTCCGGTCAGAAGTTCGCAAATTTTTTGATTGCGTTGCACACAGCTGTTCCTTCCCGCGTTTATTTGTGTTTTGCCAATGTAGGTAGCAAATGCGGGATGGCGACCACAACAACCTGGATGCTTATCGCCGTTATCATTGCGTCACACAGTGGGGCAAGTGACCCGATTCCGCGGACATCCCACTTTCAGACCCTTAAAAATTTTCTGCTGACACGTAACCTGGTTCTTTCATGTTTTTTGGTGTGCTGAATCCGAATCTGAAGTCAATTTGTCGCTAGAGGATCACGTTTTGGAGATACAGCCCCGTAAAATGGCGTAAACGTGCGAGATTTTCAACTTTCGATTCCGCTCAATTAAGTGCGCTATTCTTACATGAAATTTAACGCTGAACACGAATATGCCACCCATGATGGGTCTCAAATACTCCTATGTCATGGAAATGGGCAAATAACCTACTTTTGGTTTATTATTCTTGGAATAATACACCTATGTTTTCGCGACGCGGGTCGACGACTCCGATCGGCCTCAAAATTTGACATTATCCGTTTCAAGAGGTCTACATTCTAAATCCGAAATGTCCGTCCGCCGTCCGCCGTACGCCGTCCGCCGTACGCCGTCCGCCGTCCGCCGTACGCCGTCCGCCGTCCAGGCCGTTTTGGGCAGTAGGAATTTTTTTAAAAATCTGAAATTTTGGCAAAATACTTGGTTTACCATCTAGTTGTGCCCGCAAGGTTTTCAATCCGATCGCCCAAACCCGTGGGGCGCTATGGGGCTAAAATGGGGCTACAGGAGGGGTGTTTTGAAGGCTTTTAGCTATGGGATCGAGTTAGGTGTCGTTTTCGAAGTATTTTTGGACGTAGAATCCATTTTTGGGGGTCCCGGAACGATCCGATTTCACTGTGGCGTTCTATAGGGCTCTCATGGGGCTAAAAATGGGATTTTTGAAGGATCCCAAGAAGTTAAATATTTTTCGAGTAAAAATTAAAGAATTTTTGAAAAAACACATTTTTGAAAAAAAAATCCCCCCAAAAAATTTTTTTTGAAATATAAAAATCCAAAAAAAATTTTTTTAAATTTTTTTTATTGACAGAATTAAATGTCTGTACAAGTAACCTATATCACAGAATAATAAACCCTTGTGTAAAATTTGCAGCGTTTTTTAAAGCGAATTTACGTAGAAAATTCGGCTATTTGTTTCGTTCAGAAATTTCACATGGCCCAAAAAAAAAAAAAAAACTAAAAATAAAAAAACTAGCGGAAACACCTCCAAAGTCCGTTCTATGTGTTTCCCCCATTTTGGAAATTTTTGGAAGGGGGGGACGACTCTTGAGATACCCTATATACGTAAATCCCTTTTAATTTACACGATAAAAAATCCGTTCCTTCGCAGAAAAAACCTTCCCCTAAGAGTAATTATGGGTTCGTTTTGGAATGTGGGGAGTGGTCTAATTTTAGAAATTTTGAAGCTAGCTAGCTAGATAGCTTTTGAAGCTATATATAGCTCAATGGCTTTCTTTTCATTTTTTCATTTTTTCATTTTCATTTTCATTGCTTTTCGTTTTTTCTTTTCTTTTCTTTTTCTTTTCTTTTCGTTTCCCAATTGGAATGTGGGGAGTGGTCCAATTTTAGAAATTTTGAAGCTATCTCAATAGCTCATTTTTCTTTTCTTTTCTTTTTGGTTTATTATTCTTGGAATAATACACCTATGTTTTCGCGACGCGGGTCGACGACTCCGATCGGCCTCAAAATTTGACATTATCCGTTTCAAGAGGTCAACATTCTAAATCCGAAATGTCCGTACGCCGTCCGCCGTACGCCGTCCGCCGTCCGGGCCGTTTTGGGCAGTAGGAATTTTTTTAAAAATTTGAAATTTTGACAAAATACTTGGTTTACCATCTAGTTGTGCCCGTAAGGTTTTCAGTCCGATCGCCCAAACCCGTGGGGCGCTCTGGGGCTATAATGGGGCTACGGGAGGGGTTTTTTGAAGGCTTTTAGCTATGGGATCGAGTTAGGTGTCGTTTTCGAAGTATTTTTGGACGTAGAATCCATTTTTTGGGGTCCCGGAACGATCCGATTTCACTGGGGCGATCTTTAGGGCTTTCATGGGGCTAAAAATGGGATTTTTGAAGGATCCCAGGATGTTAAATATTTTTTGAGTAAAAAATACAGAATTTTTGAAAAAACACATTTTTGAACAAAAAAATCAAAAAAAAAATTTTTTTTTTTGAAATAAAAATCCAAAAAAAAATTTTTTTTTAAATTTTTTCATTGACAGAATTTAATTTCTGCACAAGTAACGTATATCAAAGAATAATAAACCCTTGTGTAAAATTTGCAGCGTTTCTATCTCAATAGCTCTTTTTTTTCTTCTTTTTTTTCTTCGGAAATTCGCTAAAACCGAAAACGTGACATTTTCAGTGGTCGAACTAACAAATTATCACCGTTCTCGGAGAGTTGGAAATAGTTGGTCGCAAAATCAACGAGATTCCCTTCAGAAATACGTCAGGAACACGGGGATATAAGCCGTTTTCTGAACCATTTTGAACCACTTTCGAAAATGACCAATTTGTGTCAGAAACCGATCAAAAACTCCCTTTTTTCAACCAAATAAGTCCACAAATACCCCCAAACAGTTTATTTAGGGTCAGTTGCTACTACAAAACATTGGTTATACATGAACAGAATGGAACGGGGGGAAAAATTGATTCCACGAACGCATCCGAACACACAGTGAATTTTAAAAAAATCCCATACCAGCTGCCCGAATAACGCTAATTTTCCCATACCAGTCAAGTTCATTCTACCGTACGTTCCCCAAATTTGATTTTTTTCGTCTGGGCAAATGGTTTTCCATGTTCCTTGGGGTATTAGGGATAGGATGTAACAGGTTTTTCATCGGTCCGAACAACTTGGTCTTTCGGCCAATGTCGCGGGTTTTTGCGTTTTCGCCCCACTGTGCGTCAGTCCGGTAAAATATCTGATTTTTCGGATGTGTACAGTCAGCTTCGAAAGCGCTTCTCCGTCAAAACTAACTTCTTCCCGCCCACTGTCATCAGTGTTCAGCAGACTGAACGCAATGGCGGAATGATGCAATGTCGCACTGCCGCATGGATGTGAACTCTGCTTAAGTAGCCCTGTGTTATTCGGAAAATCATTCAATTTCGTTGGTGCTGCAAATGCTCTGAGCCAGCTCAACTGGAAGAACATTGTGACTGAAACTTCAATCAGCAAAATTAAATGGAAGTTTAACCCACCAAGTCTTGAAGGAGTTACTCCGGAGAAACCTGGGTAACAGTTGCTTGAATTACGAGGAGCTTTATACTGTGTTGCTGGATTGTGAGTCAGTGGTAAATGATCGTCCTCTCACCTACGTTTCTAATGAAAATGATGAGTTTGTTCCACTCAGTCCCTCACTTTTTATCAAGGACATCATACTCTCTGATGTATCGGATCTGGACATACTGGATACACAATCGTTGAACAAGCGGGTTCGATACGTGCAACATTTGAGGAAAAACCTACGGCATCGATTTCAGAAGGTGTACTTGGCTGCCCTCGTCCACCGACGACGAATGAGCGGCGTCAGCCAGCCAAACGTTGAAGTTGGTGATGTTGTGCTTGTTGGTTCTGACGACGTCAAGCGAATCAAGTGGCCATTGGCTAGAGTACTAGAGCTGTTTCCTGGGCGTGATGAGGTTCCAAGAGTTGCAAGGGTGAAACTGGCATCTGGCGAGCTCATACGACCTGTTCAACGATTGTATCCTTTGGAGATTTCTTCTGCCACTAGGGGCACCACAACCAGTAAGGGTTGGGACCGCATCCAACATCCTCCCACCTTTGCAAATAACCCAAAGGTTTCAGAGGAATTCCTGAAGGGACAATTTGCAAATCATAACTTCATAAGTTCAGTCTCTCAGGAGCGCAAATAGACCGCCCTTTGTTGGAAACCCGCTGCATCTGAGCACATTCTTCATCCGAGTCTGTGTCCAGGAAATCGCTGTCTTCGCTATCCTCTTCAAACTGGTCTACTTCAGTATTCGAGTCATCACCAAAAGCTGTTGTGACATCCTGAATGGTTTCCAAAGTGGCCATTATTATGCTGCTCTAATGTGAAAACATTGTTCTGTGTAGGCCCTGAGGAAGAAATTATAATATTTCGAAAGCTCGGCAAAAGAGTGAGATTTTTCGTTGTATCCTAGTCCCGATATTACCGACGAGTTAATAAATTTTGGATCGATCTCCACTACTGTTATATACTGCACTAGTTCTCTTCATGTCGTTCATCGATCAATTCGAAAGTGCGAAACAATGAAATTGAAGCGTGTTTCAATCCTCCCCCTCCCTCCCCACCTCACACCATTCGCCTTTTGTAATATTCGCGGCGATCTCGCTTTCCGACTTACCCTCTAATTTCAGAACAGCCTGCAAACGGGATTATACCCATTTGAAACAAACCTCCGCTCATTCCGCGGTCTGCTTACCGGAGGGAGCTTTTTATCAAAGGAAAAACATCTCCATCCCCAACAACATGTGTTGCGTGGGATTGAATATATTGCTCTAAAGGGCCGAATGTTGGATCCCTTTTTCATTGTAAATATTTGGGGGAGGAATTTCCACTTCGCCAAACCTTTTTTGTTTGTTTTTAGTTTTTAAAAACATTTATTATTGTAAGGTCGCTCTTGAAATCCAAAATTCGGCCAATATCACTCAAGGTTTTATTACTCTTGCATAAATGGTGTGTAGTTACTTATTATTTTTATGCCAATAATACTTGTTAATTCTAGGCGTGAATTCACGATATCAGGTCAGACACCAGTCAAGAAACCAGTCTGAGACCAGAAACCAGACCAAACCAAACCAGTCAGACACACGTCAAGAAACAAGTTTGAGACCAGAAACCAGACCTGTCAGACACCAGTCAGAGGCAAGAAAGCAGACCAAACCAAACCAGTCAGACACACCTCAAGAAACCAGACCTGTCAGACACCAGTCAAGAAACCAGTCAGACACAAGAAAGCAGACCAAACCAAACCAGTCAGAAACACGTCAAGAAACCAGTCTGAGACCAGAAACCAGACCTGTCAGACACCAGTCAAGAAACCAGTCTGAGACCAGAAACCAGACCTGTCAGACACCAGTCAAGAAACCAGTCAGAGACAAGAAAGCAGACCAAACCAGTCAGACACACGTCAAGAAACAAGTTTGAGACCAGAAACCAGACCTGTCAGACACCAGTCAGAGACAAGAAAGCAGACCAAACCAAACCAGTCAGACACCAGTCAAGAAACCAGTTAGAGACAAGAAAGCAGACCAAACCAAACCAGTCAGACACCAGTCAAGAAACCAGTTAGAGACAAGAAAGCAGACCAAACCAAACCAGTCAGACACACGTCAAGAAACCAGTTTGAGACCAGAAACCAGACCTGTCAGACCCCAGTCAAGAAACCAGTCAGAGACAAGAAAGCAGACCAAACCAAACCAGTCAGACACACGTCAAGAAACCAGTCTGAGACCAGAAACCAGACCTGTCAGACACCAGTCAAGACCAGTCAGATGCCGTTCTGAGACCTGAGACCAGAACAAACCAAGCACCTTTGCAGCAAATCTCATTCATAACATGACTCTTTTTGCAAAACTAGATTCGAGTATGGGCGCACCTAAAGACACAATGTGTGGTTAACGGACCCACACTACCTATTTGTGCCATGTATATCGCGGGCCTTCAGTTTTGTGAGACGATGAATAGGAATAGATTCCTAAGCACATCACATTTTATGATCGCCGTCGCAAAGACTCCAACAATTTTCAGACAATGACTTTCATACAAAAGAGAAAAAAAAAACTTCCAAACTGTTAACAGCTAGTTGAAACAACGAGTTAGAAACCGTTTCTCGTTCTCATAATATTTTTTCGTGTCGTGTCGTTTAGGAAACGGCCCTCCAAATTTGCGACGCTACCAAGTAAACTTTTCAACTTCTTCAACAGTTTAAACCCCTTCGGGGGGGGGGGGGGGGGGGGGGGGGGGAAGGGAATGAGAGAAGGAAAAACTACAAGTTGAGAAGGTTGATGGGAGGGGGGGGGGGGACTTTTTCCAGAATCTCTTAATTGACGCGCGTTTTATTCCTCTTACAAATTGACCCGGGGACTTCTTAGCTTTGTTCCAAGTTCTGTTTGGGGAAAAACTTTTGTGACGGTGGAGGCTGATCGATCGCCGTTCCAACTTGGCTCGCCAATAAAACCTTTCCCGATGTGAATGGTAACCGAGTTCTTTCCCTTGGTGAATTTTCGCCTGAATAAATTCGGAGTGGTTCAAGTATGATCGGCGTCCTTTTTCAAGAGTTGCCTCGAGAGTTTGGTTCCAAGTTGTGAATTGCGGTGTGTCCGATGAGGTTGTCTCAAAGGGGGGATGCTGGGTCCTTGAATCTTCCTCATTTACAGACTTGCATAGCCGGTGTGTTGTCCGGGCCACATCCAGATATTTTTTACCTACTTCATGGAAATTTTTTAACAAATTCAGAGTGAAACGTATCTGAAGCCCCGCAGCACCAACAAAAGAAAACCTACGAAAAACCAGCAAAAACTGCGCGATGTGGCTCAAGGCCGTATGGACGAGTTTCTAGCAGGCACAATTTCAAGGCTTCAGTATGTGGGAAAAGTTTCGTTCAAGTTGACTCCGAAGATCTGAACCTTTTGGTTTATTATTCTTGGAATAAAGCATCTATGTAATCTCGACGGAGGTCGACGACTCCGATTGGCCTCAAAATTTGACATTATCCGTTTCAAGAGGATATCATTTTCGGATTCAGCACCCTCGAAAACCCCTAGTAAAAGTGAAAAGAAGCTGGCAACTCGCAGTTCTCCTTTTTTGTAGACTAGTGTAATAGGTTGACATAATATAAGTTGCTAGTCACAACGTGTAACCCCGACGTCCTTTATTGAAGACCAGAGGATGGCACAATGAGGACGAAAGCTCGTCAATAAAAGCAAGCAAAGAAAACGGATTTTCTCTAAGCACAACCCATCGAACCCTGAGACAACACACCAGCAATGCAAGTCTGTAAATGAAGAAGAATCAAGGACCAGCATACTTCCCTTTGAGACAACCTCATCGGACACACCACAATTCACAACTTGGAACCAAACTCAAAGTAACTGTTGGAAAACTCTCAACCTACAAATCGACGTGGAACAGCCGGCGACGGCAACTTTTCGCCGACCCAACGACCTGGAAAAGCAATTTCGCGTGGTCTCTACAGCTCATATCCACAACACTCAGTTCCAGATCAATAGTCCCTTCACTCGTCGTCGGTGACCGTAGTTGGTTGGCTCTTGTTTATTCATCGCTCTGCCCCTGGAAATGCAAGAGCTCCCTATTAAGTCATTCCTCCAGACTGTGAAAATCAATCTATGCTCTTGAGGAGTTTGGGGACTAACGGGGTTGTGCGTTGAGTGTGGAATGCTCTCCTTAAGAGCGCTTGTCTCGGCGTAATTTCGGGTCTACTGACCAGGAACTTTTTTCATTCCAACCAATTGTAGAAGCTTTTTCTTTACCAACTGATTTTATCATTTCGTCTTCTTCTTCTTTTCCTCCGTCTCCTCCTAAAATGAGCTCTTGATCTTGGTTCTTGTGGTGTTGCAAGTAGCTCGAGTGGAACTGTTGACAAGAGTTTTGATAATCTGAGTAGAGAGGAAAAAAAAAAAAAAAAAAAAAAAAAAAAATTAGCAACGTCTGGCGTGTTTGTTTTACTGGGTGAGTGTCGTGTCCATAAGGAATGAATCCTTGATGAGCAGGTTTTCACTGCACCCCGCAGTTAATTGCTTCTGTGCTGTGTATTTTCCCCTCACAAAAGAAACGTTGGGGGGGTTTCAAAGATGGTGGACTCACGGCGGCGAGGGGATGGATCACGAATGGATGCTTGTCGACTTGCATTCGGATGGGCAGCAGGAGCCTTTCAGTCCAGCCAAGTGGGGTTTTCGTGGACCCACACATGGTGCCATTTTTCCTGCCTCGGTCACTTCTCGACGGCCGTGTGGTGAAAATTTGTTAGTCGAAACCTGTTTGGAGCGCAGCAAGACCACCAAAGTTGAGGTTCATACAAATAATGATATCCAGTAATAAATCTGTCTTTCTCAAGGATCAGTTTTGTCTAGTATAGGGATAACAGGCGACCAGTCCCGGAAAACGTGAAAGGTGCAGCTTGAAAAGCGGCTGCTCATCCCTGGTGAGGAGAGGCCTCGGTAGTTTCATCAATTTACCGGGACGTAAATGCGAGTGCCCTGGCGGCATTCCACTCCCCACCTGAGTAGACAAAGTGGAGAAGATTCTTATCTTATTTCCAACGGCGTTCAAGAGCTGTCCAAGGCTCGTTCCAAGCTGACTGAAGGTTTCCAAGGCATGGCAGTATGGTGCCTGAAGCGGCTATGAGCCGAATAATTCTTGTAAATTGCTCGCTTCGCTCGGCCAAGTGACAGTCGCTCAATGCGCTAAATTTAACGGGCTTAAAATTGGCCGGGGAATAGAGAGAGAAATCGTCTTCCCACACACCAGAATATATCCGAAATTAACGTAGAATACCCCCCCCCCCCCCTCCCTAGTTTCCCCGCCTCCTCTACCTTTCTAAGGTCCCTGGCACCCTCTTTCTAAGGACCCTGGCGCCGTACCGAATCACCCTCCCATCTCGCGCGTCGGGTCTCTTCAAATCTTTCAAATTAAACTCGCCGTCTAAATTCGTCGTATTAAAATTCGGATCTCAAGGTAGGATAAGGAGAAAACGCGGACTCAATCGGGGCGTTAACGACCGAAGAATTCGAAAAAAACGATCTCGTGCGCGCCAAAAAATTCACGCAGACCTAAAATTGGCCGAGGAATTGGAATTCGAGAAAAAAAATTAGCGGTTCCCATTTGAAATAAGAAAGTTGGGCGCAAGTCCCATTTGCGCGCATTTTTGGGGGGTTTCAACCCTACCACCAAAAGATGTCTGGGAGGCGGAGACTGTAGAAAAAATCGGCGTATTTTTATCGCTTACAGTTTAGGAGGAGTAGGCTCGAGACACACGTACATACAGACGGGTTGAGAATTAGTGGTATAGATGAAAAACAATCAAAAATTGATGAAAAACTCGTTTTTGGTCGTATTCTGACAAAAAAACACATAAAGGAGTCATTTTAGACCACTAATACATGGTATATTCGTAATTGGCGTTGAATTTCCTAAAGGATAGGCCCATCAGCGAATTTTGCCTGCCAAGATCAGTTGGCCACTGTGTGGAGCCAGCACGTACTAATTAGTAGGTACGTGCTGGCGTACCTTAAGGTACGCACCTTTTTATTGTACAGCTTTGGCCTGAGCCAAATATTTGGTTTGAGTTTTAGATTGATTGAGAGAACGAGAACTCCTAACGTTTATATTTAAGGAGGAGACGGGGGATTTTAAAGGGATTTTTTCAGCCAACTCCACTCCCACGCCCCTTCCACTTATAACCACCCCAGTGTTACTTTTTAATACCTTCCAGAACGGACAGGCCTTGGGAAAAAAAAAAAAAAAATCCAAAAGACCGGCCAGAGTTTCCTCCAACGTAAAAAAAAGAAAGAAAAAAAAGCGTATTCATAAAAAGAAGGAAAATAAGCAGGTGGGGGTTGTTGGGGAAGAGGTTGAAGAGTGTATAGAAGGTGGATGACTTTGTGAATAAGTAATAGTGGAAGAGGGGGTTTTTTAGATGGTATCAGGCACTGGGGTGACCTCATTAGAGTTCCTCTGCACCCCTTTCATCCCCTCCTTACACCACCTCAATCAGCCCACTGGCGAAAAAGGCTCCCAAGGAAGTCTTCTTCATCTTAACAGCTGATACCGGCCGTCTTACTTCCTACACCTTAACTACCTTTACCCTCTTACTTTTCCCTCAACTCCCCTTAAACCTCCCCGAAGTCCCAACACGCCTTGTGGCCTTCCCCCCAGTTTATTTTTCTATAACCACTTTCTTTTCTCAGCTTTTAACAGGTTCTCTTACCTTCTATTCATCTCGGGGAAACATGTAGCATGATGGAGGTTCTTTGATGAGCTCTCAAGACGTTCAGGTCCATTAAGGGCCAAGAACTTCAGTTTTTTTTTTTTCACTGCTGGAGCACGAAAATGGGAAAATGAACTTGTAGCATCAGATAACGTAACTAACCTCGTAGGTACCTAAACGCTCTTTAGCTTGTGGGGATTGTTGCAAAAGTACTCGAACTGAGGAAAAATAAGTTTGGCCGAAAATCTGCCCAATGCAATAAAATAAAAAGCAATATAAGCAAAAGAGCTTGCTCAAAGTAAAAAATATAATTTGAATTTTTATTTTCTGTCCCTCTCACAATTACAAAATAACGATCACGTTCTAACGGTACGTGTAGTGGAGCAATCTCTAAAGGCAGATCCCCTCTATGGTAACTGACTGGGCGTTCTGTGACAACGGGGTGGAGGAAACTTGATAATACTCCATCAGGGAATTGATATGAACGTGACACCAGCGGTGATGGAGTGGCCGGCGAAGGGACGTGGTGAAAAACATGTGAGGTAAGCCAACCCCTCGTCGGACCCCGAAAGGCCGAAGCTTCAAGTGGGGAAGTGGCCCTTTCTTTGTTTTTCTGGGGTCCGTGACGGGAGTGTGAGGGGATTCCGGGACAATCTCTCCAGTTTCATCGTCACAACCCGTCGTTATCGAGAGGGTTGTGTTTGGCAGAACCCCCTTGTGAATGACCTTTTTGAAAATCCACAGCCATGTCAGCCCTTCTGCCGTCCCTTTCAAGCCGTCACGACCATCCCGGCTGATCTCCCGAAGTCAGGTGATAACACCTGGGCCCCCAAGTTGACAACCATTAATAAACTCGGGGATACAATGACCACCGGTTGACCTAATTTGCTGTCCACTTATCCCTCTGCACTGCCGGTGATCCTCCCCACGAGCAATTATATCCCAGTGACCCAACTCCACTCAATCAAACGCCAGGACCCAATGATCAAGCGAACCCCACTTCAGGCCAGATAGCGATAACTCATCACGTTCTGTACCCTTTGGAATTACATCATTACTGTAATTCCAAAGGAAGTTTTAGCAACTTCCTTCATATCGTGAATGAATGCCTGGAGCGGGGGGTTGTGATTCTCGGTGACTTCAATGTGTGCCTCCTCGAGGACAGAGCATTCAGGCGGCTGGAAGGAATAATGAGCACTTAGGATTTTCGCCCTCTCCAACCAGACCCTGTCGTTGTATAGACAATGTTTTCGTCAACTTTCCGCTCGGCCCTGGCGAAAAGGCCTATTAAATAAAATTTTGGACTCTATGTTTCTCGGATCACCGCCCTATTTTCCTTCAGATTGAGGCCGGCCCGATCCAGGAGAAGGCTTCCTTCCAGTGTCGCCCAATAACGGTTTCAGGGCTTCTGCTCTTCGAGTTTGTCCTCTTCTTCGTCTACGACGCCAATCTAGATCTCGACTACAGACGGAACTGGTTTGTCTCATTTGTATCATTGCTCGCAGTATGGCGAACTCCAGTTATAGGTCTTTCGCCACACGACACGATCTTCTGCTCACTCAATCTGAAATCGTCTAAGGCTAAAAATAATCGTATAACCGTAAGAAACAAAAAGAACCTGGGCAAGGCAAAAGTTATTGAGGATGTCAAAGAATTCGAATGGGGTAGAGTTTATTTAGTACCAAATGTGAATAGGAAAGCCGACATTTTTGCTGAACTAATTCTGGGACTATAATAATATTATAGTGTTTGTTATATTATAACAAGTTGATAAGTTGATGGAGATCCGAGGCAAATACGCCCCAGCGCCGTGGATTTCTGATGCCATTCGCGACTTAATGAAAAGCAGAGACTTAAAGTATAAAATGTTTCGACAAGAAACTGACAAAACCGAAAAACTTAGATTGCAAGAAATTAAAAACTCCCAAATCAAGTTAAAAAGCAAATACGTTAAACACAAATACAGCAAATAGGCAGCAAATACGGAAAATACAGCAATACAGCAAATACGTTAAACTGTAAATACAGCAGCAAATACAGCAAATACAGCAGCAAATACAGCAAATACAGGAAATACAGAAAATACAGCAATACAGCAAATACAGCAACTACAGCAATACAGCAAATACAGCTATACAGCAAATACAGCAAATACAGCAGCAAATACAGCAATACAGCAAATACAGAAAATACAGCAATACAGCAAATACAGCAATACAGCAAATACAGCAACACAGCAAATACAGCAGCAAATACAGCAGCAAATACAGCAATACAGCAAATACAGCAGCAAATACGTTAAACAGCAAATACAGCAAATACAGCAATACAGCAAATACAGCAATACAGCAAATACAGCAACACAGCAAATACGTTAAACAGCAAATACAGCAGCAAATACAGCAATACAGCAACACAGCAAATACAGCAAATACGTTAAACAGCAAATACAGCAAATACAGCAGCAAATACAGCATAACAGCAAATACAGCAAATACAGCAAATACGTTAAACAGCAAATACAGCATAACAGCAAATACAGCAATACAGCGAATACAGCAAATACAGCAAATACAGCAACTACAGCAATACAGCAAATACAGCAATACAGCAAATACAGCAGCAAATACAGCAATACAGCAAATACAGCAGCAAATACAGCAAATATATGAAACACAGCAATACAGTAAATACAGCAATACAGCAAATACAGCAATACAGCAAATACGTTAAACAGCAAATACAGCAAATACGTTAAATACAGCAAATATAGCAAATATGTTAAACAGCAAATACAGTTAAACTCCCGAATCAAGTTAAACAGCAAATACGTAATGCGCATTATAAATATTTCGGCGAAAGTTAAAAAAAGCCAGGATAACTAGAGAATGGTGGAACATTGCTGAAAGCCTAGGATTCGGTGGTCAACGGACCACCACATCTGCTATTCCCGTCCCTCTTAATGCACTAAATGCATATTTCTGTCGTGGTGACGACTCCACAGACCTCTCGTCGACAATTAATAAGTACAGATCAGTGGTCGTCGATCAGGACAGCGCGTTTAGGCTGGAATTCGTCTCCGAGGACAGTGTTAGAAAGTGCTTGTTGCCAATAAAATCGACATCAATAGTCCTTCATATTCTTGTGGATGTTGTTGAACCTGTTCTAACGCACGTTTATAACATCTCTCTGTCTTCGGGGGTGTATCCTGAAATATGGAAAAAAAAAACCTTGGTCACACCCTTGAAAAAAGCTAGCAAACCCCTTCAGCGAATCCGATTTTCGAGCGATTTCCATACTCTGCTGTGAGGGGAAGGTTCTCGATATGCTAGTTTGCTCCGAATTCAATAACTTTGTCAGCGAAAATAATCTAGTAGACCCCACGCAGTTCGCATATAAGGTGAACCACTGTACAGAAACTGCACTAATCGCGGTGCTAGATGACATTCGTCTAGCAATGGACAAGAAAAAAAGTCACTATTCTTGTTGCCATAGACTTCTCCCGCGCATATATGCTGAGAAAACGACTCTGTTAAAGTTTGACGGAAAATACTGTTAAGGGGGTTCCCAAAATATTTTCGACCAAAAAATCGAATTTTCGGAAAAGGTATAATGTAAATCTACATCATATTATGCATCAAAATCCAAAATCTCAGGTCCAAAAAAAAAAAAAAAAATTCCAAGTGGGTGTTAATAAATACCGAAGTTAGGGTCCTACGCTTCAAAATCCTCCGGCGCGCAGGCTGGGCCGCCCTCATCTTTCTCAAAATCTTCTCGAATCCGTCTTACAACTCCAAAACTTTGTTCAGTTTTTTTCTGTGACGAAGATACAGAGCTCGATCGAGAATTGTCGGACCTGTCACCAGGTGTTTGAATACCTGAAGGTTGTTTCACATCTTCAAGAGCCAACGCGCCGGAGGTGGAGGGACCAGGTTCCTGGAGGATGGGGCCTGATCCCTTCTCGGTTACTCTGTGGGCCTGATCAACACTTTCACGCAACCTCCAACGGTTTGGAGGAATTCCACGGGACTTTATGAAAATTCGCTTGGATTTTGTCATGATCAAAGTTACCTACTACCCGATTTTCAACTTACAACAAATTTACACTAGTCAACTTACTACACTCACAAATCACTATGGAAACAATCTAATCAACTCAAACAAGATAAATACATCGGGTTGCATCCTTTTTCAAGGTAGGAACACATTTATGAGGGACACAAAACATATTGGAGTCATTTCTTTTCAGCAAAACGCTTCTCCTGAAAAGTTGACTTTTTCGGCACATAAGACCCATTTGCATGAAAACGAATGAACGAATGGTTCTCAAATTTTTATGACATATTTCTGTCATTGTTTTGAAGCTTTTGCACCGATGAAAGTCAAATCAAAAAACTAGGTAACACTGAGGAATTTTTCAAAGACGCGAGAAATAGCGGCCAGAATGGCCGGATTTTGAAAATCGCTCAGTTGATAACCATTATGGTTATCAAAATTTCATCGGTGCTATCGACAGCAGTAAACAGTGTGAAGTTAATGTGCTCAAAATTTCATCAAAATCGGTTCAGAAGTTCCCGAGATAATGGGGCACAAAGTCAGGTATTTTTACCCTATGAATTCAGATTTTGGGAACCCGTAACGAGTAAATACTGTTAAACATCGTCGATTCCTGGTATTGCAATAACAGAATAAGAAGGTTATTGAGTAAAATGCCGCCCCTTGCCATGTTTTGCCCAACTTTAACAGTGTTTTGGTGACATTATTGTGATTATAATACTGTTGATGAGCACACACATTAACAGTATACTCAGGGGGCGGCATTTCAATAACAGTATTCACTCATTAACAGTATCAATACTGTTGGCAGAGCATTACAGGATTACACTGTTAAACTTTAACAGTATTTTAGGCCGTTTTTTCTCTCAGTATATGACGTCATTAGAAGAGACGTGTTACTCGCAATTCTGCATTCCAAACAAATTTCGAGCCAAACGATAGCCTGGTTCAGTTCCTATCTGTTCGGGCGCCAGCAGGCTGTAAAAGGTCCCCACTACACTCTGAATGAAATAAAACGAAGGCCATGATTCTCGGGTACAGCAAGCTCCTCGCTAAAGTAAATCAAGAGGAAATAAAAGAACTAAAAATTGAAGGAGAAACTATTGTGATTGTAACAGAAATAAAAAACCGTGGAGTTATTGTACAAAACACGTTATCCTGGGAATCGAGCTTCTGCAGCATGATTTATAAAAGTCTGTATCAGTTACGTAGACTGGCTTCGGATTTCCCCTTCGATGTCAAAGTCAAATTAGTTCAATCACTTGTATTGGCCGTTGTAAAGGCACCTTCAGGTTGAAACTTCGTCTTCGGTCGCCTACTTCTCCTTTCTGGTAATAAGCGCTCGGTTATACCTGACCTTCTTGTCTGTACGGGCGTGCGGGTTGAGTATATTCAGACCCCCCCCCCCTTTCCATCATGACATCTACAGTGGCAGTAACTATGCTGGCTGAATGGTGGACACACGTCGGGTGCGTTTGGCGGGTATCCCATTCGATACAAATTCCCCTCCGACGCGAGCACTCGTCCGAACGACTTCTGCGTTTGGCAGTCGATCCTGCGAGAACGAAAATATCAATTAAGTTGTGGACGTAAACTTTGAGGGGCGGAAATGATTGCAAAAGGGGACGAAGAGGCACAACACGAACGCGTTGACCCGAAAAGGCTCGGGGGATTGAAAACCTCGAAAACGAAACTATGTATGGGAGAAAAATCACAACTTTTAGAGGGATAAAAAAACCCTGCAAATTTTACACAACAGTTTATTATACTTTGATAAGTATAGGTTAATAATTAACCGTTGTTAATTAATAGTTGTCCTCTCACAATTTAATGACCCCCCCTGTTTGAGTAGCATGTACTACATTTTGGTCAATTATTCTTGGCCGTTTTGAGCAGCGGAACTTTTTAAAAATCTGAAATTTTGACTAAGTAGGAACTCGGTTTATCATCTAGTTGTGCCCGCAAGGTTTTCAGTCCGATCGCCCAAACCCGTGGGGCGCTATGGGGCTAAAATGGGGCTACGGGAGGGTTTTCGACTAGGGGGTCGAGTTAGGTATCGTTTTCGAAGTATTTTTGGATCTAGAAAACCTGCAAAAACTGAGTTCTGGGAGGCGGAGACGGTAGAAAAAAAATCCGTTGTTGTGATTTTTGTCCTCTTGTTTGTTATCCCACTGATTTTTATGCTTTTGTCTGGTTCATTTTGGCTCACTTTATTAAATGTCTGTCGATCCGTCTGTACTCAACAGGACCCGCGCGAGCTCTACCGACAGGTACTCCCACCTTCATGCACCTAATTTGATGAACTCGTGGCGGATGGAACACACCTGAGCGGCTTCTTCGGAACCTCTTGTGGGTCGTCCATCTTTCCGACCTTTTGATGCGGACGTCATCGAGTCGGGACGCAAAATGAGTCGGCCCCAAAGGAGTAATTGGGGGTTAACCCTCGGGCGGAAAGACTGTTGCGGCGTCCGAGCGTTGACGGGGGGGGGGGGGGGACCTGAGTTAATATCAAGAAAGGCCGAAGCGTGGGGGGGGGGGGGGGGGTTCTGAGCGTAATCCTCAAGCTGACTCCGAGGGAGACTCGGGGCGGTCCAATATCCGGGAGATCCCCCCCCATCCACCCCCCTCAAACAACGGCCGAACCCCTACGTCCAGCGGGGGTTTGGACAGCGAGGGTATTGCGTTGGCGGGGGATGGGAAGGAGGATTAGAGTTTCGGTGCTGGGCGAATTGAACCGTGAGGTGATGGGATTGTAGGGTACGAGAGTTGCGGAGTGTGTGGGGGAGGGGGGGGGGGGGGCTAATGCAAAGACAAACGAATGGTCCGTTCACGTGAGGCTTGCGTTCGCTCCCACACACCCGATACGGATTCAATAACTATAGATTCTCCGCTCGTGGCTGGTTTCAGAGCGCTCTTGCGGTAGGCGCCCGAAAGGATCTCAGAACAGCATCCTAATATAATATATAATATATATTATATATTATATTATAATACCAACTGCCCAATTATAAATGAGGGATGGATATCAATACCAAAATTTATTATTTTTTAACTCAAAAAATTGACCTTTCATTTTTTGACGTTTTAATCCCCAATGTTTATTTATTTATTTATTTATTTAATTAAGAAATGAATAGAAAATTTTTTTAATTAAGAAAATTGACTTTTTGAATCGAATCAGGTCACTCATCCGCAGGCTTGGTCCATGATTTGGATATTCAAGACAAGAGATATTATGGAGATCATTGAAAACGACACCTCCTGATTCGACCCTCGACCCTAAGTCCCCCCCTGTTGTCTCCGTCAGTTGAAAACCTTCTGGGAATAACTAAATGAAACACCGAGTTGCGACAAAATTTGTTTAAAAAAAGCTGCAAATTTTACAGATACATACATACAACAATTATGCGTCCAAAATTACTGGGGAAATGATACCTCACTCGACATCCCAATCGTCGCCCCGCAATAGCCCCGTTGATCCCCACGGTGATATCGGATCGTTCTGGGACCCCCAAAAATGGATTATACGTCCAGAAATTCTTCGAAAACGACACCTAACTCGACCATAGCCGAAACCCTTTAAAAAAAAACATCCTGTAGCAGCATTTTAGCCCCATAGCGCCCCACGGGTTTGGGCGATCGAGCTGAAAACCTTGAGAAAAATCTTAGCTAGGTACCTAGTTTTTCCCCAGTTTGCTTATTTTCGTGAGGAAAAAATCAGCAAAATTAAACAATTTTCTAGAGGTTTGATCGTTGAATTTCACTCATATATAATATTTATAATATAAATTGCTGATATATATAATATAAATTGCTGATATATATTATATAATATCAAAATCAATTGTACATTTTTTCAAATTTTTTTTTGTACAAACTCATCACCATAAATTTGGTATTTCACACAAAAATTGGGATTTCTCGAAATGCGAACAATCTGAGTTCCTTATCTGGTTTTCCCCCTGGGTTCTTGAAAATTATTTTCGATTTTTTAATGATTTTAATTGACATGGAATTACGTAGAAATGTTTGCACAATTTGAATCAAGATATAATAAAACGTTGTAAGAAATTAGCAGCATTTTCGGAGTTTTTGAACCGTGCAAATACGGCAGGAAAGGGGTTTTGGTTTAAATCTGAAATTGTTACAAAATACTCCGCTTACCGAGTAGTGCCCGCTTTTCAGTTCTGTATTCGCAGGTTTTCGTGTTTTGAGACCGAGCGGGGTGTCGTTTTGGAAATATTTTCGAACATAATCTCCATTTTTGGGGGGATTTCACGGGGTTGCAAATGGAGCTTTTGAAGGTTGCCAGGAAGTCGAATGATGTGTCGTTTTCCGAGTGATTTTGGACGTATTTATACGTGGATTCCATTTTCGGGTTCCTACATCCGTTCACAAACTTTACAAGACTCTTTTTCTGTCTATTTTAAAATTTAAAATAATCAAATAAATAATTAGTCATTTAATAGGTTGATTTTTATTGATGTTGAATTTTTTTTTGAGAGAATTCTTATCAAAGAATGCGTTTTTTTTGCACTTTTAATTCTTTTTGATTAATTTTTATTGACAATTATTCGTTGCACATTATTATTATTTTGTATAATATATTCTATTATGCATTCTATAATGTAATATATTGTATACAAAGAACATTAATTCCTAGTGTAAAACTTGCAGCGTTTGTTTTCCAACGTAAAGTGAATTTTTTGACCCTCAGGCCAATTCGTTTATTAGTCACTTTAACCCATTTTCACTTTTATTCCCAAAAAATTTAATGCCACGATCACGAACGGGATTCGAACCCGCGGCCTCATCAGAATGCAGCGCGAAGTGACTAGCGCCCAGAACCACTCGGCTAGTCCGGCCGCCTGTTTTCCAACGTGTTTCAGCTGACGATCTTGAGAGTGTGGATTTTACGATATTAGTGTTTTAGTTTAAAATTAAATTTTCATTCAATTAAATTAAGTTGTCACGCGAAACCTTCTTCTCGTTTCTGCTATTTCCAGCATCTCGAGAGAGGAATTTTCTCAAAAGTGAAACGTTCGTGCGGAAAACGGGAAGCGAGTTTGCTGTGGATGGGGGGGGGGGGGGGAATAAGGAGCGGAAAAGGGGGTGGGGGAGGGGTGAATTGTAGTAAAGGGTTGAAATGAGTGAATAAGTGTCGGTGGGGGGGGGGGGGGGGGAGAACGAACCGCCAGCTGACACTGGCACCGCGAAGATGAGTGTGGATGCAAGCTGACGACGGCCATCATTTCTCGACTCCGTAGACCTCCCCCCCCTCCCACTCCCCCTCACACCCTTACTCCGCCAAGACCTTACTACACTTAGATGCACCCTTCTCTCCGCACCCCCCCCCCCCCCCCCCCCCCACCGAGTTTTCTCCCTTCCGGGAGGATTTAATAATTTACGCATTAACTTAAGGTAAAGTTTTACCCGCGGCAGATGATGTTAAGAGAGCCAAATGGACGGAGGATGTTAGTCATCAATGGAGGCGAAGGTACAGGTGGTCCTAACTTTAAGGTTGTAAAACAGGAAAGAGGTTCGCCCCCGTACGGCGAGGGAGAAGAGAGCTTGTAAGTAATAAAGTCACTGGCAAAAAAAAAAAAAAAAAAAAAAAAAAAAAAAAGTTACGAGGAAAAGTCACGTTTCCGAGGCGGGAAAAGTCGCTAATATATTTGCTCTTGGAAGAGCGTGGAAAACTTTCTTTTTTTCCCTCCCAAACTGGAGTGTTTCCTGGTTCGTAAGCGTTGGATGCGAGGGTTCCTGCACTAACGGACGAACGACGCGTTAGAACGAATTGTCGGCGTAATTAAAGTAAACAGAACGAGCAGACAACTAAAACAAATTGGTAATAAAATCACTAGACGAATGTTGTGAAGTGCGCCAAAAAAACAAGAGGAGGGGGGTACTACAACATTGTGGCGGGTGTTAATATTTTTTAGGGCTGAAGGCCGACACCGTGGTGGCACCAGTCTCATACACATTAGTGGAAGATCTCCAGTTTTTACTCAATATTTTGGTCTGATGTCGTCTGACGAGCTTTGGAGAGGTTGATATCGTTAGACCAACTCTTTAAGAAAATCTAGAAACCAAGAAAATGTCAAAATTTGGTTCCTACGAATTACAATTAATTTATTTCGAAAGTAGGTTTTTTTCACCGGAGTCATACAGGGTGAAAAGTGGGTGTCACCAGTGTCATACACTCTTCAGAACCAGTTTCATACACACCTCATAAAACATTTAAAAACGCTGCAAACGCTGCAAACGCTGCATTTTAAACGCTGCGCTGCTTTTTTAAACGCTGCTCTTTGATATACGTTACTTGTGCAGAAATTTAATTCTGTCAATGAAAAAATTTTTTTTTGGATTTTTTTGTTCAAAAATGTGTTTTTCAAAAACTCTGTATTTTTTACTCGAAAAATATTTAACATCCTCGGATCCTTCAAAAATCCCATTTTTAGCCCCACGAATGCCCTAAACATCGCCCCAGTGAAATCGGATCGTTCCGAGACCCCAAAAAATGGATTCTACGTCCAAAAATACTTCGAAAACGACACCTAACTCGATCCCATAGCTAAAAGCCTTCAATAAACCCCTCCCGTAGCCCCATTATAGCCCCATAGCGCCCCACGGGTTTGGGCGATCGGACTGAAAACCTTGCGGGCACAACTAGATGGTAAACCAAGTATTTTGCCGATATTTCAGATTTTTTAAAAAATTCCTACTGCTCAAAACGGCCTGGACGGCGGACGGCGTACGGCGGACGGCGGACGGACATTTCGGATTTAGAATGTAGACCTCTTGAAACGGATAATGTCAAATTTTGAGCCCGATCGGAGTCGTCGACCCCCGTCGCGAAAACATAGGTGTATTATTCCAAGAATAATAAACCAAAATCCGTTTTAGTTGAAATTTAAAGATCAAGAACAGAATATAAACGCACATTATTCTTTATGTACCGTTTATCGGAGCTCCCAGGAGTTCGGAATTTCGAAAATTGTTCTCATGGAACTTTGGAAATTCTTCAGAAACAGCAGGTTCCAGTGTCATACACCCCTGGACCCAGAATCATACACCCCCTGTATGATACTGGTTGTTGTGATTGCAATGTCCAGCAAAGGTTGTGAGATAAATTTCAAGTCCTAACTAACTAAAATAACAAAAATGCGATTTTTTGAAAGTTTCGGGTTTCCCCCGGATTATACGCCTGAGTATGGAGAATTGGTGGTTATCAGGTCCCCAATATCGTACACCCTCTCAAATCATGTAAAACCCTATTCTTTTGACAAAATTATCGATGGAAATGAATTCTACGAGTCCAAATACATGAAAAATCGCCTCTACAGGATTACAGTAAGATAAAAATGTGTGGTAAAGTGAAAGCAAGTAGAGCTTACCGTCTTATCCAAAATGCTTCGGCGACGCCATGAAACGAATTAACCACGAGGTATCCTTGGTAAACACCAAATAACCAAAAATAACCTTCCTCAGTGCTTCAAGTTCTCATGAGGGCCATTAGATAGACCCACTGGAAACTTCCTAGTTCAGAGGGAAGCAAATAGACCGCCATGAACTCTTATTATTTGAAGTTGAAGATGCAAGTGTATGATACTGGGTGGGTGTATGAGACTGGTTCCACCACCCTAATGGTACGCATAGTCGACACCTTAAGGAAATTTTGACACGTTTTTGTCTCTCCCACCCTCAAAATCGAGTTTTCCCACTTTTTCAGGGTTTACACAAATCCCTTCTCTAATCGCAATAGTAAATTTTATTAAAATTTGGGCTTAAAAGAAAGAAAAATTAGTTTTTCGAAAGCGCGTTTTTGCACCATTAGTCGACATAGGGAAAGAAGATTGTTTCAGTAGTCGACAGGGGGTTATGCACTAGTGGTCGACATACGTGCGTTGGTAGTCGACATGGGATTTTCATCAGTAGTCGACAGGTGGTGGCCGGAAAACCGCCATAGAGTTTTTTTTTTTGGTTTTCGGTCATTTTCACCAAGAAAGAAGCGTCTGGTCGAAAAATTCATTCAATGCTTTTTTAAATAGGACAAAATTCTGCGTCGAATGAGCACCCTATCGACTCAATCTGGTTAAGCCGACTGGCTGAAACCGAACTTCAAAGTTGTGCAATGTTTTCCAAAAAGGGGAAAAACTGAATTTTGAGCCACTTATCACGCTCCAATAGTCACAAATCACCTAGTTGATATACTAATGGTAACTACTTAGTAATAATATTGAAATTATGTTGCTTGTAACGATGAGAAACCACCCCCTGTCAACTAGGTACTGGCTCAGAGCAGATTACAGAATGATTCAGTTGAGTTTTTTTGCACCCATTGTCGACATAGCCGGAAAACAGTCAAAAATCGTTAAAATGGCAAATATTTTGGATCGACATTCAGGAAAGATACAAATATATCAAGTGATATCAGGTGAAAATTGCATACAAACTCAATGGGTTCTTAGCCTTCCAGGTAACGAATCACCTCAAAAACGGTGGCGATGACAACTGCTAAACCTTTCCCCTTTTTCGGTTTTTCCCGCTCGTTTCCATGGCAACGTCCCATCAAACATTCAGAAGACGTTGAAGGATCAAGAGCGCCACCCAGGAATGCAAATCTGTGTCCGTCACTTCAATGAAGAAGCGGCCCAGTTGCTCGGACGTCTCAAGAGGAAGAAGCCTCACGACCTGTTGGTTTGAGCGTGTTTTTCAATTTAGTCAATTCCAAGAGCGGTTTACAAGAGCCACTTTTAATTATCACAATTGACAGAGACTTAGTGAAATATCTAAGTTTGAAGTATCAATCAAATATGTAGGTATGTCAAAATGCTGATAAGAATTTAACTTGGAGCAATAAAATTTATAATAATAAATATTTAATATTTCTTGGAAAAAAAATTTAACTTTATAGCAGCTCATTCGACGCAGAATTTTGTGTTCTTTAATTTACTATGTGGACTATTTTTACCTATAACGCACCCTTGCAAAGTTATCTTTTAAAAACCAAAAAAAGTGCCAACATTTTTTTTCTTCGCATTTTTGACGGTGAGCGTTCAACAAATTTTGTGTGGAAGCTTCGGATTCGTGTTCAGCACCCCCCCCCCCCCCCCCCCAAAAAAAACCGAAAAATCGTCGAGGAAAATTCTACACCACGCGTTGCATTGAACGCCCCTTTTGATGCACCTGTTGACTAAACTGATCTGAAACGTTGACAACGTGGACAACACGTTGATCAACACGCAACACCAAGTTCTGTTCCCGCTGTAGTCAACGTTGTCGTCAGCGGAGACTCCTGGAGCTCGAGTAAAGCCTCGCTCCCCGGATTCGGCAATTAATCACGTTTCCCCGCTATCACTTGTGGCTTCCTTTGGATATCCCGCTGATTTGACGGAGTTAAGTCAGTGAATAAGCGATGATCCCAGCTGATCGGGCTGACTCGGTCATTTGGCAAGTGGCCATTAGTGGAACAGGGTGATTTACAGCTGTCGAAGGGGGGGGGGGGTTGCCTCTAGTGAATGGGCGGTGGGAGGGAGGGGTTGAGGGTGTTGGATTGGCGTAGGATGGGAATTGATTTCCTGTCGGGGGGTGAGCGCACACTTACCGCGCGGGAAATTGGTCGCTTAGCCGGCCCATTACACGATATTTGGACGCAGGTGTGGCAACTATTCTACAGGTTGAGAAATAATTCAGTTGTCGCAGCAGTCGACTATATTAAAGCCGCAACATGAGGAGGTTGAGGGGAAGACCCAAATTTTGTCATCTTTATTCTAATTAGAACCATAAGGTACCTACTTCCAGTGATCGGGAAAATTTAATTTAGTTTTTTTTTTTTTTTTTTTTTTTTTTTTTTTTTTTTGGTAAAATTTGTTGGGACCTCGGAAAATGGATGCGTCCAAAATTACTGAGAAAACACCTCATTGAACTTCCTGGAATCCTTCAAAAGCCCCATCAAAGCCCTATAGATCCTTACAGTGAGTTCTGATGGATCTGCGACTCTTAAAAATGGATTCTACGTCCAAAAATACTCGGAAAACGACACCCGTCCCGATATCATAGCCGAAAACCATCAAAAACCCCTCCTTTAACCCATTAAAAAAACGCTGCAAATTTTACACAAGGGTTTATTATTCCTTGATTTGGGTTAGTTGCGCAAAAATTATTTCTGTGTCAAAAGAAAAAATGTTGGAAAAAAATTTTGTATTTTTGTTCAAAAAAATTTTTTTTTGGATTTTTTTTTTTTCAAAAAAAAAATTGTTTTTTCAAAAATTCTTTATTCTTTTCTCGAAAAATATTTAACCTCCTGGGATCCTTCAAAAATCCCATTTTTAGCCCCATGAAAGCCCTATAGATCGCAACAGTGAAATCGGATCGCTGCGGGACCCCAGAAAATGGATTCTACATCCAAAAATACTTCGAAAACGACACCTGACTCGATCCCATAGCCAAAAGCCTTCAAAAAACCCTTCTGTAGCCCCATTTTAGCCCCATGGCGCCCCACGGGTTTGGGCGATCGGGCTGAAAACCTTGCGGGTACAACTAGATGGTAAACCGAGTATTTTGACAAAATTTCAGATTTTAAAAAAAATTCCTACTGCCCAAAACGGCCTGGACGGCGTACGGCGGACGGACATTTCGGTTTTGGAATCTAGACCACTTGAAACGGATAATGTCAAATTTTGAGGCCGATCGGAGTCGTCGACCCCCGTCGCGAAAACATAGGTGTATTATTCCAAGAATAATAAACCAAAAGGGTAAATCCACATCACTAACGAACTAAATTCTCTGTCATGCAAATGCATGAAGGGCTGCATGGTTAGGTGCAGCTGCCGTAAGCACGGGCTGAAGTGCTCGGTAATATGCTACAATTGCAGGGTGCAATCGTGCTTGAATGCTCCATTTGAAGTGGGAAATTCATCCCAGCTTTCACCAATCGATGACGAAGACGACGACGATGAGTTGGACACCTTTCCGACCATGGCCACGGTATTCGGAGAAGAGCACGATACTGCCCAAGAATCCACAAGTTTCCAGACACCGGGACCGCCACCTTAAAAAAAAACCTCGAATATAAATAACCCCAAATGACTTTTTTTAGGAATTAAGTTATGCTGACAAACTACTTAACTTCGTTCAAACCTATCGTTCTAACATATCGAAGACTCATTTTCATAGAACCTTAATTTTCTATTACTAATTACTAGGTAGTGAAGTTAAAATTGTATGAAAGAAAATGAAATACTGACTAAACAAGATCTAAATAAGTAAATAATCATGAATAAATAATAAATAAATGAAATCAACCCGTTCCCAAGGAAATGACCAGATTCTCGAAATGGTATAAAATTTACATAACATTTCTGGTGGTGACGTAAATAAGCCGTCGAAGACGGAATTTAAAATGAAATTTAATTCTCTACAACTTTGACTCTATAACCTTTTTCGATTTGGGCCGTTGTTTAGAAGTTACAGCGGTCTAACTGTGACCAACATGTGGTTTTGACGAAAGTTGGTAAAAATAGCCTATCTTTGACGAACGATTGTGGCTGAACCACTGAACCGATTTTGATGATTATGTAGTGTTTTGAATAGCGAATTTAATGCTCTTTCATTTAGTAAGGTATAACTTTTTCTGTAGGATGGATAGTTTCCGAGTTAGAGGCGAAAAACTGAAAAAAGTGCAAACATTTCGCGGTTTTTCGGCTGCCAAAAGTTTAGCTCACCACTGCGATGGTGCAAACTCAGATTCCGTGTATTTAGGACCATTAGAAGGTATTAAAATCATTTCCGCTTCGGTCCGAATTATTCCGAATTCTTCCCCATTTTCGGCCTAATTTTACTGGACTAATTCAGTCGTCGGATGAGATGATCAAGTCTTGGTGCTCCACAAATTCACTGAAGCTCAACGCCGACAAGACTCAGGGTTTGAGATTCGGTCTTAACAGCCGGCTGGAGGATATCCTATAACAGCATATGCTGTACATTTTCTGGGCATTAGAATTGACAATAGGCTGTCCAGGAGCCATCACTTGGATCATCTTTCTTCAAGCCTGGCTTCGAGTAATTTTGCTCTACGTCGTGGTGCGGTTTCGTTTCCTGCGTTGCGTTATTCAGCCGGTTATCTTATCTTGGGGTAATGCACCAGGTGCTGTCTCGATCTTTAGAATGCAGAAATCAGCAGTTCGAATAATTTATGGTCTTGGGTTCGGAGGAAGTTGTAGAGGGTATTTTAAAATGTTGAAATGTCTCACTCTCCCTTCCATGTTCATATTGGCATGCCTTAGTCTAGTCAAAAATAATGTTCATGCCATCAAAAGTTCCCACCAGTCACATAGCTACCACACGCGCTCTTCTAATAACTTACAGCCACATTTTGTAAGCCTGTCATCATCTTTGAGAATCAATCCCATACAGAATGGAATTCGCTTGTTCAATCTTTTACCAACTGCATTTCGAGAACTAAGTGACAAAGTTTTTTTAAGAAGATTGAAGTTAATCCTCATTGAAGCCGAATTATACGATGTGTCGGAGTTTTTCTAATTGCCAATATCTTGAATATCTTTAGTGAGGTACTTTAGCAGTGTTAAGCCTGTGATATAGTATCACATCATCAAATAGGTACATTTATGAATGTATTTCTACCTGACGATTGTACTACCTGAACGCTACTGCAATAAAAAATGATTGATTGATTTATTTTTAGCACCAAAGAGCCTCACGGGGTTTGGGCGATCGGGCTGAAAACTCTGCGGTCACAACTAGATGGTATGCCGAGTATACTGTACAAACGCTGCAAATTTTACACAAGGGTTTATTATTCTTTGATATGGGTTACTTGTGCAGAAATTTAAATCTGTCAAAGGAAGAAATTAAAAAAAGATTTTTTTTGGTTTTTTTTTTTCAAATTTTTTTTTGTTTTTTTGCTTGAAAAATATTTTATTTCTCGGGATCCTTCCATTGGCGGAGGACCGAAGTTCTGTCCGTTTTAATTCCTGGAAGCGTTCCGAGTTCTCATTCGATTCCGATCGGCCAGAAATTACTCTGCGAACGCAGCTTTTGCTGTTTTTCCATGAATTCTACACTGAGAGAAAAGATTTTTTTAGTGGCTAGGTTAAATCCGAAATAACCTCGAAAAGAAATTGAAACCACCTAGAATCAATTGATTCAACCTAGAAAAAAATAGGTCCAGGTTAAAGTAACATCGAAAAATATTAATACAACCTAGACCCATATAGAAACAACCTAACCCGTTATTACCCGCCCTCTGACCACAACCTGGAATAAAAAAGTGTCAACCTAGACCAAATGTGAACTTCACATTTGGTCTTGGTTGACATTGTGAAGACCTAGAAAATATATTACCTACCTTTGACTTTTAAGTGGGGTAACCTAGAATTGAATGATTTGACCTTCCATATAATTCCCCTCCATTAAAGTCTCGGTTGTACAACTGAAAAAAACCGAGAGATTTAAAAGGCGAGATTGCTACTTTAGGTAACAACCCAGAAGAAAAAGTTAGACTTTCAGTCTCGGTTAAAACTACTGTAGTACTACAAATAGTTTTAGGTTTAAACAACAGTGATTGTAATTCATTCAATAAATTCCAGGTTGTTTCTACAGTACGCTAAGCAGCCGCGGAGAGCGTCACTGTAGGCGGTGGGCGTTAATTCTCGTTGCCTTGGCACCCCTGCTATTTAGCCGGTGGGGTTGAGGCCAAATCTTTGTCAAATTCTAATCATCTAATTTCTGTCACTATGCGCAATCATCTTATGACGTCACATTCAAATTTTTGTACTGAGTTGGAAACAGAGACAACCCAGAAAGATAGTTGAAGTTGATAGAAACAACCTGCAATGGAAGTGGAGCAAACCTAGAAAGAAAAGTGGACCACCTAGCAATTTATTAGGACCAACCTGAAAAGAATAGGAAGCTACCTAGAAATTTAACTGGAACAACAGGGATAGTAATTGAAACAACCTCGTAAATAAAGGGACACAACCTAGAGAAAAAAGGGTTCTAGGTTAACGCGCCATGGCTGTAAATATTTTGAGGTGGGGTGAGAATGTTTTTGTTTTATGGTAAATCCACCGTCTATGAAAGTGAAAAACATTGAATACCAGGGTGAGACAACCAAGACATTAATGTTTTTAACCTAGACTGTAAATGGATGGAGGCGGCGGCACACACTGTGAACTTAACCTAGAACTAAAGTGTGGGGTGGCTTATTTTAAATCTTGGTTGTTTGCATTTTTAGGAAGGTAACTTCACCAGTATTTTCAATCTAGGTTAAATTATATTCAACCTAGACTAAATTGTTCCACTCTAGAATGAAAACCAAAAAAAATCTCGGTTGGCAGCATTTAACCTAGAAAAAAATCGAAAAATAACCTAGAATAGGCCCTTTTTTTCTCTCAGTGTATAAATTCGTTCGAACTTGCAATTTGTGTTTTAACCCAATTTTAGGCGTTTGTTGGAAGCTTTCTGTCGATTAAAAAATAAAATAAATTTAAAAAATTAAAAAAAAAAAAAACACGTCTATTCCTTATTCTTCCTATTCTATCCAAGTCTGCCTAGTCTCCTAGTCTGGTCTATCCTTCTCTGCGGTGCATAGGCGAATCTTGACTGGTTTGGCCAGTTTGTACACAGTAAGCAGCTCCTTCAATTATGTTGATCCGAAATTTGTACTTCCTTCCAAAAACCTTTTTAGAGCCACTCCACGCGGAATTATGTTTGCACGGGGAAGGTATCAGTTGGGACGGTCGACGGATTTCAGGAGCAAAGTCGAGACCGGGGAAAAGCAAGTTTTAATCGAATCTGGGAAGCGGTCTGTCGAGGAGAGGGTTAAACCAAAGGGTTAGGTGGAGTCGGGTTAAGGGCTTCACTATTTGACACACACGAACCTGATTGTATTTATGCGCGTTTAAACTCTCCCGCTGTAACATATTTACCCCTCCCTACCGCCACTTTTACCCAAAACACGCTCTAACCCTGCAGGCCTTTTCAGTCTATTCGCCCTCCCGGGTTCGAGGGTTAAGGTATTTAGCTCTTAGGTTAATCGAGTTATAGTGTTTTATCCGGCCGGAAGCGAAAAGCGAGGGTTTTCACGGTGGGGTTAGTTTGACCGGGCCTGCCGGGGTCGCAGTGTTCCCTCAATTTAGACGTCCGACCTTTTATTAGGTACCTCCCAACCGTACGTGGGGGCTCAACTTTGACGGATTAGATGATATTCGATTCTAAGGTTTATTATTCTTTGGTGTTGGTCAATTGTGCACAAATTACTTCTGTGTCAATAACAAAATATTTTTGCAATTAAAAAATAAAAAATCTTTTCTTTCTATTGACAGATGTGGGACCTCGAAAATTGGATTGTGTAAAAATTACTCGGAAAACGACACTTTATTTGATCTTCTAGCATCTGTCTGAAGTCCCATTTGAAGCCCCATGACACCAGCCCCAGCGATCTCCACAGTGAAATCTGTCTTTCTGGGACCTCCAAAATTTAATAATATTGGATCGAGTTAGGTGTCGTTTTCGAAGTATTTTTGGACGTAGAATCCATTTTTGGGGTTCCCAGAACGATCCGATTTCACTGTGGGGATCTACAGGGCTTTCATGGGGCTAAAAATGGGATTTTTGAAGGATCCCAGGAGGATAAATTTTTTTTGATTTTTATATTTAAAAAAAAATTTTTTTTATATTTTGTTTTAAAAATTCATTATTTTTTACTCGAAAAATATTTATCCTCCTGGGATCCTTCAAAAATCCCATTTTTAGCCCCATGAAAGCCCTATAGATCGCCACAGTGAAATCGGATCATTCTAGGACTCCAAAAAATGGAACCTACGTCCAAAAATACTTCGAAAACGACACCTGACTCGATGCCATAGCCAGAACCCTTTTTAAAAAACCTCCCGTAGCCCCATTTTAGCCCCATAGCGCCCCACAGGTTTGGGCGATCGGACTGAAAACCTCGTGGGCACAACTAGATGGTAAACCGAGTATTTTGTCAAAATTTCAGATTTTCAAAAAAAATGCCTACTGCCCAAAACGGACCGCACGGACATTTCAGATTTGGAATGTAGAACTCTTGAAACGGATAATGTCAAATTATGAGGCCAAACGAAGTCGTCGACCTACGTCGCTATTGCATAGGTGTATTATTCCAAGCGTAATAAACCAAAAAAAAAAAAAAAACCAGGTTGCCTGCTTCTATTCACCTGTAATGCCTCAACCGTTATCGACATTCACAACGTGAATTCACGTTGTGAATGTCGATAACCAATAATGGTTGAGAACTAAGTAAGACTACAACGACCTCATCTTTGAAAACTAGTAATAACACCTCCGCCACCATCGCTATAAAACTAAATAGCTAAATGTACTCGTTTAGTTCTACAGGTTGACCCCCTTTGGGAGCAGAATATCGCAAATTATTACCGCACTCGGTTATCTGCCTTCGAATGGATAGCCCGAGGGAATTATTTATCAACCAGAGCATAAAGATTCAATGTAACCTTGCAAATTACCGAGGAGGGGTAGTTAGTTAGGAGAGGAAGGGGGAGGGGGGGCTAATTAAGGAGAAACTTTACCGCTAAAAGAGGGGAGGCGGTGAAGGGGTGTACCAGCGGCAAATAGTGGTAAGGGGGGGGGGGATAGTACCATTCGGCGAAGAAAATCTTCATGACTCAGACGGTAGAAAGTTTTCCTTCCCCTTTTCCCGAACAATGAAAACAACGCCAACCCCCGTTCATTACCCGCAATTTTCAACAGGGGGGGGGGGGGGGGGTGTAATTTGTAATTTTAGCCATTACCTTTTAATCTTCACCTTTCTCGGTCTATTTATTGTGACAGTTCAAATTGAAGTGAAGACATAATGAAATTGCTCGGCGGAGCGAATTCGCATTTCGTAGGAGGTAATTTATTATCCCGATTGAAGGACAAACGTTTCAAAATCTATCTACCTACGTCATTTTAAAATTAATTATGAAGCAATGGGCGTTGCTCCCGCTTTGCTCCAATTTGCTACCTGGAGTGGAAGGAAGATGGAAGACTTTATAAGCTATCATAATGGTTTGACAAAGTGTTTACATGAAGGAGATGGGAGCATATAGAAAACACCACCAATTTTACTCAAGGGTTTAATATTATTTTGTATAAATTATGTGAAAATTAATGTCAATAAAGACAATTGGACGAATTAGGAATGTTTACAAACATGTTACAGGTGTCTCTGATTAGTCAATACCTGCATGGATCTACGGATTTTTGGTTAGAATAGAATAGAATAGAATAGAATATTTTTTATTTGCAAAAGCCAAAAGGCAGTACAAACGACGAGCGTAAAGGTACTTGACAATAAAATAATACTTTCAGATACATAATACCATAGCAGCTATGAAAAACAGATAAAAATAAAAACCGCACATGAACATATCGCTCCTCCGGAACAATAGTGGTATAAGTCCAAAAACAGCTGTTTTGAGTTATATATACCATTGGGTAGCTCGCGACGAGCTTAACATGGGGGTATTATTGGTTTAAGCATAGTTCAAAAATTACTCGGGAGAGAGCAGATGAACCGGTATGTTTTCCATACAGATTACCGACATTTCGTTTGAAGAAGGTTGGTACATCTCATGATGAGCCGTTATCCGTCAAAAAATGAGGTTTTAACCATATTTTTTTCACTTCAGTACTGGTATATTCCAAGAAGTACCGCTTTTCATCCAAGGAAATATCCTTTTGTGGTGTGCTTGCTGTGGCAAAACCGGATCATTTCAAGATGTACCACTATCATTCCAATATTAACGTGGGTCATCCCTTGTGTTTATCAGTACAGTAGTGGATCATGTCAAGATGTACCATCCATTTGGGCCCAATTTCTTGGGATAAGAGTGGTACATAATTGAAATTTAATTAATTTTAATACATGCACGTCGTGAATGAGAAGGGGGAGAAGAAACTTTGTGAAAACCTGAAAGTTAGATAATAATATGAAAGCCTGAGAAGCATCGGCACAACGGAAACAAGCCCACGTGTCTGCAACACGCGAACAAAGATGTGAAAAATCTTAAATTGCGATTTCCCAAAAGTAAGGTTTTTGGACTTATACCACTATTGTTCCGGAGGAGCGATATAGAAGCAGGTAAAAGCAAAAACATTACATCAAGGTTGAGGTCTCAGCATACAACAAATAAAGGTGCGAGAGACTCAACAAACAACCCAGTCAATTTCCATAAATTCCTCCAGGGAGTACAACTCAGCCCTAATAAGTTTGAGTTTCACCACCCTGAGGAAAGACTTTATAGAGAGCTCTCGTACCTCCTGGGGAAGAGTGTTGAACAGACGAGAGCCCACCAACATTGGGTCACCCTCCTTAGCGGTACTGAGGCGAGTGAAGGGGACGACAAGATCGCTACGGGACCGAGTGTAATGGTCGTGAACTCCAGAAACCTGTGGAAGGCTCGCCAAATTGGTCCTCACAAGGTTCAGGACCGCCATGACGTACAAACCTGCGATCGTCAACAGGCCCAGACGAGCAAAGGAGCCTCTACAACTTTCGTTCCGCGAGAGATTGGCCAAGATTCTTACAGCTCGCTTTTGCAGCCTGAAGATATTGAGTGGATGGCTCGAATTTCCCCAGGCTATGACGCAGTAACTTGCTCTGCTTGCGAAGCAGGCGTGGTAAACCGAAAGCAGCACCCCGTCAGACACCACCCCTCTCAACCTTCTTATCATGTAGATTGAGGAAGACAACCTAGGCACAAGCGTCTCGACATGAGACAACCATGACAGACGGTTATCCATCGTCAAGCCCAAGAAATTCACAGCCTGATCCAAACGTCTGCTCAGGCCTACCTCGAGAGTCTGTGTCTTTTTCGAGTTCAAGACCAACGCATTGACGGAGCACCAATTCTCAATCAAAGACGACCCGAATTGCAGATTTTGGTGCAACTCTTCTCGCGAAGAACCCGTAGCCAAGGCAGTGATATCATCCGCAAACAAGAATACCTTAGAAGGGTCAGGAAATTGGCTAGGTAAGTCATTTATGTAAATGAGGAAGAGACAAGGACCCAGGATACTTCCCTGTTTGACTCCACAGGGAATAGCAACCTCTTCCGACACACTACCATTGTAGTTTACTACCTGGGACCAACCCTCAAGGTAACTCTTGAAAAAGGACACTGCCTGGTGGTTAAAACCGTAGTGCTCAAGTTTTCTCAATATCAGGTTATGGGGAATGAGATCAAAAGCCTTTGAAAGATCAAATAAATTGATGGATGCTAGTTGCCTGTGCTCCAGTGCCAGAAAAACCTGGGAGAGCAAAGATAAAGCTGCACTGGACGTGCTTTTCCCCCTGCGAAACCCAAACTGCTGAGGATGAAGCAACTCATGACCATCCAAATGCGACCCCATTCTCTTGAGTACGGCATGCTCAAAAACCTTCACAAAAATTGGAAGTTTGGAGATTGGGCGGAATCCACTGTAATCACTAGGGGTACCCTTTTTTGGAATCGGTGTTATTATGGCTCTCTTTAAACAGTTAGGGAACCTCCCCTCCGTGAAACATTTATTTATTATGTAGGCCAACGGTTCAATAATAAATCCAGCCACTGATTTCACCAAATGGGTATGAACGCCCAAAAAATCAGTCGCGCTACTATTTTTGAGAGCCATGATAGTAGCATATACCTCCTCGACAGTGACAGGGAGTAGAACGAATTCACTTCGCAGTTCAGGGACACGATTCAAGAAATCAAGAAAATCCTGAGACGGACTTACCACAGATCTTTGCTGAAAAACATCAGCAAAAGAGTCACTGAAACCCTCACAATTGAGACCAGCCCGCTGGGGAACATCACGAGACTTGGTGTTCAGCACCTCAGAGACCACATCCCAACAGGCCTTAATCTTATTAGATGACGAACTAATGCGGTCATCGTTAGATTCACGAACTGCACGGGTCAGAGCCCCCCGATAGGCATTACGGTGGCCGCGCGCCAGTATTCTGAAATCTGGATTCCCAGAAGACCGCGCCAAGTCCCTAAAATGATAGTATCTATCGCGGAGCTCCAAAATCTCCTGCGAAAACCGGCTCCTACTTCGCTTACCCCTCCTCCAATTCGGCTGCAAGGAGCAAGACACCCAAGGGCATGCCGAATCCAGAGCTGAGCAGAATAAACTTAAAAATTCCGAGGTTGAGGCCTCTACATCATTGGCGCTGTAGACCGAAAACCAAGACACGGCAGACAAACACTGAGCCAGGGAGACAAGATTGTCAGACTTTGTACGTCTGAAGCAACGTTTCATAGCTGCGGGGGCAGGAATATGTTTGAAAAGGCGAAATTCAACTCCCCTGTGGTCACTGAAAGGCGCACTGACTGAGGCTTTATACCATTCGCTACTGTAATTGGTGATAATGACGTCGAGGCAAGCTGGATGTCCAGTCTGACGTGCAATGGGACGACGGGTGACCTCCCTAAGAGAAACGTGAAGACCAAAACTGTCCAGAAGGCTCTCAAACATGCGTCGGCTTCTAGAATACGAAATGTTAGGACAGGTTAATTCAAAATGTATATTGAGATCACCCATAAGAATCAACATGCTGTTTCCCATAAGGAAAACAGGTTTTCCATAATATCAAAAAAACGGTTGAAGTTCTGAACATTGGGAGGACGGTAAACACAACATACTGCAGTATTGAGAGCACTTATTTTAACTGCTGTTATTTCACACACTTCTTCCAGGGAAAGATTTTGTACATCACCCATTGTTGTATATTCCATACCCTGCCTCAAGAACAGAGCTGCCCCACCATGGGCCCTAGATACCCTCGAAAAGGCAGACACCAAAGAGAATCCCACCGGTGAGTAAAGGTTTATTATTACCATCTAGTTGTGCCCGCAAGGTTTTCAGCCCGATCGCCCAAACCCGTGGGGCGCTAAAATGGGGCTATGGGAGGGATTTTTTAAGGGTTCTGTTATGGATCGAGTTAGTTGTCGTTTTCGAAGTATTTTTGGGCGTAGAATCCTTTTTTTGGGTGTCACTGAACGATCCTATTTCACTGTTGCGATCTATGGGACTTTCATGGGGCTACAAATTGGATTTTCGAAGGATCCCAGGAAACCAAATAATCTCCGTGTTTAAATAATTTTTTTTTTTAATCCTAATGTACTTAGAGACAAATTTTTTCCAAACATTGTAGGTACAGTTTTTTTTTTTTTTTTTTTTACTCACACGATCTGATCAGACCGATTTTTGAAAACTGCCAAAACCACACCAATATTTACGATTTTATTTCGTTCCGTTCCAGCAACTTCCACAAAAGAATAAGGTTTCATATGAACTACGACGTTAGAAGGTGGGGAAGAAAGCTCGGAATGAAATATATCACCTTATTCTATTTCTTTCAAGGATAAAAAATAGTGCCAGCCATTAGGGGCGGGTTGGTTGTGCGTATTTGTAGTGCACGGGCTATAAGAAGGGGCTAGCCAGATTTTTTTCTCTCCCTCTTTTTTTTCTCCACCATCCAACTAGACGGAGTGTGATATATCGTAGTTGAACTGATGAAATATAACTGTGACCCCCGAACTGGGTCGTTTCTCTGTGCAAGATTTAGGTAACGGCTGCCGTTACATAAATATTGAGCCCTTTTCTGTGAATGAAGGCTTCCTCTCGAATGCGTTCGCCGAGCGGGAAGAACGCGAATCAAATTGAGTCGTAATTGGAGATTTTATGTGGAACAAGATATACCGTAGAAATCGGTTATAACGAACTCCAAGGGACCGGAGACGAGGTTCGTTGTAGCTGGAGATCGTACTAGCTGGCAGTGTTTCCGTAAAGGGGATATTTCCCCGTTTTTAAAGGGAAACAGCCTTGCTCGGGGGGGGGGGGGGGGGTGAGGAGAAGAAGAAGAAGAAGAAGAAGATGGCGAGAAAAAGGATGATAACAAGTTGTTGGCTTGCCCTTCTTACTAAGAGGTTCTTAGGGACGTCTTATACCTGAAAAGTTCATCAAGAGGTATCAAAAAAGTATCGATACAATACCAGGTATTTTCCAACCCCTTGTCCAGGACAGGTTACGCCGTAACGCATGCGCACTAGAGTGTTATGACAACCGAGCGTATTCCAACCACCTCGAGGGCAAGTCCAGGACCAGGACTTGGTGTACTGTTACGGTAGGAATACAGTATTCCTACCCGCTTTGGAACCAGGATGAAATATTGCAACTTGTTCAAGACCAGTCCCAGGTTGTTCCAGATTTTTCTGAGGAGTCCTCAGTGAGGACTGCTTGAGGACAGGTTCCCCCACCATCGCTCGGGATGTGTAACTACGAAGTGGGGGGGGGGGGAAGAGGACGTGCCTCTCAGCCAATCAGGTTGCACCTGTAATCGATGTCTACAGTACAGCCCCAAATCTATTCCAACCACTGTGTTCAGCACTGGTATGATACAAGTCCTGTCCGCGCATGCACATGCGCACTCGGTTGTCCGTAATGTTCTGGACAGGGAGGTTGGAAAATACCTACTTTTTGAAATTATTGTATCGATATTTTGATGTATTGATACTTTTCGATACTTTTTCAAAAATGGGTGAAAACGTCATTTTTGTTTCTTTTCATCAGTGTCACAATAAATATGTATATCTCTTCTCACGTTTTTACTTCCTTTATATTAGTCTTTATATTATCCTGAAATAATGAAATTTGCCTATTATGATAGATAGATAGATAGATAGATATGTTTTTTATTGTAACAACCAAAATGGTAATACAATCGTCATTTTAGGTATAACACAGAGATAAATTCAGCACGATTACTTTTATAAATATTCATCGGCAATACAAAAAATAATAGGTTAGGAAGGTATATACATAGCTTAAAATAGAAGAAAAAAGTCTTCGATAGAATACAATTCTGCGTTTATCAATTCATTTTTTACTTTTCTTTCGAACTCCTTATTGGACATCTGCCGAAACGATTTTGGCAACCTGTTGTAAAAACGGATACCATTCTGTAGCGGGCTACTTTTCAAGGATGTGGTCAATCGCACGCTGGGAGGACGCAACTCGTCACATGTCCGTGTGCTGTAACTGTGAAAGTCGGAGCCCTTAGGAACCAGGGAATCATATTTCCTAACCAGTCTCAAACAGTTGAAGATGAACAATGAGGGAACAGTCAAACAACCTAATTTTCTTATTGAGCCGCGGCAGCTCTCCCTAAAGCTTAAACCGAAAATGACTCTAATAGCGGCTTTTTGCAGCCTGAAAATATCTGCGCAGGATGAGCCCCAAAAAACAATCCCATATGATGCACGGCTCATGAAGAGAGCGAAGAACACGTCTCGCAGAACCGGGAAGGAGACGATGCCAGCAAGACGGCGAAGGACGAAGTTCACAGATGCCAGTCTAGCCCCGAGCTTTTCAATATGACAGCGCCACGAAATCCTGCTGTCAATCCACAGCCCCAGGAAGTTGACCGCGTTGTCCAGCCGACCGTTGAGAAGGAACTCGAGGTCCTGGGTCTTCTCCTCATTGAGCCGGAGCGAATTTGAGGTGCACCAGGATTTCACCACCACATCCGCGGCCAGCATATCGCCCGACAACTCCAAGCGCGTTCGACCAGACGCCAAGACAGTCATATCATCAGCAAACAAGTAAATTTGATTCTTTTGTCGATTGAACTCATAGGCCAAATCATTGACATAAAGGAGGAACAACGTCGGACCCAAGATGGAGCCCTGCTTAACCCCACAAGGTATGGGCGACTCCTCTGAAGCGATGCCATTGTAGAAGACAATTTGACTCCACCCCGCCAAAAACGCACTGAAGAAGGCAACAGACACCTCATCAAAGCCATAACGCGAGAGTTTCATCAGCAATCTGTCATGCGGGACCAAATCAAAGGCCTTGCTCAGATCGTAGAGACGGATGGCGGTATGCTCCCTCTTTTCTAGGCGCTCCAAAACAGATGAGATCAATGCGTAAGCAGCCGTGGATGTACTCTTCCCTGCCTGGAAGCCGAACTGGTGGTCATGGAGGATACGGTTCTCCAACAAATACTCCCTGATCTGAAGCACGACAAGGCTCTCCATCACCTTCACCGGGAGTGGCAGCTTCGCTATAGGGCGGTGTTGATCGTAACTATCGCATTTTCCTTTTTTTGGGATAGGACTAATTGCAGTGAACTTGAGGCAGTCTGGAAAGCTCCCCGTTGTGAAGTACAAATTAAACAGAAAAGTAAGGGGCTCCACCAAGGATGCTGCCACACACTTCAACATGGCAGTTGTAATTCCGAAGACGTCCGCCGCCGAGGTATTCTTCAGCTTATGAATCGCATCGAATACCTCCTCCACCCGAACCTCTCGAAGTCTGAAGGCACCAGAAAGCAGTGGAGCCGCAGATTTGAACCTCGAATCAGTGGCCAGGGGTGCATTCAATGCCTGGGAGGACGTGAACACCGCAGAAAAGGTGTCACTGAAACCCTGTGCGGTGAGAGCAGACGAGGACGCCGGAATACTTTTAGATCTCCTGTTCAGCACTGAATTCACGACGTTCCATGAAGCCCTCACTTTGTTCATCGACGAATTTATGTAGGCATCATTACCCTCCCTTGTAAGCTTCGTGATGGCCTCTCTGTAGGAATTTCTGCACGCTCTGTACTCTCAATGAATGATGTTCGGCCCGTTGAGGAAGCTAGCTCCCTAAGAGAGCGGCAATCCTCACGCATGCGTAATAACTCTGATATAAATGATTATATCACTTCTTTTTTTATTTGATTCACTCTTTTAATCTTTCTTATTATCCTGAAATAATAAAATTTATTATGATATATTATGACTGATGACCGAAGATTCACTGATATCACTGAAATATGCGGATCGACGGTGGGGGAAGTTACGTCATTAACTGCTATTGTCAACTCAAATCTCAGAACTCCTTGAGCCCGAACCCCCACCCCCACCCCTCACCCTTTATCGTAATTCGTTACTGTAGAAGCAACACTGCCTAACCTACATCTTCCCAAATTCATAGATGACACACCAAAAACTGTTTCATTACAAATAACTTCATTTAGAAAATCGTTTCATGCAACTGTTTCATGAAGTTGTTCCATTTATACACTCACGTACATTCATAACTCGTCATTTTACAATATATTATTTACTTCGTGGGTCAATGCATAATATTCTCCTAGAACTTCAAGGCAAGAAATGTCGTGCATAGTTCGCGTAACTGATCCTCAGCCTATTTTTGGTTTACTGTAGCCGATAGTTACGTGTAGGCAGAGTTCGTACACTGAGAGAAAAAAAGGGCCTACTCTAGGTTATTTTTCGATTTTTTTCTAGGTTAAATGCTGCCAAGCTAGACTTTTTTTTGGTTTTCATTCTAGGGTGGAACAATTTAGTCTAGGTTGAATATAATTTAACCTAGATTGAAAATACTGGTGAAGTTACCTTCCTAAAAATGCAAACAACCAAGGTTTAAAATAAGCCACCCCCACACTTTAGTTCTAGGTTATGTTCACGGTGTGTGCCGCCGCCTCCATCCATTTACAGTCTAGGTTAAAAACATTAATGTCTTGGTTGTCTCACCCTGGTATTCAATGTTTTTCACTTTCATAGACGGTTGATTTACCCTAAAACAAAAACGTTCTCACCCCACCTCAAACAATTTACAGCCATGGCGCGTTAACCTAGAACGCTTTTTTCTCTAGGTTGTGTCCCTTTATTTACGAGGTTGTTTCAATTACTATCCCTGTTGTTCCAGTTAAATTTCTAGGTAGCTTCCTATTCTTTTCAGGTTGGTCCTAATAAATTACTAGGTGGTCCACTTTTCTTTCTAGGTTTGCTCCACTTCCATTGCAGGTTGTTTCTATCAACTTCAACTATCTATCTGGGTTGTCTCTGTTTCCAAACCAGTACAAAAATTTGAATGTGACGTCATAATATGACTGCACATAGTGACAGAAATTAGATGATTAGAATTTGACAAAGATTTGGCCTCAACCCCACCGGCTAAATAGCAGGGGTGCCAAGACAACGAGAATTAACGCCCACCGCCTACAGTGGCGCTCTCCGCGGCCGCTTAGCGTACTGTAGAAACAACCTGGAATTTATTGAATGAATTACAATCACTGTTGTTTAAACCTAAAACTATTTGTGGTACTAAGGTAGTTTTAACCGAGACTGAAAGTCTAACTTTTTCTTCTGGGTTGTTACCTAAAGTAGCAATCTCGCCTTTTAAATCTCTCGGTTGTTTTCAGTTGTACAACCGAGACTTTAATGGAGGGGGATTATATGGAAGGTCAAATCATTCAATTCTAGGTTACCCCACTTAAAAGTCAAAGGTAGGTAATATATTTTCTAGGTCTTCACAATGTCAACCAAGACCAAATGTGAAGTTCACATTTGGTCTAGGTTGACACTTTTTTATTCCAGGTTGTGGTCAGAGGGCGGGTAATAACGGGTTAGGTTGTTTCTATATGGGTCTAGGTTGTATTAATATTTTTCGATGTTACTTTAACTTGGACCTATTTTTTTCTAGGTTGAATCAATTGATTCTAGGTGGTTTCAATTTCTTTTCGAGGTTATTTCGGATTTAACCTAGCCACTAAAAAAATCTTTTCTCTCAGTGTAGTAAGCGATACCTATATTTCAACACAGAGCTATTTTTACCGAGGTTATAGCTTGGCATCGCCATACTAAAGTCGTAACAGGGCAGGCCAGAATAACCCTTGTGGATTTTACCGTAGTTGCGTTTCCCGTTGAGTTGAGGCTGTGGTTTCGCTGTTAAGATGTGGTTGGAATGAAAACCACTCGGGGTTTCCTTCTTGACACTTTCTACATAATGAACCATCTATCTTCCTTTAGCAGTCGAGCCGACTTTCTATATACTTACTTTGGCGCCTCATTAAGTTGATTTCTACACAAGCCGGGTGCCCACTTTGAAAGTAAAAGCAAATTCGAGTGAATGGACTCTGTAAAGAGGCGGCGCAAACATGATTCAACCTGCGAACAAATCAACCTTGATTTCAACTTCATCGAATCTTCCCGTCTCCCCCCCTTTTAAGCCACCTAAACGGGTTTTCAGGAGAGAAAACCAGAAAACCTCCTCGCCCGGTGAAGCAAAAGGAAAGTCCGGATTTATGTGCACAGAGGCCTTCTCTCACTAGGCTGAAGCAACTTGGAAAGCCAGCTAGTTAATTACAAGTCGAGAAACCTACCCCTCCTTCACGACCCCCCTCATCAGCCCCGAGCCCATTTACCTTTCTCAGCCGTCTTCCTCGCCCTTCTCCTCCTCTCCCGCGCTATTTCCAATGCTTACCCACGGCAGCAATCCACTCAACGCCCCCGCAGACCGCACCGCGAAATCCCTTCAAGTTTACCGAACGAACAAACCTCTTTATCACTTTAAATATACAGAACTAGTAGAGGGTTTGTAAGTTTAACAACAATGTTGGGGGCAGAGGTGAGTGCTTAAAGGGTAGAGGCGCTTAGAGGTGGATTAGTAAACTGCAGAAATCATTTGTTATTCTATTGCTGCCTTTTCGCTTTTTCTGCTTCCACCAGGCGGTCTAATTATAACTAGGTTGAGTGCTTTGGTTTATCATGCAACCAATATTATCGAAGGGAGTCAAAATTGTTGAACGGCATCGAAATTGACGATAGTTGATGATTCCTTTCATGGGTTTCAATGACATTGTCAGTTTGGAAGAAGACTATGAAAATTCCTGTGGGACACGCCATACAGCGGGTGATGGGCGTGTAACTACATGACGACGCGTTTCTCGAGGAAGAAGAACGCAGTTTGGGAACATCTCTTTCCAGGGGGTACGAATTGTCTGCTGGCCTGGAAGAAGATGCAGCCACAGTAAAGGAAAATCAGGGTTTGGAGCAGTTGACTGGATGTTGAGGTTGCTGTGGGACGAGGAGTGACTGAAGGCTATGCAGCTGACTCCTCCTCCCCTTTCCCCCCCCCGCCGACGAAAAATAAAACTATTCAAGTAATTCATTAATCACTATTCAAACTAACACATGAACTCAAACATCGTCATCCCTGTATTTTGTTAATGTTCATGATCACGGGAAAACAAATTGTAGAGAAGTTGCAGCCCAGCTCTCAAACACTCGAGAAAAGCGGCCCGCCTCCTCAGGGCGGAACACACGGCCTGCCAGGCCGCAACGACCGCCCAACCAGGGCAGAACGACTGGGTTGGCTGGCCCCCTAGTCTAATATTGAAGTTGATGGAGCACCTCCCTGGATCCCCAGCTAACACGGGAATTGAGGGATGGCTTCCCTAGACAAATTGTCGCCAAGGGAAGCCGGGCGCGAGGACAAACGCGCTTTCCCGGCGACCACAGAAATAATTCATCTGATGAATAATTCATCAATTATTGTCAATTATTTACAATTATTGTCAACAATGGATGCCCGGGCAACGAGGTCTGCTGACCTGGCTCCCCAGACGAAATGCCGCCAGGGGAGGCCCGATCCTCGGTCTCAATCGAAAAAAAAACTGCTTATTGACATTTGTGGTAATCCTGGAGGATTATCACGGGAGAATAAATAGACGATTTAGCGGGAATAAATAGGGTAATGTATTTAACTCACCGCTACGTGGTCAATAAGGGGGCCGTCTCGTCGAGGGTCCACAGGAGAGTGCCTCTTATCAGCTTCATCCGCCTGTCACTCTTCGAGGTAGTGGGGAGGAGAAGGGGAGGAATAGATCATTCCATGGTGACATCACACATTCAATATATATATATAGTTTCACTGCGATATATCCACGCTAGATAAGCTGGCCTTTTCGATCCCGCTGCCGAGATTGGCACTTCCGCTATGGAACCCTGGCGGTTGGCCGGCGAATTTAAGAGAAGGAGTTTGGCCCATGCTGCTACAGTAAGTTACTCATCACGAGGTACTTTTCCGTTATACCCCCCCCCCCCCCCCCCCCCCCATGCGATTTTGGTTGGCTTTGGGTGCCCTAATGCCATCGGGAGGGGTGTGTATGAAACTCGAAATCGAGTTGGAGGGGGTGGGGGTGTTATAACGGAAAAGTAGGTTCTCGAATTTGGGTGCCTTAAAGCCATCGGGAGGGGTGTGTATGAAGCACGAAATCGCGTGGGGGGGGGGGGGGAGAGGGGGGATAACGGAAACGTACCCATCACGAGATTATTTTGTGGGAATTAGTTATATTTCTTCTCGAGTAATGAATCTATGTATAGATTTGTATACCTACCTCTAATTCACTCCACCACTTCCCTAAAAGCTTTGTGCACAAAATTTGTAGGTATTTAGTCGGAAATAGTCTTTCAAATTTCATTCTAAAATTTCATTCATGCTTAAGCTTGAATATAAATGTAATGTTACATTACTGATGTATCACGCTTCAAGATAATATTAAGAGAAGTTCTGCAGTCATGTAGATTTCACTAGTTTGTATTTTAATTGTTTCTTCATTATTTTGCAGACATGTCTTGCTTTTTTGTGTATTAGGACATGCGTAATAAGTAATTTACACTGCTCGTATCAGCTGAAATTCAGCTTTGTTTTAACCCTCGTCAAAAGTGTTAGTTGAATGTTGCTTCTCCTCCGAGTAGCACTAGCGCCGTGTACTTATTCCTACGTGGGCCATTGTGTATTTTTGGCTTAGCTATCTTACATACATTTGTATTCCTTTTTCATTGGCTCGTATTGTTGTTTTTTATTTTTGTTTTATTGCCAATAAAACTATTGAACTATTGACATGTTCCAAACTATTCTTTACAAAATTTGCGAAGAATCAAAGAAGTGAAGAATCAAGCGTTTAATGCTTGATTGATCTTCTCCAAGTGATGGTATTCTTTCAGAAGATGCTGGAATGTCAAGAAACTGGAATAAACGCGTCCAAGACAGCAGAAAAAGATCAGTGAAGAACCCACGTCCTCCACGAGAATACGTTCCGAAAAAAAAAAAAATAACACATCCAAATCAACCAAAACCATCCAAACCCAATGCAAAGTTGGTACTTTTCCGTTATACCCCCCCCCCCCCCCCCCCCCCACTCGATTTTGGTTGGCTTTGGGTGCCTTAAAGCCATCGGGAGGGGTGTTTATGAACACGAAATCTAGGGGGGTGAGGGGGGGGGGGGGTATAACGGAAAAGTACGGCAAAGTTTCCAACGGTTCTAATGATAATCAAGAAATCGGAACTGGCAATTTTTCATAACGCATCATCCTAAAACTGACCATAGAAGCTTGAAAGTTACTGACAAATGAGGTTTTTCCAATGTCATCGTCTTCTTCCAAACATTGTGCCGTGTTTTCTATTTCCCCATCCGAATCGCAGCAGTTTAGCGGGCGGTCCAGTTGAGCAGGAAACCAACCGGGAAGTCCCAAAGCCCGGAAAAACAAAAGGGACCGAGAAAAGTACAGAAGAAAATAAACTAAGAGAATTCGTCACCTCAGCTGTTGACTGAAGTTGCTTTGGTTGTCTTCAAGCCCTCTTTCAGATCTCCCAAACATGAACCTGAGTAAGATGGATACGTGAAATAAGATACATTATTACTTTCGGATAAAAAAAATGCATTTGTAGTGGAGTATTTATTTATTTATTTATATTGATATTGCAATGAGGGAACATTTTATTTAATATTTTACCCTTTAATTTTGACAGTGGGACCAGTTGGTGTGATGGGTTGTTGATAGGGGTCCACAGTCACGAGATCTATGAGAAATACCTTCTACTAAAGGAGCCCTCTGCACCGTCCACATTGATTAAAACTTTGACAATCACCCGTCGGTCCGTGCGAGCGTTCTGGAACTCAGGACGGTCGGTTTCCAACTTTGCAGAAGCGTCGTCGAGCTGCCCTAAAAAGTTTTTTTCCTCCGAACGTTTTTCCTATTTTTTTTTTTTTTTTTCGCTTTGCTCTCATTTCTCGCTCGTCTCCTATCCCGTAGGCTCTCCTTTCCCCTTCGGGAGAATTCAAAATAAACTGGCTTCTTTACTTCCACCACCCCTCCTCCTCCAGGGCCTCATTCTTCTCGCCTTTTAGACTCGACAGCCCTAAAACCGCTCTGCTCTCGTCTCCTTCGAGAAGTTTTAGATTTTCGCACAAATTGAAATAAAAGTCATGCTGGCATGATGGAACTTTTAAGCACTACTGTAAGTTCTTATTACCATCACTGGATTTTAAATGTTGAGAACTGACAGCATTCCTCGTGATGCAAAAAGAGGTTATTGAAAGAGCACTCAGTACCCCGTAGGTACCTTCACGTACTCTATCTGACCTCTATGGCGCCTTCGAAGGCGATCGGGCTTCCTCCCGTTTTTTGACATTAAATGTCAAAAATGACATTTGACATAAAATTTTTATGTCTTTGCTTTGGCACATAAACTCAAAAATCGTCACGAAAACTGTTGACGAAAATTGTCCCGGTTGTGTTTTGATGATTTTCACATACAACCAAGCCGTTTCTAGGGAAATGGGGGGGGGGGGGGGGGGGGGTGATGGTGGTGGGGACTAAAGACATAAAATGTCCCAATGTGTTGCAGACTCGTATGCAAGCGTGTTTTCGTTGAATCGACTATTTCTCCAGGCTTCTTCCGTCTCGAGGATCTTTCGCCTTAGGAAATGGTATTTTCGACCGATTCTCACAATCATATTGAAAGAGTTTAATATTATTTCATTTTTTCTCCATATTTTCTACCTCCGTACGCAAGTTTTTTTTTTATCGTTCGGCTTTTGACTACTTACGGGATCGAGAACTCGATCCAAAAATTCTTCGAAAACAACACCTAACTTTAAAGGGGGTCCCGGAACGATCTGATTTCACTGTGGCGATCTATAGGAAACCTAGGGCTTTCGTGGGGCTACAAATGGGATTTTTGTAGGATCCCAGGTGGTCAAATATTTTCCGAGTAAAAAACATTTTTGAAAAAAAAAAAAAAATTAAATTTATTAATATTATTCGGACATGTAACCTATATCAAAGAATAATAAACCCTCGTGTAAAATTTCACTGCCCAAAACGGCCTGGACGGCGAATGGCGGACGGACATTTCGGTTTTGGAATGTAGACCTCTTGAAACGGATAATGTCAAATTTTGAGGCCGATTGGAGTCGTCGACCTCCGTCGCGAAAACAAGTGTATTAACAGCTATTATTCCAAGAGTAATAAACCAAAAGTTGTGAAAGTTCGGTAGGAAGGGGGAAATGTTTCGCTGGTCAACCTGACGGGTTGGTCATCTTGCGTTCCGTTTCGCTTCCTTTCCCTGTGTTGTTTACGTTTTCATGGGGATGGGTATCGATGAACAATACATCGATGTATTACATCGATGGTTTTATATTCCGCCCCGGGGGTACTATTTAAAAAAAAAATTATTCTTTCCATTGTAGTTTTAGTAGACAAAAATTGTCATTGAAACTTGAAACTATGAAAAGTAGTAGGTAGTAAAAAGATCGGTAAAGAATAATGTTATTAAATAACATTATTCTTTCCCGACCTTAGTAAATTTTACTAAATAGGTAGTGAATTTTGCAGATAAACAAATTTGGTTTTAAACTTTCAGAAACGGTATCTGTCTCATGTAAAAATAACAATTTTGACGCCAGTTCCTCTGAGAGACGATTTCTCCAGGAGCTTACAATTAAGCCTGCTTGAGAGAATCGCCTCTCAGAAGGAACTGATGCTGCTACGATTGGTACATTCTTGAAAACAACTTCAGAAATGATAGGGTAAGTTGCCCGCTATGGGCATCCTAAACCCCAAAGGGTACTACCTACTATTCGATTCAAACACATCGATGTTTCTTGAATCTGTATAGCATTATTTTTATAGAAAAATAATAAACAACCGAGTAAGCATTCAATGCTTACAAATTTTATAAAATATGAATATTAAATAGTCATACATAAATTTTATTGTTCAGGTATAAAAGTCTCCACTATTAAATAGTGGATAATTTCAAATAATTACAAATTTTTTAAGTAAACGACCAACAAAACAATTTTTTTTTTTCGCAAAAAAACATCGATGTTTGGGGGAAAAACATCGGTGTCTAAAAAACATCGAAGAGTAAACACCGATGTATGAAACATCGATTTTTGAGAAAAACATCGATACATCGTTACCCATCCCCAGTTTTCATTCATTTTCAATTTCTTTTCTCAAGCGGTTTATTCAGAAGTTCGGAAATCAGAAGCTCCTAGAACCCTATTGTTTGTAGAACCCTATTCATAGCAAAGTATTTTATTTGTCCTCATCGGGTTTTCATCGTGCATTGTGAATTTAGTGAGTGAGACGTTGTAAACTCTTCTGAAAATGGGAGAGAAGAAAATCCGAGAAGAAAGTGCTGCTTCAACAAGAATTTCCGATAAATTGAAGAAGGTGGGTGATCTGTACGTGGTTATTTGCCTCAAATGTAAAACAGAGCTCGACGTTTCTAACTGTGGTCGTTCTCTTTTAGAAAAACACCTATAACAGCAAACACATCTCAATGCGCTATCAGCTGCATCTTCAAGCCAAGTTGTTCCGACAGATTTTCGCCCCGTCAAAGGACATCCTGGGTCTAGGAGCAAAAGAAGGTACGATAGCTTACGACACAATCATATCATCATATTATATCATCATACAATAATATAAAATCGTGTGTGTGCCGCGATCACTCCCCCCCCCCCCCCTCACGCCCTTCCAGAACCCTTTTCAAATTCAGGGGGGCCTTACTTCGCTCAGCTAATCATTTTATCGGCCAGGGGATTCTACGTCCAAAAATACTTCAAAAACGACACTTAACTCTACCCCCTACCCATTTTAGCCCCATAGCGCCCCACGGTTTTTTTTTTCCTGTGAGTTTTCAAATTTAATTTGATTTCACTAGCACTTTGACAGGGCGGGGGGGGGGGGGGGGGGGCTTTCCTCGCTCGGCTGATCATTTTACCGGCCACGAGTGTGAATTTTGGAACTTTTTATAAGGGGAGGGAGTTTTCCTTGATGTTGGGGTTCCAACGTGTCCATCGATGCTACTCAACCACTAGGGGAGCGAGCGAAGCGAGCCGGAGAGACTAGTTAAGCATAATATGCACTCGTTCCGTTCCTTCAAGTAGGAATGTTCGAATGTTCCTATGTTCGAACCTAAATTTTCTCTTGCTCGAACCAAAGCTGTGGCTATTGCTGGAAACGTTTTGGCCAAGGAATCCCCGCTGACGATCATCGGCGCTGACTTTCTGCGCCACTGCAAATATCACTTCAGAGAATGTGATTAGATCTGTCACATCATGCCGTATGAATCTACTCGTCTAATTTTGCCGGTGCCGCGGGATCGCTCTGGGGAGGATTCTGAATGGTGCCGTAGACTAAGAAAGATGTTTCAGCAATTAATCAACAGCCGCTGGTATTAAAGGAGGCGGGTTATGTTGGTTACGGCGGAATTGTTGAAGGGGGGGTTCATCAATCATCGCACTATTAGGTACTGTAGACTCTTTTCTGGGGGTCCCGGGGAAGGCCACGTGATAAAACCCGAACGTGTATCATCTATATATCCCCGGGGAAACTATATAGCGCGAGCTAAGTGAAAACCGAGTCTCGAGGGGGGAGGTGAGAAGGATATTGGGTTTTCAAGCGGCATGTTATTGATGTACGCCGGAACATTTGTTATCTACCATCTCGACCAGGTGTTTCGGCCTGCCCAAGATTGTGCGATAAAACTGATAGATGTGTCAGGCTGTATTGGATGACTGAATTGGGTGGGCTGGAAGGTACTGGCGAGGAGAGGACGGGAGGATACGATTAAATTTTGAAAAGTGCTTTTTTCGTTAGTTCGAGACGATAAGGGTTATGATATTGACCCAACTCGTGTGTATTTAGTGTATAGGTAGGGTGGCCATAATTTCGAAAAAAAAGAAGAAAATAGTAGGTACTATGTATTTAACATTATAATATTTATTTTTAAAAATAGACGCGTTTTGGCTTATTATTCTTGGAATTATACACCTATGTAATCGCGACAAAGGTCGACGACTTGGATCGGCCTCAAACTTTGACATTATCCGTTTCAAGAGGTTCCAAAACCGAATGTCCGTTCGCCGTCCGCCGTCCGGGCCGTTTTGAGCAGTAGGATTTTTATTTTTTTTAATCTGAAATTTTGACAAAATACTCGGTTTGCCATCTAGTTGTGACCGCGAGGTTTTCAGCCCGATCGCCCAAACCCGTGGGGCGCTATGGGGCTAAAATGGGGCTACGGGAAGAGTATTTTTGAGAGGTTTTGGCTATGGGATCGAGTTAGGTGTCGTTTTCGAAGTATTTTTGGACGTAGAATCCATTTTAGGGGGACCCAGAACGATCCGATTTCATTGTGGGGATCTATTATAGATCTATAGATCTATAATAGGGCTTTCATGGGGCTACAAATTGGATTTTTGAAAAAACAATTTTGACAAAATACTCGCTCTACCATCTAGTTGGGCCAGCAAGGTTTTCAGACTTATCGCCCAATTAAAAAAGCTGCAAATTTTACGCAAGGGTTTATTATTCTTTGAAATAGGTTACTTGTGCAGAAATTTAATTCTGTCAATGAAAAATATTTAAACTTTTTTTTTGGATTTTTACATTTTTTTTTTAAATGTTTTTAAACTTTTTTTTTGTTTTTTTACTTGAAAAAATTTTTCAATATTTTTGTAAAACAAAAGTACAAAAATACAAAAGTACAAAAGTACAAAAAAGTTTGTAGTACAAAAATTGTGTAATATTTAATATTAAATATTAGGTCAAATTTTGACCTCCTGGGATCGGATCCATCAAAAATCTCATTTGTAGCCCCATGAAAGCCCTATAGATCGCAACAGTGCAATTGTATCGTTCCGGGACCCCAAAAAATGGATTCTACGTCCAAAAATACTTCGAAAACGACGCCAGACTCGATCCGATAGCCACAAGCCTTCAAAAAACCCTCCCGTAGCCCCATTTTAGCCCCATAGCGCCCCAGGGTTTGGGCGATCGGGCTGAAAACCTTGCGGGCACAACTAGATGGTAAACCGAGTAGGTAGGTATATTTTCAAAATTTCAGATTAAAAAAAAATTCCTACTGCCCAAAACTGCCCGGACGGCAGACGGACATTTCGGTTTTGGAATGTACTCTTGAAACGGATAATTTTCAAATTTTGAGGCCGATCGGAGTCGTCGACCTCCGTCGCGATCACATAAGACTTATCCCAAGTCACATAGTGTATTATCCCAAGACTTGGGATGTGTATTATCCCAAGACTTAGTCGATAATCACATAGTGTATTATCAATAATAAACCAAAAGGGGCCACTGGAGGGGTTTTTGATAGTTTTCGGGTACCTAAGATATCAAGGTGGGTATCATTTTCGATGTATTTTTGAACGTTAAATGCATTTTTGTGGGTCCCAGAATGATCCGATTACACTTTGAGGATCTATGATGCTTTCATGGGGCTACAAATAGGTATTTTGAAGGATGAGGTGTAGTTTTTCGAAACATTTTGGAAGTTTAATCAACTTTTCGGGATCCCACATCCGTCCACAAACTTTACAAGAAATTAAAAAAATGAAACTTTTTTTTGATGCAGCATTAATTTTTGATAATTAATATCAAAGAATTATAAACTGTTGTGTAAAATTTGCAACGTTTTTGAAATGAATTTCCGTAAATCGGGCAGCATTTCTGAACATAATATTATCTTGGTTTCAGGGAGCTGTCGCGGAAAATTAATGAAAATTGAAAATAACCAAAAATGCGAATGAAACCAGGATCTTCTTTTAATAAAAAGACCCTCTTGACAGCACCAGGGTTGAAAATAGGAAGAAATTTTAATGACGCGGTAATTATTTCCCTGAAGGTGTGAGCTGCAGAAAAAAACGGGCAGTACGGTCGTGCGGCATAGAACCGGCGCCGGGCCCGAAATAGCCCGTGACAGGAAATTTTTAATTACGGGCGACCTCTTTTTTTTTCCTGCTCCCTTTTCTTGTTTTTAATACTTCGAGGGGGCGACCTCGTCGCGTAATTACCTGAAAAGGTTGAAGAGCATTTTCCCCGCTGGAGGATTCAACGCTCCTTGTCCTGGGAGGGGATTCCGTGAAATTATTGCTGTAGGAGATGCTACTTTATGCGATCAATTAGTGCGCACAGCAAGTCGTCGTACGATATCATCGTGGAGGTGTGGGCGCTGACCCTTCCTGGGTTGGTGGAGGCCCCCCCCCCCCCCCCCCTCCCAAAGGTACTTTGCTTTGAGTTTCTTGAGTTCTGACAGTCATGGTAATTGATTTGTACCACATCAATTGACGTTTTTAACGGATACGAAGGAAACTATGTACTCCGAGCAGAAGTCTGAGGTCCCTTTGTCTTTTCTGGCAAACACTTCTCTTTGAGTCTGGGAAATCAGACTTCTTTTAAAATTGTTGTAACCAACGGCAGCTCCGGTTTTCACTTCTTCACTTCGTCTTGAATGATACCTGGGAAACCTCGCTTCGCTTCATCCAACAAAACTCCTCCCTGGCCTGTGGCGTAAAACCACGATTTCGCCGCCGGTGTTTTTGGAGGATCAAGAAGGGAGTATGGGAACATTTCCGTCCTGGGCATAACACAAGCAGACCAGGGGGGAGATGCAGCCACACTATTGGAAGACTCAATATGTCGAGGTACTGTGAAGGTTGAGTCTTGAGCCGGAGAGAACCGAGGGTGCTGATACCCAACACGATATGTCGGGGCCGGTATCAATGAGCCCTTGGCTCTTAGTTAGATAATTTAACTTTTCAATTATTGAAGTGAATTGTTACTAAGGCCTGACCAGCGGACCCATTAAACAAGGTCCATTTCCCGGAGCCCACAAACGAAATGTCGTTAATGCCGTTCTGGGCAATGGACCATGTTGGGATCATTCCCGCTGGCTCAGCTTCCTCAACCGAAATGTTGGGATCGGAGGCCTGGCCGTCGGGTGTAATCCCTGAAAATTCACTGCGTTCAGGCATTAATTTAATGTCGCAATAAATGAACAGTATATGGATATTTAAATTGTTGAATGGATGCCGGCGGGAGAAGAGAGGTTCGCACGGTTGTGCCGCGACCATAGCGCGATTCGCTCCTCACGCCCTATACAGCAGAGAACGTGGGTGAGAAAACCCCCCACAGGAGATTACAAGTGCAGGGTGTTGCCCTCGAGTCCGTCGACACTTTGGGCACTCGAGTTTGGAAGTCGGGAAAGATGCCTCTGTTGCACCAGGAGCGGAGATCAGGAGTCCATCCTAGAAACTTCAAGGTTAGAAGCCGGAAAACCACTCCTTGGTACATCTGCGGCAGTAAATGGAAACTTCAGCCGACCCTTCAGAGGACCTGCCGGAGTCACAACACCTCGACCATTCGAGTAAAGGACGATACACACATTTCAATGAACCGTGGCCGTTCGTGCACGGTGCCCTTCAATTGCATCAATGATAAATTGTCCACCCACCAGCGTTGCATGCCGCAGGGAGCACTGATGGCCGAGGATTCACTGAAGCACTGAGATAATATCTCCTGCTTGAAACTCAAGAAATTGCACCCTCAGGAGGTATGGAGCCGACGTGTTAGGAAAAAATAACTAAAAAAATCGAGTTTTGAGCGCTTTTTGAGGACTCTGGACCACTGCGCGTCGTCTGTTTTTATGCCCCCGTGTGTTGTGGAGGATGGAGGAAGGAGTGTATGAAACTACATGCCAGCTACAGGAGTGGAGGACGTGGGTTCATCCGGCTTAAGGTCGATCCACATAATATGTGGCATAAAAACAGACGACGCGCAGTGGTCCAGAGTCGTCAAAAAGCGCTCAAAACTCGATTTTTTGAGTTATTTTTTTCTAACACGTCGGCTCCATACCTCCTGAGGGTGCAATTTCTTGAGATTCAGGCCCTCAATGTTGCAACGCGTTGATTGCAGGACGGTGGTTAATAACACAGGTTTACAAAAAAAAGGTCAATCTCAGGCGCCGCAGAAAAAACCATCAAACTCTATGTTTTTTGGGGTGCTGAATCCGAATCCGACCTCCGTTTTTTCCGGTCACGTCCAAATTCTCGAGATTTTGGCGATTTTTCGTTTTTTCGACCTTTTTCCGTTTTGGAAGTCACAGCTAAACGTGCGGATACCACAAAAACTCTCTTCTTACTGGAAATTTATCGCTGATTCCGAAAATATATATGAGTTGGTGTCTAAAACCACGAGAAATGTGTGATTTTGCCAAAAAATGTTGAAAAACGTGGTTTTTTCAAAACCAAAGACACGTTTTTTGATACTTTTTACCTTCTAGCGTGAAAACTAAGGCCGTTAATAAAAATTTTCCAACGAGGTCTGGTAGGTAGATTGTTTCTGCGTCGAATGGGACCAACCGTGATTCTTTACCTTCCATAATAAGGGAGCTATGATTTTTCAAAGTTTCTGGGCGCTTGTTTTTCAGGGCTTCAAGTGCAATTCCGTGAGTTCTTGATGAATAAAACCATCTTTTAGTCGGTCTGAATTGATGCCTCCGAGTCCAATATATTCCTCGGAACAAAGTTTTTTGTGATCAAGTTGCATTGCCGACTCCAGGAGTTCATGTTCTACGACATGGCCAAAATGGGTAGAAACTTTGAAAAATCATAGCTCCCTTATTATGGAAGGTAAAGAATCACGGTTGGTCCCATTCGACGCAAAAACAATCTACCTACAAGACCTCGTTGGAAAAATTTTATTAACGGCCTTAGTTTTCACGCTAGAAGGTAAAAAGTATCAAAAAACGTGACTTTGGTTTTGAAAAAACCACGTTTTTTCAACATTTTTTGCCAAAATCACACATTTCTCGTGGTTTTAGACACCAACTCATATATATTTTCGGAATCAGCGATAAATTTCCAGTAAGAAGAGAATTTTTGTGGAGTTTTTGGGCATCCGCACATTTAGCTGTGATTTTCAAAACGGAAAAAGGTCGAAAAAACGAAAAACCGCCAATATCTCGAAAATTTGGACGTGACCGGAAAAAACGGGGGTCGGATTCGGATTCAGCACCCCAAAAAACATAGAGTTTGATGGTTTTTTCTGCGGCGCTTGAGATTGACCTTTTTTTTGTAAACCTGTGTAATTAAAGTACTAGAAATGTACGAAATCCTTTGTACCAAAATCGTTCCTGCAATTTTACTTGTTCAACTGACAAGGCTGACGCATGTTTCTTTAGTAGGATTTCTGTTGTTTTAATAGGATGTTCGAAGGGGGGAAAAAAAAAACACACTAAAAATACCTAGTTTTCTCGCTCGCTCGGGGTGGGATGTATACATAATCAGCTTGCAGACTCGTCTGCAACCACAGGAGACCATTTTCATGTCTTCGTCTTCCATATTATTCACCTTATTGTGTTTGTTGTTGACCAGAAGACGCTACTTAGTTACAAATTTCGTGATGCTAAAAAGTAACGCTTTTTTCGTGTGCCAAAGTAAAGACATGAAAATTTAAAAAAAAACTGGGGTGTGGTTTTATGAAACCACGGTAAAAGTGAAACTTTTTTCCCACTAGTCTCTCCGGCTCGCTTCGCTCGCTCCCCTAGTGGGGTACGTAGCATCGATGGACACGTTTTTATGTCTAGTCCCCCCCCCCCCATTTCCTACTCATTCACCTACCCTTGTATCTCTACCCACGGCTTCATTTTGGCGTTTTCTCAAATTGATTTCTAACGTGGCAACTGATAACAATAAAACAAGCGGCATTGTTTACTGCATCCATTAATAACATCAATAAATATAAAATGGGGACATAATGACAAAGAACAAGTACGAAAGAAATGCGTGATAAATCGAGAGCTTTCCAACGAATGGTGAACGATTTTTGTACGATTATAACTGGCGAAGATGAAGTTCCATAGCAACGAATCGGTTGTAAGCGAAAATCAACGGTAGCGTGACGTTACAAGAAACGTCACACAGACCAAAAAATTTGGGACGATGTAATAAAAGTTTCACTTAAAAAAAAAAAAAAAAAAAAAAAAAAAAAAAAAAAAAAAAAAAAACCGGACGGTAGACCTATGGTTCTACAGTCAGATCATTTAATAATGATTAATTTTACACCAACCGTCTACTTGTAACCAACCGCTAAAATTCCTTAGAGACCAATCATATGATTATAGTTTTCGCGATCATGTTGCGCTCAAAATCCCCCGTGACGTGACGAAAACAAAATTTGTTTAATTTAATGGAAACGTCCTGTTAATCATTATTAAATGATAGAAATTGTTTTATTTTTCGAATCGTCGTAAATGACGGGGTTACTGAAAACGTAAAAAAATTACATGTACATATCTGAGTTCCTTTTGACTTATAGCTTTTGCGTCTCTCTAATTTCGGGCTTAAATGTTTCCTAGACATGTATAGAAAGACACCAAACCGAAATTAGCTGCTACAACTTGCAACTTTCGGTGCTAGAGCTGACAGAGCATGCCGTCGCGACCCCCCTTCTGAAAATGTTTACAAAGCACATACGACACAATCACTGCATTATTGAACACTATCTACAAATGAACCTTGACTTTATTGCTGATTCGGCAGCATCCAGACTGATCACCGATAGACGAATGATATTTTCTACAGTACTCAAGTTAGTGCCGACCGGGTAAAGATGTCTGAGATGATCAAAGTGAAAAATCGCGTTCTTGCGGAAATATTGTTGAATTCCGGCGTCAAAAGTGTGCATTCATTATGTGAGTATTTCGCAGATCAATTTCCAATAGCCGATGAGCATAAGTCCTTACTCGAACGGAAATTGACTCATGTAGTGGTGAAAGTTAGAAAAAAGTGAGCTGAGACCAGGAGGAATAGACGCTTGTTTTTCGAAAAAAATCAGTTCTGGCTCGATGAGTTTTTTTGAATGGGCTCTCACCTGAGCCCAGCCAAGTGCAGCCCAGGGGCGGGGGCCGACCACAAAAATTAATCTTCAACTCATTTTATTTTATTCTCACTCCATTTTGAAGGTACACTGTATTTTACCACCGCAAAACGCGAATTTGGAAGTTTTTTTTGTAGGTAGTTTTAAATTTGTAAATTTTTTTATTCGACATTTTTACCTTATTAAAAATGTTCAACTTTGATATTATTTGTTTTATTTATCAATACCTTCATTGCGGTCATGAGACTGGTAACTGTGCAAAATTTCAGGTTTCTAGCTCAACTACATCAAAAGTTTTCAAGTTTTGAGCGCTTTTTGACGATTCTGGACCACTGTGCGACGTGCTGAACGCATTCCGCCAAACACCCCAAAGTGATAACGTTATGTTTACATGCGCCCAATTCGTAAATCCATAATCTGTTGCGCGTAATCGTAATCCATACTCCGTAATTTCTAATCCGTAAATCTGTTAAAAGGGCAAACTCTTTTTTGGCTGTTCTCGAAAGTTGTTAAAATGAGATCGTTGAAGTGTAAAAAAACGTGTTCCGCATTCGTTGTACAACAGACGAGAGCATCGTCGTACTTCCCATTAGAGGTGAGACAAGCCTCGTTAAAAAGTCCCCACTCAACCGCCATCCCTTCCCTGTCGACTGACCTCCCCCCTGCGTGGAAATAAATGGCCCTAACCGTTTGGGAGGCCCCGAGTGTAAATTAATTTATAGTTGAACGAGTTTACATGGTAAATTGGTTCATTATATTCTCGTCAGTAATTCAGAGGGTGCAAATCACCGAGTTTGCTTCTCCCCCTCTACTCCCCCCCCCTCTTTGTAAACTACTTTGCCAGAGTTTTCCCCAAAGAGTTTGAAGAAGGGTGAAGGTGCGGTTGTGAAACAGGGGAAAATTCCACCACCATACGTACCGCCGTTAACTCGTGGATTACACTCGTTTAAATCCTGAGCGGTTCATAAATTACAATGAACCACCCCTTTGTCTACCTTCCCGTATCATTTACAACATTATTCAGACGCCGGGAAAGTTTTTCGTTGTGAAATATTTCACGGGCTCGGTTGTGTACGTTGTTTTTCATTTTCTTTTTAGATTTTTTTTAATCAATCCGGCGCAGGTGGATGTTGCAGAGCCATCCAAACTTACACTATTGTCGGAGTACTCTCATAACAGTTCCCACTCGGGGCGGTTACATTTCCGCGAGACCCAACGAGCCACCAACATCAACAACAATGCTTTTATTGTGGCGGAAAGGGCTCCCTGGAGCGTCTCTGGTCTGACAACGTTATCCCGAGGAGCGATTTTCCCTCGTGTCCTTACTTCTGCACATTTACTCAAATTAGCTTCACAAATTTCACCCCCCTTCAACAACTAATCTACTCAACCCCACAAGTTGAGCCGTCTCAAGCAGCCGAGTTCATAATAAAGTGCTCTCGGAAACGTGCGCTGCTCTGGAATTGAGGGAGAATTTGGAAACAATGGCGGAAGGGGGGAGCAACTTTCCTCGAACGTGATAATGTCGACCGTTAGGCTGTCAAAAAAAAAAAAAAAAAAAAAAATCTGACAATTAGGAATGGAAATGCACCCGAAGTTTGGGTTAAATCATCCTGTACCATGTTGTTAGAAGTCAAAAAGGGAACAATACATCATTTTTGTGACAAAAAGTCTTTCACGTAGTTTATAATCATCTTAAGTTATTCTGGCGGATTCAAAAACCGGTGTAAGTGACGTCACTAGTGACGCTGGAGTAACGCGAAAAGGCCGTGTTCACTTTGTTGTGAATGTGATGGTGCGTATTGACTCAACTTATTCGTGATATAAATTAACTTATTCGACGTGACCATTCCTTCAGTTTTTTAATGGTGGCCAACTCGTCGACCAATAGGAGCTGACTTCGGGTTTCCGCCAAAATTCAAATTGCAATTTTTCCATAAATTTTATAAATTCGTACGAACTTGCAGTTTGTGTTTGAACCCCACGTTCAGTATTATTTGGACGCCTTCTATCGATAAAAAATAAAAATAATCCAGACACGTTTCCATTCCTAATTCTTCCACTTCTAATTCTTAATCTTTGATATAGAAGAATTGTGCAAGTATTAAATCTGTCAATAATAGGCCTCTAAATTCAAAAAAACCAAATTTTACAGTAGGCGCAAAAGGTACAGTAAGTAGGTGTTTTCACTATCACAATGAAATTTTTTGAAGTTCTAGCTATTAACCTACTGTGTGGTTTGAAAAAGGAACTATGGAAAATTTCAACTTTTTAAATTTCTTCAGTAGGTAATCTGTTAATGCCAATTTGAATTTGAAAAATTCCGCTTTCGAAGGCAAAATTGCATTAGTCTGCTTGATAACCTCACCTGAACTTCCCCTGTCATTTGAAATAGTTGCAGCCGAAAAAAAATGAAGTCCCTTAAAACCGTCTATAAAACTTTATGAAAACATTATCAGTCTTTCGTATTTAAATTTTTTCCTATTTTAGCGAATAAAATTTCAATTAAAACTCTTGAAAATGACAACACCCAAAATTTACTCGTAGCTAACTGTTGTAGAACAATGTAGAAAGGTAACTTAATAAAAGGAAATAATATTGTCAGAAAATGTTGGTAGCCATCGTAATTTTGTACTGCAAGGTCGCCAGTTGGTCGCTGAGGAACAGAACACTTGGTGTACTTTAAAATAAAGGCGTCCTGATGGAGCTAAGTGTTATGAGAAGTGTTTGGCGAAACGAGGCCGCATCGGTTAACCTTACTTCGTTGCACTTCAAAATTTTCTTTTGGTTAGTTATTTTTGGAATAATATCCCTGAGTGATCGCGACGGAGGATTTTCTTCTTTTGGTTTCTTTGTCACCTTTCCACGTTTCGCTCCCGCTTCCTTGCGCATTTTGGGTCCACGGTGGAGGAATGAAGGTCGATCCACACATTGCCGTGATATTAAATTGATATAAGGGAATCCTCGGCCATAAGTGCTCCGTGCGGTTTGTGGAAAATTTATCATTGATGCATGGAGCGCTTGATGGCACTGATATCACTGAAATGCGTAGATTGACCTTGAACCTCCATAATCACCGATCTTGAAAGCCCCATGAAAGCCCCAAAGATCCCCACGGTGAAATGGAATGTGGCTGGCACCCCCAAAACTGGATTCTACGGTCAAAACTACTTCGAAAACGACACCCGACTCGATATCATACTCAAAAATCTTCAAAAACCCTTCCTGTAGCCCCTTTTTAGCCCGGTATGGTACAGTACACCATCATTTTTCAATGGTATTGTTTTAAGAATCAAAATTCCTCCAACCTGCGGACTATAATATAGGTAAACATAATAATTTTATGCCTAGGCAAGGCTTTAAGGGCGGGAAAAGGTAATTTTGGAGGATAACCCTGGTCTCCCCAGTCGACTGTTCGATTTACAGCCGCTGGAACAACACTGTTTGTGTCACACATGACAAACCCCTACTCTAACAATGGAAAGCGAAAATCAAACACAGGATGAAACGAAATATAACCTCCTTGGTCCGACCATATCCGCCATGTTGGAAGCTCACTGATAACAAGCGCGCATGCGCATACTGATGGAATCCTCTATTCCACAGGCGGCAACGGGTTTTTCTTGCAATTTTTAGACCGATTTCGAAGCGAGGAATCGGGTGATTAACGAAAGAGAGCCTGGGAAAACGGTTTGGTGATCGTGAAAGGGCATCACCAGTTCAAAAACGTCGACGATCATAATAATATTATAACCTACTTACCTACGCCAAACAGAGCGTCTTTTGGCGTGTTGACAATTTATCCTCACCGATGTAGGTAATATAATTATTAGATAATAATTTCTCAAATTTTTCTGACCGCTAGAAGTAGATACTTACCTCGAAATATAAATGAAAAAAAAAAAGAAAAAAAAAAGTCTCCTGGTTCTCCTCCTCCACCTTGTGTTGCATCTGTAATATAGTAGGATCCCCATAAATGGCTTTTGAAGGTAGAACAGTTCCTTGTTACTGAGGACGAAGTCCATCCAGACGTTCATTTCTCACTGAACTTGAGAGAAAACGGCTCTTGGATTGTAAAATAAATCAAAACGCCGTTCCTACGCGACGGGACCGACCCAAATGCAAATTTATGAATAAGTGACGGTGATGTTTAACTGCGCAACTGGGTCTCAAATGCGTAATTTATACGCCACCAAAGAGAGCTTGTCGGGAAGGATTCATGATTTATTCTTGGGCACAACATCCGCACATCCCTGAGAAACAAGGGGTCTTGACAACGCCTTGCGGACAGTGAACGAATTTCCATGTCTTGACGTTAGTTTGTGGGTTCTGGTTTTCACCAAAATTTCCCCCAAACTAGCTTCACTTTGAGCCATTCAATTTCTGAGAGAACGCCGTAATTTATGAAAATGATAAAACAACATTTCGTCGTGAATCGCTTCATTTCAGTTGGTCTTTTAACGCTTTTCAGCGACTTTCATCCATCACTCCGTTGAAAAACATCTTCTTCCCCCTTTTTTCCCACAAGGCTATTTGGGGCTCACGAGTTCGAATGAAAAGCGACCCGTGTAAGGCGTGGCTAGGCCCAGAGGACAGCTTGATGTATAGTGTAGATTAGCGCTAGATCAGTTTGAATTTAATTTATTGCCCCAGTCTGGCTCAGCTACTTTATCTCTAAGCCAGTCCACCAAAACCCCTCTTTTCACTTCCAATACTTTTCTTGGAGTCTCCGACAAACATGATTCCATTAGAAGAATAACTTAAATGAATTTTTGTTGATAAAATGATAACGGAAATAAAACTATTGATGGGTCTACTGTCTCACAAACCAGCGGCGGTACACTAATACGGCGATTTTTTTCTATCTTCTCGACCGACCGTTTAAAATTGAATAGGGGGGTCGAGCCCCCCCCCCCCCCCCTGAGATGCGCGCAAATGGGCGAATTTGCTCCCAACTTTCTTATTTTAAATGGGAACCCCTAATTTTTTCTCTCGAATTCGGATTCCTCGGCTAATTTTACGTCCGATAAGCGCGTTGCACGAATTTTTTGGCTCCGGCGAATTCGTGAAACTAATTTTTTTCGAATTATTTGGTCGGATTTTTAGATGGATTTTTTAGGCGTTTCGTCCGTATCCTACCTAGAGATCCGAATTTTAATACGAGATACCAAAAAAACTCATTCCAACGATGAGCGAATTTAGACGGCGAGTTTATTTTGAACGCTTTCTTGAAATCATGCGTGAATTTATCGGCTGGTTGGTTTTTGAGGCGCGCGTCCACCCCTCAACCTTCACCGTCCTAACCGTCTCCCAGCCCACCTCGGGAGGGTGGCGAGAGAGTTCCAGGGACATCGGAAAGACGGAAAGGGTGGACGTCAGATCAGAACGGGTGATCGGGGGGTGGCAGGGACATTTGAAAGGTGGATGGGGCGGGGAAACTGTGTTGGGGGGCAGTTTCGGGAAACGATTCATTCTGCGCTAATTTCGTATATATTCTGGTGTGTGGGAAGACGATTTCTCTCTATTCCCTGGCCAATTTTACGCCCGTTAAATTTAGCGCATTGAGCGACTGTCACTTGGTGGCGATGCCCCATAAAGTGGTCGGCCGAGCGAAGCGAGGCCTTATGTCTGAGTGCTAGTCAAGAGTAAATTCCTTTTCCTCACTCTCCGCTCCAGCGCGACGACACGAGCGCCCTGTGTGTCCAGCTTACAGTTGATTCTGTTTACCTCATCTCGCACAGTGGCCGAGACACCGTCTATGAGACAGCTGTAAGTAATTAAAAAGCTCCAATTAATTTATTTTGCCGAGAATTGTTGGAGTTGAATTAAATTCTTCCTTGAAATGCTGTCTGGATGACTTGAAATTAAAAAGTCCGATGTAAATTAGTTATCAGCTCTTTCAATAATTATCCCGGCATTTGCTCGTTGCTTCGTTACGTTCAATTTTTTATCGTCTAGAAACATCAAGCATCTCTAATTCACAGTCACTTAGTGTTCGTGAATATGTAATTACTGTTACTGTTAGTTCATTATCAACGTTGAAAATCATTGAAAATTAGAGCGAAATTCGAGCTTGTAGGTGTAGGTTTGTTTCATGATGGTGCACGAGCAATTGGAGATGGACGTGAGTAAAATGTTTTTTTCAAACAGGGTAATTAATTAAAATACTACAAACATAGAGGATAATGAGCCAGTTCCTGATATAGCAGTGAGTGGGAAGTTAGGTTTGTGGACTGGCAGCAGCATCAGTCGGACCTCAGCTGGCATCACCCTCGAGGGTGAGTGGAGCCAGCGGCCAGAGCCAGAAGAGACCAAGGAGATGCCCCCGATTCCACTTAGGCCGGGATAGGGCGACTATTGGGAGCCATTGTTCGACCCGCTTGATGCTCCTGGAGCTCTAAGGGACCGGCTGGATATATACTCCAATCCTTTGTCATGTCACTGGGGAAGATCTCAGTCTCCACGAATCTCTCCTCTGTAATCTGGGCAAGGCCTGAGCACATGCCCGCCGACGGGTCGTCGACCAGTGCCAGCCGGTGCAGGTTCGGGGAGACCAGTCAGGAACTATGAGGTCCTGTATTCTAACAGGAACTACTGTCACTGGGGCGACAGATCGCGTACTGTGCGCCAAAACGCTGGTGTCGTTCCTTCTCTCAATTCGGGTTCTTTAAAAAACGACACAAACCCAAATCTACATACCCGCAAATCTTCTCAACCTTCTGCCCTCAGCTGTGGAACCTGGTGTTTGATAGACTGTGGCTTCAATGCACTTGGCTATGCAGACGACTGCATGGAGGTGGTCTCAGAGGGAGTTTGGAACATAAACGGTACGAGTACACCCACACAGGCATGACACGAGTACACCCGGAGGACATCAGTACACCCGAGGAACATTCACAAAATACTGAGGAGCAAACTATGTAGCAGTCAGTCATAATTTCTTGCTCGTCTGCAGACAAGAAAAATGAAGAAAGCCCATGCGCTCATGCGAAGAGCGCCAGGCAACATTCACACCATTGGTGTGCTCGGTGGATGGCTCCGCAAGCTCGATGGCGTCATTAGTCATCTGGGGACGCCATCATTGTAAAGTTCGCCAGTGGCTGCGCGCTCGTTTGCCCTTCGCTGTCCTCCGAGCAAGCAGCTGGTGCCTCAGGGTTGCTCGGAAACGCTGGAGGTGCGCTGACAAGCTGCTGGGCTTTGAGAGTGGTGCAGCGGTTCAGCTTGTATTGGACAGTTCCCCTACACGATGAACACACAGTAACTGTTTTGTTTCTTTTTCTTCGTCTGCTTCCTCCTTTTGGTTTATTATTCTTGGAATAATACACCTATGTTTTCGCGACGGAGGTCAACGACTCGGATCGGCCTCAAAACTTGACATTATCCGTTTCAAGAGGTCTACATTCAAAATCCGAAATATCCGTCCGCCGTCCGCCGTCCGGGCCGTTTTAAGCAGTAGGAATTTTTTTAAAAATCTGAAATTTTGGTAAAATACTTGGTTTGCCATCTAGTTGTGCCCGCAAGGTTTTCAGTCCGATCGCCCAAACCCGTGGGGCGCTATGGGGCTAAAATGGGGCTACAGGAGGGGTGTTTTGAAGGCTTTGAGCTATGGGATCGAGTTTGGTGTCGTTTTCGAAGTATTTTTGGACGTAGAATCCATTTTTGGGGGTCCCGGAACGATCCGATTTCACTGTGGCGATCTATAGGGCTTTCATTGGGCTAAAAATGGGATTTTTGAAGGATCCCAAGAAGTTAAATATTTTTCGAGTAAAAATTAAAGAATTTTTGAAAAAACACATTTTTGAAAAAAAAATCCCCCCAAAAATTTTTTTTGAAATATAAAAATCCCCCAAAAAAATTTTTTTATTGACAGAATTAAATGTCTGTACAAGTAACCTATATCACAGAATAATAAACCCTTGTGTAAAATTTGCAGCGTTTTCTGGTTTTCATTTATTCTTTTCGCGTCTCCAATTATGTTTTCGTTTATTTTATTTTTTGTGATTAAATTATTATTATTTTAAGAAAGGGGCTAAAATAGGTTTTTAAGGCCAATATTGTGATATTTTCCCCTGGGCTGCTCTCTTTCTTAAGTCAACGGCAGCGCCCTATCAGTCCGGCCCTGGTTGAACCTGAGTTCAGGTGTACTCGCGTCGTAGCGCCGGCCCACTCATGGGTGTATTCGTGCACCGGGCGATGGAAAACTCGACACAAACCATTCCGAGGAAAGGAAGACTCGGCCCAGCCCAGTTTACGACCTGGCTCAACACCAATCGCGAAAGGAAAACTCGGACCAGCTCAGTTTATGACCAAAACGGCCAAATCGGGAAAATAAACCCTCGGACCACAATGTTCCTTTTCCTTAGTTCTGCAGAACTAAGGAAATGTACGAAATGAACTAATAATTCAATTTTAAGAGTTTTTAATCGTTATAGCCTATGACTCCATAGCTCGTCAAAAAAGTGTTGGTATCGTCAAAAAATTGTTTGACCATTTTTAAAACTACAACATCGCGGCATTATTACCTACTTAAGTATCAAGATTGTTATGCAGTATTGGGCGCATAGTGGCTGCTGACCCTCACGACCAACTCATTCTGTGCCAAGGTACCACCCAGGGAAATTAAAATGAGAAGGAAATGATTCTCGGGCGTTAGTTGCTAGGTTGAGTTCATAAGCATAAGCAATACGACTACGCTTTCATAACAATACCCCAATTATAATTTATATACCAGCAACGTTAAACTTACCGCCAACTTTGTTCTCCCGTCGCCAAATCTCTCCTTTTTTTAAATTTGAAGTGGTCGATTTCGAGATGAACGAATCCTATCTGTCCGATGTGTGTTATAAACGCATCACGTGGCCCACTGGTGACACTCCTCCTCCACGCAGGGTGTACTGACGTAGTTAACGTTTGGAAGACGAGGGGCCGAGCTCGCCAATATACGCTCCAACAGCGGATGAGCGTTCCCATCCCTGCTGAGGTCGCTGCAGCAAGGACTCGCTGTACAGAGCTTCTTAGGTTGTATCCAAGGCCATTTCTGGCCCATAACAACCTTTCTCGTACCTTCTGCTCTCTTTCTTCCCCTAGGGGAAGTGCACTAATGTTTCCTCAAATTTTTCTTCTTATTGATCTTCAGCACTCCCCTTGGCTGGGGGGGGGGGGGAGTACAGCCGGCCCTCCGGTGTTAGTCACACCATAGTGGTGTGCCCGGGATGGACCAACGTGGAGATGCCGGGTTTTAAAGTGGGACCGACAGCAAGGACAGCAAGGACCGTAGTAGCCTTCTCAAAGGTTGCGCGCCTTGCAGGCAGCGACGGGAGCCTCAGGCCGAGTGATCTCCTTGTGATATACAACGGCCCCTCTTCCTGGGGATCCCTCCTGTCGTCCTCCTCCGCTGTCGAGGGGATCTTTGACGGTGTATCTCTGGTCTATCCTACACTGACCAGGCTTCCCTTCACCTCAACAATGACGTGAACATGGAGTATGCTCGTTCAAAACCCCGCCTATTTCGGTACGCTAAATTCACCCCAGTCGAGTCATGTCCCTTCTGTTTGCATCGAGTAAATAGTTCAGCAGTATTCGCGTCATGACCTACTTTTGTTATTGTTAATAAAACTATATAGTGACGACTCCAAGCCATTCAAAGGGTGTGCTTTTCGCTAGACGAATTCTAATATACCTAGGTAGGTTCGTAAGACAGAACCGGGAGCCTGAGAGTTATAGTAGAAATTATTATGGAAAAAGTCATAAGAGCAGAAGGCGCCTTTGAAAGAGGAAATCACCTTCAGGAAATATGAGATTTAATTTCAAAGACGTCCTGAGAAGATGCGGAATATGCATAGTGGGATTTAGGTGGCGGTGAGGAGGGGTAACACCTCGCTCATTATGAATAGCGCTTTTCTCTCTTGGGAGGGTCGCTTTCCCGCCAGACAATGTTATAAACCTCGATATGAGGTAGTCACCTCCGCGCTAAGCCTTCGCCACAATAAAGCACTCAACGCTCCGGTTGAGTAAGTGAGGTAAGTGGGTGAAATGGGCGAGACCGGGTCGGGGTGCACATTCACGGAGGTTATACACTTTCTGAGGAAACTGGTCTCTCTGAAGATCTTCCTAGATTGTTCATTGCTTCCACGAATTTCTATCCAACTGAGCAATGCTTCAAAACGAGCTTTTCATTGAGAAAGTTTGGAGCCTGACGTTGAAGGGAAATTACCTTGTTATATTATTCAATGTAACCCTAAATAACAGAAATGAGCACTCCAGGTAATAATAATGTTGAACAGCTAGGTCCTATTTAACTATTGCATTATTTATTACAATGGGTCGAAAATGTGAAATTATTCGTCGACGCAGCCGAAAAGAGCTCTCAACCAGACCACGTAGTTTACAGGCTCTCTCCAGTTCGAACAATAAAACTCGGATCGGCCTCAAAATTTGACATTATCCGTTTCAAGATGTCTACATTCCAAAAACGAAATGTCCGTCCGCCGTCCGGGCCGTTTTGAGCAGTAGGATTTTTTTTTTTTTTAATCTGAAATTTTGACAAAATACTCGGTTTACCATCTAGTTATGCCCGCAAGGTTTTCAGTCCGATCGCCCAAACCCGTGGGGCGCTCTGGGGCTAAAATAGGGCTACAGAAGGGGTTTTTTGAAGGCTTTTGGCTATGGGATCGAGTTAGGTGTCGTTTTCGTAGTATTTTGGGACGTAGAATCCATTTCTGGGGGTCCCAGAACGATCCGATTTCACTGTGGAGATCTATGGGGATTTTTGAAGGTTACCAGGAGGCCAAATAAGGTGTCGTTATCCGAGTAATTTTGGATGCAAAATCCATTTTGGTTTATTATTCGTGGAATAATACACCTATGTTTTCGCGACGGGGGTCGACGACTCCGATCGGCCTCAAAATTTGACATTATCCGTTTCAAGTGGTCTAGATTCCAAAACCGAAATGTCCGTCCGCCGTACGCCGTCCGCCGTCCAGGCCGTTTTGGGTAGTAGGAATTTTTTTTAAAATCTGAAATTTTGACAAAATACTCGGTTTACCATCTAGTTGTGCACGCAAGGTTTTCAGTCCAAACCCGTGGGGCGCTCTGGGGCTAAAATGGGGCTACAGAAGGGGGTTTTTGAAGGCTTTTGGCTATGGGATCGAGTCAGGTGTCGTTTTCGAAGTATTTTTGGACGTAGAATCCATTTTTTGGGGTCCCGCAGCGATCCGATTTCACTGTTGCGATCTATAGGGCTTTCATGGGGCTAAAAATGGGATTTTTGAAGGATCCCAGGAGGTTAAATATTTTTCGAGTAAGGAATAAAGAATTTTTGGAAAAACAATTTTTTTTTGAGAAAAAAAAAAATCCAAAAAACTTTTTTTGAAAAAAAAAAAAAATCCAAAGTTTTTTTTCCAACATTTTTTCTTTTGACACAGAAATAATTTTTGCGCAACTAACCTATATCAAAGAATAATAAACCCTTGTGTAAAATTTGCAGCGTTTTTTTCGAAATCTGACATCTTTTCACATTTTACCGATTTTTGTTTTTGTTTTACAAATATAATATATTCTTAAGATTTCACACAAATAAGGACGACACTTCCGGTAATTCCAACACTAGAATCAATATATTTTTCCTAACGTCTCCAAACACAGGAAAACCCATATGACTTGATGGGGTCTACTGGAGTGATCCCATCACTTTTCCCCCTCCTTCTTCTTGTGAAAAGGGTTTCTGGGGGGGGTTCTGATCCGTACCGTAACGTCCGAGAGCCCGGTGATGACTCGCCAGAGGCCAACCCACGAAGACTGAAGCTTTGGACAGACCCCCACTCTGCGTCTTGGCCACCAATACCAGACGTCCGCCCCGGGTCTATACGGTGTCGGATCACCTTTGAAATTTTGCGCTTCTGCTCCTCGGCTGCCCTCACCAGCCGCTCCCGAGCCAAATGGTGCGTCTTCGCCAAAAAGTCCTGCAGTTGTTTGGCGTCGGTCCCAGGCGTCAACCGCAAGTCCGACGCAGGATCTGTGAGCAGATGAACGGGCAGGTCGAATCGTCGACCCAACATTAGCTCGGCAGGGGAGAAGTCGGTCACAGAATGGTCCGTGGCGTAGGCCAACAAAGCTAGAGGTATTTGTCGGTCCCAAGAGGCTTGGTTTCCTTTAGTGAGCTTCGCCAGCAGATTCCACGTTACCTTGGGGCCGTAGAGGGTTCGTCCTGGTTTTCTTTATGCCAAGGGGCTCGGCTACTTCCCTGAAAACCGAGGATTCGAAGTTTCTCCCTTGCTAAGAATGCAGCTCCCTTGGCACGCAGCTCCCTTGGCACGCCCAAACGGGTGACGAAATTGTTGACAGCCTCAGCTACAGTCTCTGCTTTCACGTCCTTCACTGTGAATCTTCAGGCCACTTTGTAAACAGATCCACCAATACCGCAATATACCGGTTACCATCCCGCGACACTGGCAGCGGTCCCAACACATCTATCTGAAGGCGGTCTCCTGGCGATCCAACCAAATACGGCTTCGGAGGTGCCTTCCTTTTCGTGGTTCCCTCCCCGCTGCCAGCAAGTCTCACAGCCAGCGCAGAACCTCTTCACGTCACCCTGCTTTCCGGGCAACAATATTATTTTCTTAGTGATACAGAATTAATTTTTGCTAAGTTAACCTATATCAAAGAATAATAAGCCCTTGTGTAAAATTTGCAGCGTTATTTTTTCTCGTAATAATATTATGTGTATTCAGAAATAGTATCTACCTGCCTGCCCACGAACATGACACTTTCCTTCGACCATAAGTTCGCCTGAAGTCAGAAATCCCGAGTGCAAGATCTTAATTACGAATCGAATCTTCGCGTGGAACGTGATCCTCACAACGAAGCGAGCCGTGTTGGGCGACATGCAAATGACACCTAATTACCCGGTAGCGTGTCGGAGCCCCTAAATCGCCCTTTATCAGCCTGTAGATGCGCTCTATTAAATGTCCACGGGCCGGCGGCAATGAGTAATCAAAGTAGGGAGCTTGTAAAACGATAAACCCGGCTACTTTGCCATACAAGGCTGCTAATGACCGCTACACTCACCAGGAAATTACTTGTTGGAAATTGCTCTTCGTCGAAATTGAGCTGATTGGTTTTTCCAGGGAATTCGAGCTTAGTCGTTTGTAATTAATTGTTGTGCGGGTCCAATTTGCCATCAAAACTCTAAATTAGTGTGTAGGTGTTTTTCGTTGTTGTGATTCCAATCTGAAAATGAACCTTGAAATGAACCTGCAGGTAATATCGGTTTTGGTTTGCTTTAGGCGTCTTCGTGTCGAAGGTCGAAAATTCTGATCGGACTCATTAAATGAATTTTGGTTCACCTACCTGCATTTCAACATGACTTGTTGAGCATAATATGTTCACAATATTATTGTGTTGATTCAAAAAACATTTTATGTCCGTTCGCCGTTCGGGACCATACGGATTTGGGCGCAATGGGAAATCGCCCTCCTTATCGCCTCACTGCCTTATTTTGTACATGATTGCTTCTTCTAATGATATACTTTGGTTTTCAGTGCCTGCCCCCACCAGTGGCCGATGTCCACGAAACATTACACAAAATACGAGCGGCAGCCAACCGGGTGGGTTTCAATTTATGGGACATCTTCAGAACGATGGAACCTCCCGGAAAACGAGTTACTGCTGGTATGATTTAATAAACATCTCATCCAACTCAATCAGATTTAGTAAAAGGACTAAATTTTTATTCATTTCAGTTCACAAGTTCCTGTCAGTGTTGGGCGGTCCACTGAAAGACATAATCGGGCTGGGCGAGAAAGAGCTGAAAAACCTGGCTGCTTACTTCAAAGTGAATGATGGGCGGATCGCTTATGACCAGTTCTGCAGGATGGTTCACAACGAAAGTGAGATAATATCATATTATGCCGTTTGTCGATTTAGCTTTATGTAGAAACATTGGTAAGATTTGATATTAAAGGTGCATGAGCGCTGGTCTTCTACAACGATGGGTCATGGCGACCGCAGGGTGTCACTTGGGCGGTGGCTGCCATATTTCAGGCGAAAGTAAACGCATTGGTGACTGAGCGCATCAAAGGGGCCTAAGTCTTAACATTGTCAGATAATCGGGCTGTTTTGGAGGCCTTTTCATGTTCAGTTACATCACAACTGTCTGAACCAACTCAAAAACTCCCTTGAGAGAGTTGATAGAGTGACTCTGGCCATTGATCGACCCAAAAGTAGTGACTCGTCAGTTGTATCTGGATTAGGGTCATACGAAAGTGTCCACTCTTTCGCCGAGCTTTCGAAAATTATATTTCTTCAGGCCCTACAAACAATGTATTTTCACATTAGAGCAGTGCATGTTTTGGTTACGAAATCCCGAATTAATGTAAGGCGACCTACTCAGAGAGAAGTTATCGTGTGGATGTAACAACGAAGTCAATTAAAGGTAGGAACGGGGACACTGCAGAGTTACAAACAGGTAGGTAAATACCTATTTAAGAACTCATGTACCTAGGTAAGTATAAGATTGAAGTTAGATATAAGCTCGAATATTAGATTTAAGTGAGCATAATACAGTGTAGGTTATAAAACAAACGTCATAGTAACAATAAAACAATTAAATGTTTTTCCCTGAATGGGAAAAACATAGGATCATAGATATGTCTTGTAATGTTCATCTCGGTATAGTTCAGATGGCCCGAAGAAGCTACAAATGAAATATCAGATTGTAGGACAACGGTAGCTACCTAGTGTTTCCAACTTAATTTTCACTATTACAAAATCACTATTAGTCTTATTCTTCAGTAATTCATATAGCGGTAACCATCTTAATAACATTTACGGTAACTATGGTTGATTACAAACAGCGTGACATTTTTTTTTTTTTTTTTTTTTTTTTTTTTTGATACCCCAGATTCTGGACTGACCCCCTCCCCTAAAGACATATTTATGTCAAAAAGAGGATGTAATTTAATTTAAGTTAGAAATAGATTGACATGCAGAGGAGCCGCTCACCCAATCATTTGATTAGTGCTAGGTAAGGTATTATTGCAGAGAAGAAAGAATAATTATATATCTTCTCTGCAATTATTAATCTAAATTATTAGATTCTCTGCAATTTCTTCTCTAAAATTACAAAACACTGTGATAAGATAACAACAACCGCTACCTACTCTTCCTTCATGGAGAACATAAATTTAACAACAAAAACAGTTGTTACTAATAAAATTTGAACAAGAATTTAAAACTCATCATGACTAGAAAACACTTCTAACATTACTAATGAGGGCAAGGAATATTCCATGGAGGAAGGGAAAGGAGAACTCACTCTGTGTTAAACGACATTCTCAAAACGCCAACCCAGTGTCGGAACGGTGGGGGGGATTGCGACTGCAGTTGTAGTGAACTTAGAAGGTGTTAAGTTACCAAAACGGAACCAGAAGATGGCGCCATGCGAATTCCGCCCAGACGAGTCGTTTGCATTCATTGTGTACACAACTGCACAACCAACTTCGTTATTCAGAGAGGGTTACTTCAATTTTTCCTCTAATATATTTTAGTAGCAATGCTGTAGCACCTTCCTCCATGGAGACCTAAGTGAGGCATTTGGGGGCTTTCCCTTGGAAGAAGGGCTAGTGGCTCACTCTAGTCGGATTTTTAGGTGCTATGTGTAGTTCACTACATTCCGTAGGGATAGCGCCACCGTCGACTGCGGCACATGAAGTCCTATCTAGTGAGTTCTCATTTCCCTTCCTCCATGGTAATATTCATTACAGACAGGTAACGCGAATCACAGCCATAAGGTAATATTTGACTAAGGTAATGTGACTTTAGGTGACCAATCTTACTTCGTTGTTACGTCTACACGATAACTTCTCTCTGAGTCGCCTTTCATTAATTCGGGATTTCGTAACAAAAACATGTACTGCTCCAATGTGAAAATACATTGTTTGTAGGCCCACAAGAAAAAAATATAATTTTCGAACGCTCGGCGAAAGAGTGGAAATTTTCGTATGACCCTAATCCCGACGAAAAATGCCGAAAATCTATTCAAACATTAAAGATAGAAATTTCGACCTTTTTCGCTTTCTGGCGATTTTTGCTATTTTATCGCCTCCCCCCCCCCCCCCCCCCCACATTCTCACTGTAGAAGGCAGAAATTACCTCCGGTTCAAATTTTCATCTCTGAGCTTATCATAATTTGATATTATTCTGTGCTGTTGGCTTGTAATACCTGCTTGTAATAACTGATAAGCCGCAACATATTGGTGGTTTCAGACTTTGGTCGTTATCTACTCGCTGAGCTGAATGTTCCAAGACCAATTTCAGTCGGGGTTTCTCTTGAACGACAGGCGCAAACTCCTCTTATGACGACAAAACTTTTGAGCCTCTGAACAACCCACTAGAGAGTCACGTGATGAGAGTGGAGCCCTCCCAGTCTTCTAGGAGAGCTTTTGACGCAACTATGCCTTCCCTACTATCCTTAACATGAAAAATGACTCAATTTTATGTACATGCATGACTTGCATGTCAACGCTCGATTTCTGTAAACATCAAATTTCGTGATTAATGGGACTGGGTCCCAATTTATTTGGAAAAAGGGGCCCGTGGGATTATTTTGAGCGCTACTGGGGAAGAGGTGATGGAGAGGGTAAGGGCTTGTAAGAGATGTTTTAAACCTGCTCGAAATGAAAAAGGCCTCCCTCCTCTCAACTACGTGATTTTCATGCAAAAATCCCGCCCCTCTTTTTCTGCAGAGGCTGTTTACAGCCGTGCCCGAAGAAGGCTGGGGAAGATTGATATCTCCATTATGTTACCTACTCGCTTTCCAAAGTGGTCCGCCGACTGGGGCGTGTGTAGGTTGGCACGACGGTACATTGATCAGGTTACGAACAATATAAGCCGTAGGGGGGGTGCCGTATTGGATTACGAGGGATACGTCAATAACGCCCGTTTCATCACATCCAGTTACCAACAACGCAATGCTCATTTTGGTTTATTATTTTTGGAATAAGACACCTGTGTAATCGCGACGGAGGTTGACAACTCGGATCGGCCTCAAAATGTGCAATTATCCGTTTCAAGAGGTCTACATTCTAAATCCGAAACGTCCGTCCGCCGTCCGGGCCGTTTTGAGCAGTAGGAATTTTTTTTAAATCTGACATTTTGACAAAATACTCGGTTTACCATCTAGTTGTGCCCGCAAAGTTTTCAGCCCGATCGCCCAAAAAAACCCCTCCCGTAGCCCCATTTTAGCCCCATAGCGCCCCACGGGTTTGGGCGATCGGCCTGAAAACCTTGCGGGCACAACTAGATGGTAAACCGAGTATTTTGTCATAATTTCAGATTTAAAAAAATACTAGGTACTTACTGCCAAAAACGGCCCGGACGGCGGACGGATATTTTGGTTTTGGAATGTAGACCTCTTGAAACAGATAATGTCAAATTCTGAGGCCGATCGGACTCGTCGACCTCTGTCGATAGGTGTATTATTCCAAGAATAATAAACCAAAATTAAATAATATTTAATTATCATTAAAGTTCATTATTATGTACCTACCTACTTCAGTTCCTACTGATGTGTTTGGAGAAAGATTTAAGTTATGCTGCATGATTCAATATTCCTCCTTATTTTTTTTTCTTTCCGTATTTTCTCAGAGCCGATCGGAGATGAAGACGAAGCGGTCGAAAACCCTTACACCAGCAATAAATTGAACGTGGCCGAGGAAAATCGATTACACGTTCTTTTGACGAAGATTGCCGTTAGCTGCCCCAAGCCGCTCCTTCTCAAGCCCTACTTTATGGATTACGAGCTGGTTGGTTTTATCACGTTTCCTAACCCTCCTCAAGGCCTTTCATTCCAGCCGTGTTTCATCCAATCCCGTCCATTCAATCCGAACAGAGTTTCCTCGTTCAGTAGAAATCTCAATGAGGCCTGCAGAAAATACCAGCAAGGGACGCGGGAAAGCTAATCTGGTCCTTCATGTCACATTAAATGAAATTTTCCTGCAACCATAAGCAGTGGAGTGATTTTGGACATTGTGTCTTCAAAACTCAAATCCATCACACCTCACAAATTTCCACCCGCACCGTGAGGTCAGTTCCCATTCCCTGTGATCGGCCAACATGTTAATTTCATTCCTTGCAGCTCAAGAAGAACAGTGGGATCGTCACGAGAGCGTCTTTCTTCAGAGTGCTGAATTTCATGGGGCTGCGGATGTCGGCGTTTGAGCACGAATTGCTTTTTGACAAGTACAAGTGTGACACGCTGTCCGTAAAATACGCCGCTTTCCTCAACGACCTCAGCTACATCCGGACGCTACTCAGACAACAGGGCTACCTCGATTGTGCCGGCGTGAGTTGAAATTCGCGTCAGACAAAAAATTGACGATTCATTTTGATACGATTTCCCTTGCAGAGACTGTACCCACGTTACGAGCCGACGTTCCCCAACGCCGAGGCGTCACTTCTGCCCAGGCCCGAGCGGCCGCAAGTTTTGGGTCAGGGGGTGAAGAAAGTGTTTCAGGCTGGCTGGAAAGGGCAGACTGCTCCCGAAGAATATCTGCTGATTCTCGACAAAGTCAAAGAGCACGTCATGAAAGAGAGGATACGAGTCGACGGTATCTTCCGGGTGAGTTGCGTGTATTGAGAAGGTTATAAATTTGCATTATTCTCAATAATTTAGTTCAGCTTTTTTTTCAACTAATTAGTATTCGGCTATTCATCGTGCTTTGCAACGTACTTTTAGCTGGAAAGGGGGTACCCTTCTTGAGCAGGGCATTGGCTACTGTCTTGGCTGTTTGGTTTGGGGTAGCAATAGCCTCAGGCTCAACAACAAGTCAGGATGTGTCAATTACCGCGATGTGTCGCCCAACTGCCGAAGCATGCTCAAGCAGTACCACCGTCAGCTGCCATACACCCAATAGTCCAACAGTGAGGTCGAAAAATCTGTGGACTGCTGGCCATAATTCGAAAGTTAATGAAATTTTGGGGTGTTGTTTTGGGATGTCTAGGGAAGCTAAATCCGAGTTTTCTGACAAAAACGCTGCAAATTTTGCACAAGGGTTTATTATTCTTTTGATATAGGTTATTTGCGCAAAACGTAATTCTGAGTCAATAAGAGAATAGGTACCTACTTTTAGTGTGTCATTAAGAGGTACCCACCTACTTTTGAAAAATATATATTTTATTTATTTTCTGTGAGATGTTTGGACAGAAGTCGGACCTCAAAAACCGGATTTTGCGTCCAAAATTACTCGGAAAACCACTCATTTTTTGACCTCCTGGGATCCTTCAGAAATCCCATTTAAAGGACCCATTTTATCCCCACAAGTTTGGGCGATCAGGCTGAAAAAAAAAAAAAAGCTGCAAATTTTACACAAGGGTTTATTATTCTGTGATATAGGTTACTTGTACAGACATTTAATTCTGTCAATAAAAAAAATTAAAAAAATTTTTTTTTTGGATTTTTATATTTCAAAAAAAATTTTTTGGGGGGATTTTTTTTTTCAAAAATGTGTTTTTTCAAAAATTCTTTAATTTTTACTCGAAAAATATTTAACTACTTGGGATCCTTCAAAAATCCCATTTTTAGCCCCATGAAAGCCCTATAGAACGCCACAGTGAAATCGGATCGTTCCGGGACCCCCAAAAATGGATTCTACGTCTAAAAATACTTCGAAAACGACACCTAACTCGATCCCATAGCTAAAAGCCTTCAAAAAAACCCTCCTGTAGCCTCATTTTAGCCCCATAGCGCCCCACGGGTTTGGGCGATCGGACTGAAAACCTTGCGGGCACAACTAGATGGTAAACCAAGTATTTTGCCAAAATTTCAGATTTTAAAAAAAATTCCTACTGCCCAAAACGGCCCGGACGGCGGACGGCGGACGGACATTTCGGATTTTGAATGTAGACCTCTTGAAACGGATAATGTCAAATTTTGAGGCCGATCGGAGTCGTCGACCCGAGTCGCGAAAACATAGGTGTATTATTCCAAGAATAATAAACCAAAAAGCCGGTGCTCGATTGTGGGTGGCCGAAAAACCGCGATTTTATCGGGCTTTTTTCGGTTTTCCGCCTATAACTCGAAAACTACGCCTCGTAGAGATCTTTTTCATTTCATTTTCGGAAAGAGCATTGAATTTCCTTCAAATTTCACTAGTCACGTTTTTTTTTTTTTTTTTTTTTTTTTACCGAATAGCTGCTGAGTTACAGCCGTTTCAAAGTATATCAAATTTCTCAAAATGTACAATTTTACGGAAAAATGCATGTTTTAGCTTCTGAACATTCATTTGTACGTACGAAACGAATTTAACACAAAATAAGAAACGTCCAATCTGACACCGCGCGGAGAGCGGAAGCACGTTTTTCAGAACGTTTTCGGTTGTAGCTCATAAACTATTGGTCCGATTCCAAATTTATTTTTTTCTCGTGAAAGCTGATTAAATTTCCCATCGCACCTATTTCTTGTGAAATTTTGATTTGAGCTTTGATAAGGGAGGGGCGGGCACAGCAAAAAAGTGGCACATTGTGAATAAAAAATGATTCTTTGCACATTTCTGCCTATAACTCGGGAACGGTTTGTCCGATCTTACTTTTATTTTTTTAATCAGAAAGCTGATTAAATTTTATATAAGTAACGGCACATTGCATGTCTATTGAAACAACAAAAGTGCCGTTAGTATTCGTCGGAAATTGTGGCGCGTTTTTCAGAATACGTTCTTCTTTTCCTCCCTTATCAAAGCTCAAATCGAAATTTCACACGGAATAGCTGCGACGGAGAATTTAATCAGATTTCACGAGAAAAAAATAAATTTGGAATCGGACCAATAGTTTCGGAGCAACAACCGAAAACGTTCTGAAAAACGTGCTTCCGCTCTCCGCGCGGTGTCAGATTGGACGTTTCCTATTTTGTTTTAAATTCGTTTCGTACGTACAAATGAATGTTCAGAAGCTAAAACATGCATTTTTCCGTAAAATTGTACATTTTGAGACATTTGAACTACTTTGGAACGGCTGTAACTTAGTCCTATTATGTCCAGGCAAAAGTACCTCACTGCTGGACCTCAGGCTGACACTTTTTTTTTTTTCAGGGTTACGACGCTCGTAATTTGGGCCGGATAACTCAGGAAGCCTTCAAAAACGGCTTGGAATTCATGAGGTTGGGAAGGGAGAACTTCACAGACATGTACCTCTCGGAGAAAGAGATGGACAGATTGTGCTATTTGTATGCGGACCCGACCGATCCCGAAAGGGTGGTGTGGGAAGAATTCGTGAACGACGTATTTGAGGGTGATGTACCTCCCGTGACAGTGTCTGTGACCTGCTTCTTCTATTCCTCATGATGAAAACTTTTTTTTCGCAGATTTGCCGCCCGAGCGACTTGCCAAGTGGCCGCCTCTGAATACCGAGCGACCGCCGAGAAGTCCAGCAGCTCGTCTACCGTACGTCCCGCCGAAAGTGATTCCGGATCTGTACAAAGACGACGACGGGTTTTTCGAGGTTCTCGGCAAGAAGGCCGGAGCCCGTAAAGTTTGCCTCCGGAAAGGGTTCGACAAATACGACCTGTGAGTAAAAGCGATTTCCATGAACGCGTCATATTAGGCAAACCGCTGCACCGGGTAAACTACCGTGGCCGGAGATTCGGGTTGGTCTGTTGTAACACTGACCAGGCCGGTCAATGGAGGGAAGAGACTAGGAGGGTAAAAGGGACTGTGAAATGGATGGACGACGACGTCTAAAAGGGCCAACGATGAGACGGGCTGCCGGGAATTTACGGTGACAGTCCCCCCCCCCAACATTCTACCACCATTGTGCTCGTCATAGAGGTAAACGCGGTGGACTCAGCTGATTTGTTAAAAATCACCCTGCTGACTTGATCAAAAAGTTACCACATCAGATAAATGAGCTCCTTGACTAATTATTATTATTATTATTTTTTCAATTTTTTCCTAGAAAGGTCATGCTTCAAAAGTTACGAAAATGGGTCAACTTTGGAGAAAACCCGTTTCTGTTATTTATAAAGCCTTGAATTCCAAGGAGGGGGACCATGACGTGGGCTGCTTCGTCATGTTTTGATTGGCCGAGATCTCTCTCTCTCTCTCTCTCGACGTAAACCAGACGAAAATCTTGGGTGTTCTTATTCAAAGCGCTTTCGGCTGGGAGGAGCAGGTAAGATCTACTTGTGCAAAAGCCTTCGGTGCAATTTATCAGCTACGTCGTCTCGCCGCGGACCTCCCGACCCAAGTTCGCCTTCAGTTGGTACAGAGCCTCGTGATGCCCTTTTTCGACTATGCTGCGGCGGCATTATGCGATCTAACGTCCAGCCAGCTGGAGAGACTTATGAGAGCAGAGAATGCGGCCCTTCGATTCGCATTGAGACTTCGACTCGATGAACACGTTACGCCCCACTACAAGCGTCTTGGCTGGCTCAAAATAAACGAGAGGAAGAAGCTACAAATTGCCTCGTTAGTGTTCAAAGCACTGAAGTACCAGCGCCCAGCCTATATCAGTGCAAAGTTTGAACCATGGGTCTACCGTCCGTTTTTTCAATGATGATGGTTGTTTACCGTATGGGAACTGACCCCCTGAGTTGTAAGGAAGCCTATGGGTGGGTGTGTTCCTAACAACGGTAAGTTTTTTTGTGTGGTGGAGTTTAGACTGCACTATGTCCAAAATAAGGCTGCCACGTGTGGCTTTCCCCGGACTCGAGATGTCAAGGAACAAAACATGTCCTGGGTCTGCCGTCACTGAATGTGAAGGCAGAAAGAGGCGAGCAGTCTGTTTACTCTGATGTTCAGATGCGATACACCATCTGCCACAGGCTTGATGCCATCACCGATTCCCTTCGATCTCTCCGTGGCTGTACGAGCACCAGAGGCCCTTGCGACTACACTGGATGTGCTGTCAATTCCACTGGACGTATGGCTTCTTGGTAATAAACTGCTACATGTTAGCTGTTCTTTAATTTGCTGTGGATGCATCACAGTCGTCAGTATCGCAATGACTCTTACTTCATCTCTGCGGGCGAGCTGGCCTGTGCATGCTTCAAGATTTTCCAGAGCGGGACTATGGGGAGTTAATTGACCTGCGTGAGGTAGAGTTCAGGGATGGTAATCAAGCCCGGGTTTCTAAGAAGCAGCTCCAGGGGCGAGGGCAGACATTGCAGACCTTGCCAGGGCAGTGAAACAGCTTGCATGGAAGGCCCGCGCAGAGGCAGTTGGGGTCTCGTTTGGCCGATTTCAGGAGGGGCTGCGAAGTGAGCAGGTGCGAAAAATGATCCTTTTTGGGGTACCTGGCTCACTGAGGGCTGCTGTGGACCTGACACTCGAGTTGAAGAAACCCTGGCTCGAGCACAAGCCAGTGCCTGCCTCTCGTTGCCTCCAGCAGCCACCCCAACATCTCAGACAACTCGAGGGCCAACCAAGTCGGTGCTGTGTGTTACCGGTGTAATTGATTTATAAGGTCTACTAAATAACAGAAAGTGAACGTGGAATTGCAAGGTCTGAATACGTCTAATATGCTCCCTCTGGTGGAATTGCTAACAACCCCGTGGGACAAGGCTGTAGAAGGTCTGGGGTCTGGGCTTTCCCCCTCTCAGCCAAAATAGTGTTGGGGTCAAGATGTCGATCACAGATGCGTCGTGAGATACTACGACGTGTGAAGGATGAGGCCCCCTCCAAACAGCCGGTTTGTCAAGTTGGATTCACCACGTTTTCCATCTCCGTCAGGTCCATGTTCCCTTTCGCCGTACCTCTTGTCACTCACTTTCGTCCCCATCCTACCAACAGGCTCACCCCATCCGCTCTGATGCCAACCACCGCTCCTTCGCAGTTTCTTCCCAACCAATCAGTTTCAAAGTGAAACGCCCCCTTCAACCTCATTTTAGGAGATAGAGAGCTTTATTAATAGTCGCGACAAAGAGAAGGATTGCTGGAAGGTGGGAATGATCGATGTTGGGCACACAGGCATTTCTGGTCCGTCGTTGAGTCCGCGATGGAGCAGTCAGGGACAATCAGTGCTTGAAGGCACGGAGCTGGAATCAACATGAGTAAAAGGAGAAAGACGAAGTGAATGCGACTCAACTTTAGAATTCTGCCGGTATGTTGTCCAAATTTCTAAATTGAGCCGGAAGTCGGGGATGCAATCTTATCAGATTGTACTAGTCAATTGTAATGTTTTCCTTGAGTTGCAGTACGTATTGTTATTGGGCGGTTTCTCACTTTTCTTATTTACTGTGTTGTTGTTGTTGTTGTAATCCGTCCGACATTTCAACCGAGAGTTCACCCTCCATCATCCTAAGATTTTAATTCTGGAGGAAGTACTGCCCAAATTCGGTCAGTTAACGATGGCCTCATAATGTGCCAAGGCCAGACGTCGTAAAGAGGCAAAAGTGGATAGATAGGTGGTGAAGCAGAAGGAAGAGAGATCCACTGTATCAATTTGTATAAAAGCTATGAATGGTTGATGTGATCCTCCTCCATGGCTGGACTGGCCTTCGTAAAGTGGGGTGTTTTAGGAGGTGGTGTGGGTCAATAAAAATTACCTGTTTCTCAAATTTCCGAGCTGTCAATTGTATTCAGTCATCTTCAGGGGTACCGCAAACAAATTTCATAATGAGGTTCCGGCCTTCTCTTGTTCTGGCAACTGTTAATTTGGAATCGGGCCAACAGTTCCTGAGCTACAACCGAAAACGTTTTGAAAAACGTGCTTCTGCTCTTCGCGCGGTGTCAGATTGGGCGTTTCTTACTTTGTTTTAAATTCGTTTCGTACGTACTATCATACCTACGGGCATCACTCTCGTCTTAAAATGAAGGTAATAATATTAAATTTTACTACAACTTTCTTTTCGATGGTTTTTTTTTTTTTTTTTTTTTTTTGTAGGATTAGTACTTTGGGCAATAAATCGCTCCGAAATAGACAAAAGTTAAAATGTTTACTTTTTGGAAAAAATAGCTCGTCTTTTAGGGGCTGTATCTGGGGAACTACTAAAGCTACAGAGCTCCGGTACCACTCAAATTGTAGGTAATTGTATGTACTTTAAAAGTGATCAGGGTAAAGATCTTCGTCAGAAGCTTTCTTCGGTGCTTTTTGGGTGAAAACTGAAAATAATGGAAATATTTCGTGGTTTTTCGGCAGTATCTCCTGATGATGAACTTTACGAGGGTTGCAAATCTAGATTTATACTATCTAGGTGAGCCGTAACAGCATATAAAAAAAATTAGGTTTACCATAAGGTAGGTTCGGATGTTTTATATGACTGGCCTAATAGCTTCACTTCTCCCAAAACTCACGACAGTTTTCGGTTATTCGTCATTATCTCAGAAGCTAATGAAGGTACAGACCTCCAGTTGGTCCCAAATTAAAGCTAATTAAATGTACTAAAACGTCATCTCTTATGACTTTTTGGTAGGATGCATATTTCAGGCGATATTTAACAAACAAAAACACGTTTTCGTAAAATTTGCACATTTTGGAAAAAATTGCCACTTTTCAACAACCCGTATCTCGGAAACTATTTACTGTAGAGAGCTGCGGTTAGTCTCAAATCGTAGCAAATATCGTCTAGTTTAAGAATTAATATAATGCCTTTGGTCGTAAAATGCTTCCTTCACTGACGTTTTCAGCAAAATGTGAAAAATGGCCAAAAAAAAATCGTAGTTTTTCGCTAACCCCCAAGCCGGCACAAGGTTTTTTTAATTGATAACTTGGTCAAAGACTACTCTCATGGGTCCTAACAACATACCAAAAAATCAAAACTACCCCACCTTCTTCCCGCACGACCCCCTTTTCAAGTAGTGGGATCGAGTTAGGTGTCGTTTTCGAAGTATTTTTGGACGTAGAATCCATTTTTTGGGGTCCCGCAACGATCCGATTTCACTGTTGCGATCTATAGGGCTTTCGTGGGGCTACAAATGGGATTTTTGAAGGATCCCAGGAGGTAAAATATTTTTCAAGTAAAAAACCAAAAATAATTTGTTTTTTCAATATTATTGATAAATAATTTTTTTTTTTTAAATTGACAGAATTAAATTTCTGCACAAGGATCAAAGACAAATAAACCTTTGTGTAAAATTTGCAGGTTTTTTTTTGTTTTTAATCGGAAATTTTGACAAAATACTCGATTAACCATCTAGTTGTGCCCGCAAGGTTTTCAGCCCGATCGCCCAAACCCGTGGGGCGCTATGGGGCTAAAATGGGCCTACGCAGGGTGTTTTGCCGATGTATGCCTAATTACTGTGGCAACGACGGTTAGTTTTTATGTGTGCATACGTTAACAGGTTGTCTAAGAGCACTGTAGCAAGCGATTAGCAGAAAAAAAACAAAAACGCTAAAGACCTGTTCATCGCCTTCAACGTCCTTGAACCAAAGTGAGGGCTGTTGGGTTGTAGTCGCTCTTAACGGCACGTAAATCCCATTAAAATAAAGACTGCTGATGCACGAGTACGAAAATTGAATTAAATCCGTTCTTTCCGCCCGCCGCCTCATCTCCCTTCTCTTCTTACACAATGCCATTACACCCATCCCCGTTTTGCATCTCTGGGAATTATGAGTTACCAACTTGTCAGACGCGTGGTCGTAATGAAGCCGGGAGTCTTCATCGGAAAGTTTAGTTGCACCCCTTGATGTCTTTCAAAGGCAAAATGTAACATTGGCGTTCCGCATCCGCGAGTTTCTTATCGTCGGATGTATTTCCAAGGAGTTTGTTAGGTTGTAAGGAAAGCAGGAGAGATCGCTGCCAACGACAGTACGGTAACAAGATCTCCCTACCGAGCATTACGTTCGCATTAATGGCGTGTACGCTCCAGCGATTCACATCCGCTATAATGATGCGTCGAGATGGGATTTCAAGGGAAAAACAAAATTATCAAAATACCATCATCGAGTGAGTTTGCTTGCAGAGAGCGTCGCGGAACCGTGACGGAGAAGATTTTCGAAATCGCTATGAACGGAATGGGATTCTTTTTTTCTCAAAAAGAAATGGCGATGATACGAAACAGATACGGAGACCCCAAAGGCCTCATAAATTTCGATAAACTCGTTACCGATCTCGAAATGTTCTCGGATCTCTCTCACGTAAGGAAAACAACGCTCAATTATGTTTCTCAAGACGAAGTAACCTTACAATATTCTGGGAATCGACGCAGCTGGAGCTTGACGAGCTGATTCGTTTTGTTTTCCAGATGGACGAGCTGTCGAAACAACAAGCCCTGAAAGTACAAGCTCAAGAAGAAGAACTCCAGAAAGAAACTTTGAGACGTGAAACCAACATCGTGGAAGTTTGCGCCAAGATAAAGAAATCAGTAAGCTGATGATATCATCGTAATATATTTTACGGTTGATTCCCAAATAACTGTCAATTTTCAACTTTAAAAAAGTAAAAATTTGGAAAAAATTCCTGCATGTTCCAAAGACCTTCCTAAGATTGAAAGAAAGAAAAAAAAAAAAAAGTAAAAAAGATCGGAATTACAATTTTTGAGTTTTTGATTCAATTTGAAAATTTAGAGTAGGTCATGGAATGACCACACACACACACACACTGTTATCATGTTACACTTGATATTTATATCAGGATTTATAAATCCTGAACGTCAAAAGAGTCAACACTCAAAAGAATCAAAATTTCACAAAATTAGTCTCTCTGTAACCCTCCATGGAAAGCTGGTAACGTTCCGAGGTCAGTTGTTGGTCAACTGTAACCATCCACGGTCAATTGTAACCTTCCATGGGTTTTTTCATAATGGAGGGTTGCATTTCAAGTTTGCTCCTTAATTATAAATTGGGATTGAAACATTTCTGAACGTAATTTTGGTTTATAAAGGAGTATTAAAAATATTCGCGGCGGAGGTCGACGACTCCGATCGACCTCAAAAAGTGGCCCTCGATATCATACCCAAAAACCGAAAAAAAAAAACAACCTCCTGTAGCCCGTTTTTAGCCCCACAGGTTTGGGCGATTGGGCTGAAAACCTTGCGAGCACAACTAGATGGTAAACCAAGTACGAAATTTCAGATTTAAAAAACGCTGCAAATTTTACACTAAGTAGGGTTTATTATTCTTTGATATAGGTTACTTGTGCAGAAATTAAATTCTGGGTCAATGGAAAATTTTTTAGAAAAACATTTTGATTTTTTTTTTCAAAAATTTTTTTTCAAAAATTGTTTGTTATTTACTTGAAAAATATTAAATACTTTTCAAGTAAAAAAAAATTGACCTCGTGGGATCCTTCAAAAATCCCATTTGTAGCCCCATGAAAGCCCTATAGATCGCAACAGTGAAATCAGATCGTTCCGGAACCCGAAAAAATGGATTCTACGTCCAAAAATACTTCGAAAACGATACCTAAATCGATCCCATAGCCAAAAGCTAAAAAACAAAAAACCCTGCAAATTTTACACAAGGGTTTATTATTCTTTGATATAGGTTACTTGTGCAAAAATTATTTCTGTGTCAATGGAAAACATTTTGAAAAAAAAATTTTTTGATTTTTTTTCCAAAAAAAATTTTTTGTTTTTTTTTTCCAAAAATTTTTTTTGATTTTTGCTTCCAAAAAAATTGTTTTTTCAAAAATTGTTTATTTTTTAATCGAAAAATATTTAACCTCTTGGGATCCTTCAAAAATCCCATTTTTAGCCCCATGAAAGCCCTACAGATCGCCACAGTGAAATCGGATCGTTCCGGGACCCCCGAAACTGGATTCTACGTCCACAAATACTTCGAAAACGACACCTAACTCGACCCCATAGCCGAAACCCTTCAACCCTCCCCCCATAGCACCATTTTAGCCCCATAGTGCCCCACCGGTTTGTGCGATCGGGCTGAAAATCTTGCGGGCACAACTAGATGGTAAACCGAGTGTTTTGTCAAAATTTCAGATTTAAAAAAAATTCCTACTGCCCAAAACGGCCCGGACGGCGGACGGACATTTCGGATTTAGAATGTAGACCTCTTGAAACGGATAATGTCAAATTTCGAGGCCGATCGTAGTCGTCGACCTCCGTCGCGATTACACAGGTGTATTATTCCAAGAATAATAAATCAAAAGTAGAGTTATTTTGCTGTTAAGATGTTATGCACTAAACAGTAGTATAATATTTTAATCCAAACGAGTTATTGAGTCTGTTCATTTTGTTCTAGTTGATCTGCAGCAAGCTCAAATTGGGAGACATAATTGATAAGCATGATTCTCAAGGAATAGGTCTTGTTCCATGGGAGGTGGTGAAAGCTTGCTGCCAAGAGGCCGGGATTGGCCTGACTGAAAGAGAGCTGAACACAGTACACTACGTGTTAGTTTAATTTTTTTTTTTTTTTTTTTTGTTGTTGTTGTTGTTGTTGTTGTTGTCAAGTTGGCTTATTTTTGATAGTTCTGTAACAATTATTGTTCTTTATCATTTGGGTATTTTTTCAAGTTTCCAGAAGCCGGGCTGTCCCGACATGATAGAGTACCGTTTGTTCACTCGGGTCGTAGACGAACACTCGGTGATGGCCTGCCTGGTTCGACTTCCTCTCAAAGAGGAGATGCAGCAGAGACGAGCGCCCAAAGCCCCGCTGGAACACGACTTCGTCAATTTCGAAGACAGAATCTGCATCTCTCAAGCCATGAAAATCCTCTGCAAGCACATCACTCTCGGCCACATCGACGAATTCAAAGTACGGCGTATCTTCAACTAGAAAATTTTGAATTTAACGCTCCCTTGGGTGTCTTCATATTCAATTGTTTTCAGGCGTTAGATCCTGAGCGGAAGGGAATCGTGAACAGATCGCAGTTTTTGCAGCTTCTGCACAAAATGGGAGTTCTTCACTTGGTAAGCATGCGGCAAATCGACAGTCTGATGAGAGGCTTTGGGCACGAGGCAGACCACACAGTGACTCTGGATTATACGGCCTTCCTCAACGCAATTGACATCGTTTTTTGCACTGAAAAAGCCGCCATGAAACTGTGAAGAGTTCGAGAGTTCTTGTAGCAAACGTTTGATTATACATTTTTTAACCATTAGAAGTATATTTTGCTAAGTAGAATAAGTCTTACCTGCAACTGCATCGCGGCTTGTGGGGAGGAACTCCATGGACAACCATTGCTTATACACGCCCTACAATGCACAGAGGTCCAGAATTCAAATCTAGCTGACCAAAACCTTAACAGTGAACGAGAACGAAGTGACTCCGAAAAGTCGCACTTCTTCAAACTTTCGTGGGAGTCTTCAGGCGAAAGAGATGGGAGTTCTATTTGAAAGCCGAATTTCCGGAAGGGCGCGATTACACGAGGCCAGTCGCAGTCCAGCTGACTGGCGCCAGTTGACTGACGTGAATTCGAAGCCAGCTGACTGGCGCCAGTAACTGGCTCCATGTACTACTTAAACACTACTGGCGCACAGTGGTCCAGAATCCTAATCTAGCTGACCAAAACCCAAAAAACTTATATTTCATCGGGAGTGGGTGTAAACTAGTGGTAATGAGTTACCAAAAGTGGAACCGAATGAAACTGCCGGGTTGAAGTTCGACAAACTGATTGTGGAATGCGCGAACATCAGCTCCACGTTATCCTCCCCCACCCTGTATTTTTAACTCATCACTTCAGTCATGTTTGGAGCTATTGGAGACGTCCTCGAAGAATCGCCGCATAATGAGCTCATCTAGCACAGGTTTACCTTTTTTTTACCTTTTTACACTTACAAGTGTAAAAAAGTTGCTCCACATGGCGCATGGAAGCTCCAAAAGTGGAGAAAAAAAATAGGGGTTGAAGCAGTTGACAGGATATTGGGATGGTGGTGGGCCAAGGGGGGTGTCGAAGACTGCGCGGCTAATCCCCCCCCCAAAAATGGATTTGATAAACTGATGCTCGAGATACCGACGGCGAAAAACATTTAGCACTACTTAGTGCGAATGCCGCTGTCCGGACTCATGAAGAAGGAAACTGGCCTACTCTTATGTAACCCCCCTAATTTGGACCGAAGATAAATGGACTCGCGTGCAGCCTCGGGCGATCTGGCTCCGCCGTGAATGGCGCTCTTCAACGTGGCTGTCTCATTCAGTTCCCTTTTTGCTCACCTATTACCTATTGTTTACACCTACTGCCAATGAAATATTTAACCAAATTTTTTAGCTATTGGTCAGCTAGATTCGCAAGCTGGACCACTAAGAAACGGCCTTTATCTCGACGGGCTGCTTACATACCTGCTCCAGTCCTCCCTCAAACAAAAAACCTCAGCCTCCAGGACGTTCTTCTCCCTCACAAGTGATGGGTACCTCTGAAGCTCACCTCTATGGGCCACCGCACCATGCAAGAACCTGCGCCATGCATCTGCCGCCCACGCCTTGGTCATGCCAAGCGTTCAAGGCTAGACCATTAAAGACCATGGACCTGCACCATGCAATGACGAGCTTAGTTAGCTTGGAAGTCCCCGCTTCCGCGTAAAAACTGAGAGGTCCTATGATAGGGTGTAGCACCACACCATTTTCCTCTCTTCCGTGGGCACTCTCCGGCTGACATCACTTCCGGTTCATTCTGGTGTGCCCTGGGATTGTCCACTTCAGTCGGCTGTTATCTTATGCACTGGGCAGTTTGTTGCACCATAATTGCCAAACTCGCCACTAATCCACGTGGGAAGCTCGCACGAATTATGCGGATTTCGCCTTTTTCCCTGGATTCCGATACAACGCATCCACGTTTTCTTCTGAAGGAGGATCCACTTTCTACCCTCTTCTACTGACTTTTCTCGCCTCCAGAGAGTTTCCTCCGTCTTCGCTTTGGAAACATCGCACGTAAATGTTCACTTCGAGCCTCCAGATATAACCCCTCGGAGGCGGCTAGTAAGGGACGAATCTGGGGCCCAGGAGACACCCTCACGCCGTTGGTTCGAACGTTTTCCACGGTTTTAATCATTTCTCTATTAATCCTGAACCTTTCGTTCAGGGATCCTCATAAAGTTAAAATTTAGTTTATCAAGAGTTGCGCTTTCCCTTCTTGGTGGAAACTTATTTATTAATTTATTTATTTTTAAATAGGTTCTATTAAGAATCCTGAACCTAAAGCTTGAGTGTGAGCGTGGCCACTCCATTATTTTAATGATAATTGCGATTATTTTAGCATGGAACATGCTTTAGCCTTGAGCTAACTGCCCGAAAACGTGACGCGAGATGGCTGACGTAGAAGTGTCACACGAGTATTAGGAGGTTAGGAGAACAAAGGAGCTATTTTTTATCAAACAATTGCCAATTGTTGATTTATTTCTGCTTGGCAACGTTACTAGGCAAAGCATGTTTCTTGAATTTTAGCCAAAGGCTCTAAGCAGTACCCTGTGGGTTTTTCTTTTGTTATTTCTCGTCTAAGAAGACGTTTCGAAAGAATCTAATTATTATTCTTATTCTTTTTTTAATAAAACCAGTATGTATATTGTCCGTTATCAAGGGTCTCAGTCTCCTATTCTTCTCATTTAACTCCCCCCCATCCTTCTTGTCGCTGGCAGAGGAGTATAAATTTATATTTGGCGGTTTAATCTTTCAGTACCGCTACAAGGGGGCCAACCACAGCATCATCTGATACTGACTGCTCGACAGGTGAGTAGGTTATAAAGATCCATAATACCGTCAGACCTTTTTTTGTCTTCAGCCAGCCGAATCTTTACCAGTCCGCCAGTCAAATGATTACTCCATCCACCTCCAGGCAATACCAGCATCATCTACGTTGACTAACTTGCGTTTTGATGGGGCAATCAAGAATTGAAGCCCCGACCATCTCGCCACTGTATACGTGACACTTGGGAACCACATGTGGCGTGCTTGCGGTCGGACTAACCCACGTGCCCGCCCTCCGGTTTATCGCGACTGCAATAAACGGCTCAGACGGGGGGTGGCTCGCCTCGTAATGCATTCGCTCGCTCCCACCGTAATATGTGCTACAGGGCAGGGACAAGGCCAATATAAATTTATTAGCTATTGCGGGGTTTCTCGTAAATTCGACGACACGGGTAGGAGGGGACGCAAACGCCGTCCTTGCGGTTCTCCAAGTGATTATGAGCCGGGTTATTGGTAGGTACACTAAGGACGACGTTTGAATGATAACCTCTCTGTGATATCAGGGGAATGACACATTTCGAGTGGCTCAGATCTGCTCGTTCTCACCATTTCAATTCAAAACACCTTCATGCTGAGTATACATGATTTATTATTTTATTTTTTTTATTTTTTAGGAAACAACGATTCACGTGAAAATAAACGGAAATGAAGACTTGGCCAGCAGACCGATACTATCTGCCTTATTCAATTTGCAGCTCCCGGCCATCAAACCGAAGAAAAGTAAGTATTAGAAAATGAGACATAGTGAGCTGCGGACAACCTGTCTATGATCTCCCTCTGAAAACATTTTCAACAATTGCGTCAGATTCAAGTTGGTCAACTACAAACTTCGGTAAAACTTCGGTAAATGTTAGTTTTGGTTTATTACTCTTGGAAAAATACACCATGTTTTCGCGACGGAGGTCGACGACTCCGATCGGCCTCAAAATTTGACTATCCGATTCAAGAGGTCTACATTCCAAAACCGAAATGTCCGTCCGCCGTCCGGGCCGTTAATACTCGGGTTACCCTCTAGTTGTGCCCGCGAAGTTTTCAGCCCGATCGCCCAAACCCGTGGAGTGCTATGGGGCTAAAATGGGGCTACGGGAGGGTTTTTTAAGGCTTTTGGCTAAGGGATCGAGTCAGGTGTCGTTTTCGAAGTACTTTTGGACGTAGAATCCATTTTTTGGGGTCCCGGAACGATCCGATTTCACTGTGGCGATCTATAGGGCTTTCATGGGGCTGCAAATCGGATTTTTGAAGGATCCCAAGAGGTTAAATATTTTTCGAGTAAAAAATAAAGAATTTATGAAAAAAAAATGTTTTTGAAAAAATCCCAAAAATTTTGTTTTGAAATATAAAATCCAAATAAAAAATTTCAAATTTTTTTCATTGACAGAATTAAATTTCTGCACAAGTAACCTATAAAAAGAATAATAAACCCTTGAGTAAAATTTGCAGTGTTTTTTTTTTTTATGAACACAGATTTAATTTTCGTACATGTAACCTGCATCAAAGAATAATAAACCTAATTAATTTTAGGTCAGTTCACCTACTTCAAAGAATAATAAAACTTTGTATAAAATGGGCTGTGCAGCAAGGTACCGTTTCAACTCATTTTCGGAAAAAATTAAAATAAAAACGCTGCAAATTTTACACAAGGGTTTATTATTCTTTGATATACCAGATTACTTGTGCAAAAATTATTTCTGTGTCAATAGAAAAAATTTAGGAGAAAAAAATGTTTTTGGAATTTTTTTAATTTTTTTTTTTTTTGTTTCCATCTATTCTTTGAATGAACCCTTTATTAATAATACTGAGTAGAGAGAACTCGCCAAGAGAACCTCAACAAAAACGAAAACAAAAACAAGAAACAACAACAACGAAACGGCAACCATCAGAAAAAGCCTGGAACAGGGAGCCTGGAGATCCCTCGGTGTTGTTGGAGATGCTCTTGTGCCCATCCGGGCGCCGGTGTTCATGGAGTTCTTGTTGTTCTTGGTGCCGCCACCGTTATTCGCCGCCGCTCACCTGGACCACACCCGCCCCATCTTCTGTGCCGAGCGTTCGAATCCGCCGGCGCGTGTTCCGGATCCGGAGGCCCACAGCCCTGATGAGAGCTAACTGGGTCTTCACCCTGACCCACCCAGAAACCACGGAATACGGCTTATCCCATTTCTCGGCGAGCGCGTGGGCCAGGCGCTTCTTTTTATCTATTCTTTATTTTTTACTCGAAAAATATTTATCCTCCTGGGATCCTTCAAAAATCCCAATTTTAGTCCCACGGAAGCCCTATAGATCGCCACAGTGAAATCGGATCGTTCCGGGACCCTCTAAAATGGATTCTACGTCCAAAAATATTCCGAAAACGACACCTAACTCGATCCCATAGCTAAAAGTCTTCAAAAACCCCCTCCCATGGCCCCATTTTAGCCCCATAGCGCCCCACGGGTTTGGGCGATCGGACTGAAAACTTTGCGGGCACAACTAGATGGTAAACCAAGTATTTTGTCAAAATTTCAGATTTTTAAAAAAATTCCTACTGCCCAAAACGGCCCGAACGGCGGACGGCGGATGGACATTTGGGATTTAGAATGTTTACTCTTGAAACGGATAGTCAAATTTTGAGGTCGATCGGAGTCGTCGACCCCCGTCGCGAAAACATAGGTGTATTATTCCAAGAATAATACATCAACCACAAATTGTAGAAACAAGAATAGTAACCTATAGGTATACCTGGTATTTCCACTGTACTCTTCAACTATTATAATAGATATATCTCATCTCTCTTAGATCGAAGCATTTTTCAATTTTTCCGAATGGTTATAAATCACCCCCTTAGTCGCTTTATTTACAGCTTGACTTATAAAAATAGGTGCCCGTTCAAGCTCGGTTATCATTCAATATTGTTGTCTTGAAGAGCCATACAGATGATAACCCCGGGAATACGGACGAAATATCTGTCGAGTAATTCATTTATGTAAATTGAGCAGAAAACCTTTCGAGGAGCGATAGTTTGCTGCAATTGATGGAATCTTTATTCAAAGTGAATCGACTGCATAATAAGGGAAGAGGGATCAAAAGACAACAAGGAAAAATGCATAGAGGAAAAGGGAGATACAGTAGGGCTGAGTCAGGTGCGTCATATTGGAAGCGTCAATTTCCAAGTAAGCCAATCGTGATGGCAGAGGCTATAGAAGCACCTCTATAACCTTTCGAATGGTCCCTTCCTTCGCAATTCCTTTGAATTTCTGCTTATTTACAGTTAACATTTGAGCTACCTACGTATTTAACAATCAAGCGTATTTAACCTACGTGAGTTCCTCCAACAAGTCCCTACTTGTTGAGCACGGGGTGAAAGTGGTCACTGGCTGTTTTTGCGGCTGTGTTCATCATTGCAAGTGCCAGATTAAATTTTTTTAATATTTTTTTTTTCAATCATGTTTTGTTTTACTTGAAAATTATTTGACATCCTGGGATTCTTCAAAAATCCCATTTGTAGCCCAATGAAAGCCCTATTGGATCATTCTGAAACCCCCAAAAATGGATTCTACTTCCAAAAATACTTCGAAAACGACACCTGACTCGATCCCTTAGCCAAAAGCCTTTTAAAAAAAACCTCCCGTAGCCCCATTTTAGCCCCATAGCGCCCCAAGGGTTTGGGCAAGTGGGCTGAAAACCTTGCGGGCACAACTAGAGGTTCACCCGAGTATTTTGTCAAAATTGTAGATTTAAAAAAAAAAAAAATCCTACTGCCCAAAACGGCCCGGACGGCGGACGGACATTTCGGTTTTGGAATGTAGACCTCTTGAAACGGATAATTTCAAATTTTGAGGCCGATCGGAGTCGTCGACCTCCGTCGCGATTACAAAGGTGTATTATTCCAAGAATAATGAACCAAAAATAAACATTCATTATTCATCTTTAAATTTTACATTATTTAATATTATTTATTTATTCTATTCCAGTCTGTAAGACGCCCGGTGTGTCCGAGAAGTGCTAACTAGTCGTAAACCGCATGAAGTACGTAGAGATACAGACTACTTTCAACATCAACGTTCAAAGCAAACATCAAATGAACGCCGTAAGAGCCCTTTATATATACTAATTTTTTAAATGGTACGAGTACTTCACTTTCAGAGCGTTCGCCGGTCGATGTAAATAGAAGAGCTGGCGAGAAAAAATGTGTGTGGGAGCCAGAACTGATGAAAAAGAGTGGAAGAGGCATTCGTTTTAATTTCGATGGTAGGAGGAGGAGGTGGAAAAATTCTATCTGATAACTCTCTTCCTCAGCAGCGATTTGTCATTCGGGAGGGGGGGGGGGGGTTCAGGGGTTTATAAGGGAGCAACAGGGAGGTCCCCAGGGATCGATCCCGTGGCATGTGAAAAACTCATCAATCAATGGTTTATCTGCCCTCTGGTCTCCTGAAGCTCTTTTCCCCCTCCCTCTTCCCTCTTCCCCGTCGACCGAAAATTCCCTTCTGGTCACTTGGTTATTGACTTACCGGGAAAACTCCGACTCTGTGCCGTTTACAGAGGGTGCGGGAAAATATAAAAAACTGTCTGATATATGTTCCCGTTTTTGTGACATCCACTACATCCATTATGAAACATCAGGATAATTTCCTGATCCTGGAAGTATTATATTATAGAATTATATTATAATACGTGGTATTACACATCCATCCCTACTAATAGTATGAAAATGTATTACGTTATATTGCATCTCTCATGTTATTAGTCATTCATCACAGTTGGACGTTGTACTGAACCCAAAGCGTATTAGGTACATTTTGTATTTACGAGTTTATACAATTATATGTATTGTTAATTTCCTGGGTTAAAAAACACGCATTTAACAGCTAGTAGCTGTGTGTTTGTGCATCAGAGGGCTGTTCAGTAGAGAGCCCAGTAACTGGTTTTATTGAGGACTACCTCCCGTTCTCCATTTAAAGCAGTCTCATTGCCCATCCACAGGTTTCTGTCGTACTAGTCCAGAATTTAAGAGATGCATAGTAGGACTTAAGAGGAACCTGCAATGTACTGGTTTGGTTTGGTGTACGATAAAGCCTTAGCTGGATACAGGAGCCAGCAGTTTTTGTCAAAGTGTGTGCCGGATACAGGAGCCGGCAGTGTGTTTCACAGTTTGAGCTGGATACAGGAGCCAACAGGATCTGTATAAGATCCACTGAGCTGTCTACGACTGTCAGCAGTGTCAGTCAAGAGCTGGATACAGGGGCCAACAGGATCTTTTGAAGATCCACTGAGCTGGTTACGACTGCCAACAGTGTCAGTCACAGGTTGAGCTGGCAGTTGTGTGTAGTTATGCGTGGCAGTGTGATACTGTATTACACACATTGTACATTGGCAAAACCATGTATGTATTTTTCCCGAAAATTCACAGGAGATGAGAAAAACTTCGTAGTCCACCCTAATATTAAAGAAACACTTAATTATCTTCAAAGTTAAAGTTACTCTCACAAACTTCAAAGTAATGATTTATATGTTATGGTGAATATAGGACATACATGGTTTGGATCCGGTACTGAGGGGGACTTACGTGATTCCGATATTAAAATTTAATATCGGAACCACCTAAGTCCGTAAATCGGAAGCTCGTGAAACCATGTATGTCTAGGAGCCAAGCCATACAAATCCATGTAAGTCTTGCCGATTCTCACGCGCCTTCTAGAGCTTTTTTTTTTTTAGTGATAGCGCCAACTTAATGGCCTCACTTTATTCAAAACACATGAACTCACTTGAGGATGTGCGAAACCGTGAAAGAATAACCAGAAAAAACGGAAAACTTACCTTTTATTTTGACTTGCACTCGGCAGCGCGAAATTCCATAGACTTACACGGTCATACCACCACTGGGAAGGTTATAGACTTACAGGTTATTTCATTCGAGCACAGAGAAGAGATTATTAAGTAGTGGTGAAGACGGCCTACGTTGGTGGATCAAGTGCCTTCCAAAATATCAGAAAAGCTCAAATCCTTATTTTCGGAAAAATTGAGACTTACATGGTTTTGCCAATTCACTTGCCAATTATATACAATTATTGTAACATACTATGTTACAATAATTGTATATAATGTTTATAAATAATTGTATATAAATTTTTCCCTTTGTGGAAGTAATTGTAAATAAACAAGACTTTTTTGTTTATAACAAGTAAAAACTTAGTTTTTCGTTGTTTTTCATAATTTTTTTCCCATTAAAAAAAAAAAATAAATAAAAATAAAAATAACCTCAATTCCGGGATTGGCTCAGAAAAATCCCGGGGTTCAGAAAAACTTTTGGGATAGCCACCCCCAGCTTTGGCACTTTATGAATGGTTGAGTGACGGATAAAGGGGGATTGGGTGGATGGATTGAGTTGGTTGGGTGGATTGTTTTTTTTTTTTTTTTTTTTTTTTTTTTTTTTAAGCAAATTTTCTTCAAAAATTCTTTTTTCTTTCACAATAAGGCATCTCTTGGCAAGTCAGAATCTTCACGGTTGTTATGCTGAAGTGAAAAACTGACCAGTACCCATCGGGGAGGTGGCTGCCTGTCAATCCCTACCTAATTTAGCCAAACGTAACAAAATACAGCGTATTCCCCGGGGGAACCAGTTAACCAGGGCTTTTTTTTAATTGAAGTTTACTTACGAGAGGCAAACTGCCCCTTAACTTTATTCACTCGTTGGGTCAGTGCCAAATGGGGCGTCGATCTGCCTATTTTCTTCAATTGAAACCTCTCACTGTACTTCAAATTTTGTTGCGCGTTTAAATACACCACAGTATTCATGATCAACACCGGCGAATAACTCAATAACTCAACATTCGCTCCCGTAAGAGATAATTTTAGGAGAAGGAAGGACCTTCCTAGAAGGCTTATGACCCGGGCAGTCATAATAATTGCGGGAACACTTCCATTATTAAGATTATATTGCTGTGCATTATAAAATTCCTACAACAATCTCAGTGATTCTGAATTCCGTGACCGGAATAAGCGACAAACCCCAAACTCTTTCGCACGGATTAAGGAAGGTGCCCGAAAAAAAAAAGAAAGAAATCCTCCAGAGCTAGTCGAAGTTTGGGAGAGCTGATCCTCTGCCACCGCAAAGGATTAAAATAGTGTCTTAAGAAGTTGAACCCCTCGCTAAAGCCGACTCAAATACTTTAATTAATCCTCCATTAATTCCTCGTATTCGACCCCAAGAATCTCAATTTGCTCGAGTAATTACGGCGGAGATTTTCTCGGATAAAAGGCCCCCTTTTTAAAGGAATTTCGATCACCCCAAGTTCATCTTGATTTGTCCTTCAGAGATCGTAGTTGTTCAATTTCGGAATGTGTATAACTAATATTAAGCATTTATAGTAAACTGGCAGAAAAAAAAAACCAATTAAGTTGAAGTATAATTGAAAAATTAAAAAAAAAAACCAAGACTGTATCAACTTTGGTGCTACAATGAAATGAAAATTCTATTTCCAAGTGCTGAAACGTGAAGATTTGTACCATTTATGAAAATTATTATTAATGAAGCCATTTGTATGTGAAGAGGGACAAAAGCAGGGAGGCTTGAAATATTCAAGGGAAATGAAAAAGTGGATGGGCGAAAAGGGCGAGAGGCAGAAGGAGGAATGGAAGGTCTCGGAAGGCACTTTGAAGTTGATTGCGTGAATAACAAGCGAGCTTTTCCGTAATTAAATCGCAATAGTAACCAGAGGGCTACATCAATATTAATGCTTGTAGAATCCACCGCGGATTTTTCATTGTGGATCTTCTGAGCTGCCTATTTGAGTTGTGGGGGTCTGGGGGTTGAAACGGTGCTTGACTCAACGTGGTTGACAAGAGAGTTGCCAGATTCCTCAAAAAAAAAAAAAAAAAAAAAATGGATGGCCACCACGAAATCAGAACAAAACTGGAACGCGTTCGTCTTTTTATTAAAAATTATAATTTTTTAATTTTTACAAAAAACATGAAAACTCGATACCCTTGTGACTCGAATGAGTCTCAATAAACCACTTTTTCAACACTTCAAACCAGCTTTAAAGCTCTGCAACTGGTTCAATTGAACGGCAAACCAGTTTCAAGGCGCTTCAGACCAGTTATGAACCGGGCGATGGTAAACTGGCTAACCTGGCTATGAGACATTCGCAAATTGTAAACTCGGCCCAACACTGAGCTGAAGGAATGAACAAGTGATGAAAAAAAATGTTAATTTTCTGCCGACATTGACTAAGTCTTGTATTACCTACCTGTTTACACATTTATAATGTAAAATTTAGAACAGTATGGTGGTTAGGAAATTTCAAAAACAAAAGTCAAAAACATTACAATTAGGTACCCCGTAAATTACGATAAATGTGGGACATTTTATATATTACATGTAAATTCAAATTTTAAATAACACACTTACTACAATATATCATTCCGTGGGGTCAGGGATGACCCCAGGCGCACTTTTTTTACATGCACAGAGCGTCTAAGCGTTGTTGCCTCGAGTACCTTCCCACTCAGTAGTGCTCCAGACGTGGATCAGGTCGGATCAGTCTTCCAAGCAAGCCAACCGTCCTTTATGGATTTGTTTTGTTTTGAAAAATGTGATTGGGGTCCGATCAGACCCCACGAGGGTGACTTTGTAACAAAATTTTCAAACTTTACTCCCACCTTCTTTTAAAATTTTTGAGGATTTGATAGATTTTTGGTTTATTATTCTTGGAATAATACACCTATGTTTTCGCGACGGGGGTCGACGACTCCGATCGGCCTCAAAATTTGACATTATGTATCCGTTTCAAGAGGTCTCCATTCTAAATCCGAAATGTCCGTCCGCCGTCCAGGCCGTTTTGGGCAGTAGGAATTTTTTAAAAAATCTGAAATTTCGACAAAATACTCGGTTTACCATCTAGTTGTGCCCGCAAGGTTTTCAGTCCGATCGCCCAAACCCGTGGGGCGCTATGGGGCTAAAATGGGGCTATGGGTGGGTTTTTTTGAAGGCTTTCAGCTATGGGATCGAGTTAGGTGTCGTTTTCGAAGTATTTTTGGACGTAGAATCCATTTTTGGGGGTCCCGGAACGATCCGATTTCACTGTGGCGATCTACAGGGCTTTCATGGGGCTAAAAATGGGATTTTTGAAGGATCCCAGGAGGTTAAATAGTATTTTTCGAGTAAAAAATAAAGAATTTATGAAAAAATCCAAAAAAAAAATTATGATTCATTTAATTATGATTCATTCCTTTTTTATTTATGATTCATTCCTTCGTTTTATAGTCAAAAAATATTACCATTGACTAAAATTTAGTCTGCAGACTGATGGTAATATTATGGTCTGCAGACTGATGGTAGTATAATATACACAAAATCACAGCTCAGACTATTAAATAGTCTGATATATTATACTACTATTTAATAGTCTGAGCTGTGATTTTGTGATAGGTAGTTTTGCGAACCTCCCGGTGTTCGAAGCATTTTTTCTTGTCTGTTGTTCTTAGTCAATAGTATGGGACGTTCGTGCTATTTACTTATTTCAAAAAATATGTTTTCATGGCTCTTTTCAAGGACTGATTATTTCCCAAGATCTAATACTTCAATATTCTGTTGATGAGTACTTGGCAATTTCAAGCTCTAAATTCTCCAAGTATGACCCAAGCAGTGAGAACGAGGAGGTTCTGAGCGGTAAGCCGTTTCAAGCCCCGCTATTTCCCAATTGTCTATTAAAATTCATTCCAACGCGTCTTCTATAGCTTCACATATGTTCTGGGAACATTGGAAGCTGCAATGATGAGATTTAGCGGCCCCGAACAGCACGAAAATGGGTGGGGTCTGAAAAGACCCCACGTGGGGAACGTTTAAACTCTCACGAGAGAAAGAGGGTTAATAATATTAAATTATGTTTAAATAGTAGTTATAATCAATGTTATTCTGCAAAATTTACATTTAACCCTGACAAAGAGGTGAACTTTTTTCATTTTCCTAAAAGAAACATTAGGGCGGTTTTCGGCGGTTTTGACCTGCCTTGGATCAGCTGCAGGGAAGCAGCTTTTGGCTACAGTGTGTAACCTACCTCTCGCAGGTTATGCAGAATTGAAGTTTACTTGTCGAAAATGTCATTGGTTTATAGATTTTTTAGCTTTCCTTTCTAGTCAACTTATCGCTCCCGTGGTTTGCTTTCAACAAAATCAATGGTGCTTTAATTTATTTTAGACGTATTTAATGGGTTGAAGGGGTTCGTAGTGGCAGCTTCTTGATCAGTTACTTAATCGAAACGTCTTCTGATTTTGAAATATCTTTAAATTGGCTGCGAGAAGTCTAACCGAAATATAGTGTATTACTTCCTTATGAGAAATAACGCGTCGCAGAATCGTAACATCTACCTACTCGGATTTGGTAAGGACTGCTGCCATCTGTTACGGCCTTCCTGGAACGCGAAGATGGAAATTTGTTTGAAATGACGTTTTTTACTTTGGTTGAAACACTCTTTGCCTCAAATCTTGAGTGTGGCCGCTTAGTCTGTAGCTAAATTTACATGGCACTCCGATATTGTCGCAGCAGTGCTGCAGTTGACATTATGTGTTCTATTTAATCGTTATTATTTTCAAATTTTAGGGTTCGTGCAATGATCGCATAGCTCTAGTTCTTAATGGAGATGATGTTGAAATAGGTTGCGTCCCTCCATCGTAGAGCTCTATTGTAGAAGACTGTCAATATGCTTCAGTAAGAAATAACAGTTTTTGTGAATTTCGGTGACGAATTGCAACAATACTCACAATAGGATTTTTTTTTCTTTTTTTTTTTTTCTTTTTCATTTCAGGTGAAGTTGAAGAAGTTGAACTAGCGTCACTTTCAGAACTGCATTCCAAAGCCATTTCCCGGCCTACTTTTAATGACTCCTCTCAGGATGAAGTGCAAATAGAAAATTTGTCCGAAGAGATTACCAGGGTAAATATAATGTATTTCAAGCTGCTCAGTCTGCACGTTCGAGCCGTTTGGAACGTTAAGTTCTGAGTGTGCAGCACATAGCAACCCCTTGGTTGTGTTTTCCAAGCTAATCAGTTTTGTCTATTGCAGATTTCTAATGGACTATACCGGAGTATTGGACAGATTTATAACGAAGCCAGCGACGGGCTTTGGTCGCCGTGATTCAGTCCCTACACCAGGAATTTCGGACTATGGAAAGCAACTACGAAAAGAGTACTTAATGCCCTTCCCGTTTAAAATATTAAATTTCACGTTTTTCGACGGCGTTGGCGTACGCGTTGCTAGGAAAACCCACCTTAAGCGTCGGATCCCAATTGGTTCATCATTTTATATCGTTCTGCAGTGAGATACCTGGTCAAGCGTCAGGTAGGTTCCTACGTGTTATCTTGCTATGATCCTTGATCAAAAATGAGATAATCTGATAAGAGGTGTCCTCTTAAAATAACGCTTCCTGTTCATTCATGCACAGCGTTTAATTCTTCTCCATTCAACACTGCCGGACAGTGACGGCCCAGCTTTTTCCCAAAAGATGCCATGGTTGCTGCGCTCACGCTAACATCCCTGTCGTAATCTCCCTTCTTGTTCATTTCATAGCTGTGAACATCCTCACCGGGGATTCGACTTCATTCCTACACGTTGTGTAACAACATGTCATGTAATGGAGATGAAGTATTTTGTACCCATTTTTGGGAGTGTTAAGCGGGTGAAATTTTCACCGAATTCCATTGGTATTGTTGATTCTCAGCTATTTCACGAACAAGTAGTAGTTTGAATTCCAGACTCTTCCAATCCTCCTTTCCCGTGTCCATCACTGCAGCCGAGCTCTGAACTAAGTCTTTCGACCTCCTCCTCCGTTCTTATTAGCTCTTTGTGTTGCAAATCCATCCTTCCTTCAGTCCCCAGTCTCTTTTTCTCCCCCAATTAAACCGCCCTTCAGGTTCATCAACCCCCCTTCTCTTCCGCCCCGCCCATTATTACCAACCATAGCTTTTTGCCCTTCAACTAACTCCGCTCTTTCCCCACAGAAGGTTCTCTTGGACTTCATTCCACCGGTTGATTAGCTCGACTTTCGAGACTTATTCAACCGACATCAAACGCCTCTTTGGTCCAGGCATCCCTTTCCCCCTTTTCTGTGTTTATAACTACCCACGAAATCTGTTGAAAGAGTCAAAAGCACAAAGACTAGCGGGGATCATAAATATTTATGACATCCGGTGGGACGTGGAAGACACAGTATGGTAGGATGGTCTCCTTGAGAGGCTCCGCTTCCTTTGTTTCTGCTAGTCAAGAGAGATTGGCATTAAATTAACGATTTACAAACCAGTGCAATCTTGTGATATCGTGAGCAATGTTTAATCAAATAACGGCCAACAAGGTCGTCTTTCTACACCATTTAAATCAACGTCCCAGTTTAGGCAATCCATCCCCGGATGAAGTCTCTTCTGTTCTCAATTCATCCCCAGGTTGACACCAACTTTGCAAGCCTTGGTCAGGTCTTGAAGGCTTGGGGACAATCTTGGCATGTCTTGGAAACCCTCATACAGCTTGGCATCAACTTTGCAAGCTTTGGGCAGGTCTTGAAAGCTTGGGGACCATCTTGGCATGTCTTGGGAACCCTTATCCAACTTGGCATCAACTTTGCAAGCTTTGGGCAGGTCTTGAAAGCTTGGGGACCATCTTGGCATGTCTTGGAAACCCTCATCCAGCTTGGCATCAACTTTGCAAGCTTTGGGCAGGTCTTGAAGGCTTGGGGACCATCTTGTCAAGCCTTGGAAACCCGTATGCAGCTTGGCATCAACTTTGCAAGCAACTCTCCAGGGATGAGCAGCCGCTTCCCATTCATGCTAACTGCACCTTTCACTTTTTCGCTTGTTACCCAATTAACCATTCTAGTTTTCATATCTGACTCAACGGGTCAATCACCAATGAATAATTCATTTAATTATTGAATCATCGACGTTCTCCCGTTGCCTACGAATAGGTATATTTCACTCATCCATATTGTGAACCAGTCAATTTCTGGGTCACTACCCAGTCCGGTCAGTAAACAGCCTTGCGGCCTCACAGTATTAATTCCCACTAAACTATACAATGAACAGCCTAATTAGCGTCGTTGTATTACAATCACACTTTCCATTCAAGTCGATCAAGCGGATTATAATTGGTGATTGAGCTGTCAAAGGGTGTGTTTGCTGGTTGATACGTAGATACGCCCGCGCGCGTTGTACGTACACAAGGAAAACCTACTTTACGTAGAACTTCAAAATCACGTCATCGCTAGTGGTTGGAGGATTTGGGTTGAGATGGGGTTTTCCAGGGTCCATACATGTCGAGGTTTCCCTCTGGGTTAGCTCCGTAGGCAGTGCAGGCATTGGGAAACAGTGTGCTTCCACTGAAGATATCCAGATTCAGCACAAGTCAAAGCCAATGTAGTTTTATTTACCGAAAACCCGTAAGGCATGGGTAATAGTCAAACATAGATACAGAAGAAACACACTGGCGAGGGGGACATGGCACGTGGCTTCCTTGCGTTCAAAGACTACCCCGATATACAGCCAAATCGGATTAGTAGGTCATCACAAAATTTATGACTGCAACAAGAAAATTTAGTTAGCTGATTCAATCACCATGAAATTTATATGGGATCTCAAGGGGCCGTACCGGCCTAATCTCTGGAAATTTGACCAAATTTGGATCAACAAATGTGGAACATGGAGTTGACACGTCCCTGGCGGAATCAGGCCAAAGGGAGGGGGAACACCAAAAGAAAAAAACGCTGCAAATTTTACACAAGGGTTTATTATTCTGTGATATAGGTTACTTGTACAGACATTTAATTCTGTCAATAAAAAAAATTTAAAAATTTTTTTTTTTTTGGATTTTTATATTTCAAAAAAATTTTTTGGGGGGATTTTTTTTTTCAAAAATGTGTTTTTTCAAAAATTCTTTAATTTTTACTCGAAAAATATTTAACTTCTTGGGATCCTTCAAAAATCCCATTTTTAGCCCCATGAAAGCCCTATAGAACGCCCCAGTGAAATCGGATCGTTTTGGGACCCCCAAAAATGGATTCTACGTCCAAAAATACTTCGAAAACGACACCTAACTCGATCCCATAGCTAAAAGCCTTCAAAACACCCCTCCTGTAGCCCCATTTTAGCCCCATAGCGCCCCACGGGTTTGGGCGATCGGACTGAAAACCTTGCGGGCACAACTAGATGGTAAACCAAGTATTTTGCCAAAATTTCAGATTTAAAAAAAAATTCCTACTGCCCAAAACGGCCCGGACGGCGGACGGACATTTCGGATTTTGAATGTAGACCTCTTGAAACGGATAATGTCAAATTTTGAGGCCGATCGGAGTCGTCGACCCGTGTCGCGAAAACATAGGTGTATTATTCCAAGAATAATAAACCAAAATAAACCCAGAGCAAGTCTCTTGGAAATCAGGGGTGGTTCGAAAGAACTTAGCTCCCTGGAATCGGACGAAGCAATAGGCGAAATCGCATTCAATATTATAAGTGTAATTCAAATTGGTTACCTTTTACATTCGCTGTAATTAAAGTTCAACACTGATGTGGGCAATCAATTTTATCCTTTTCAATACTTTAGTACATTCCAATTTCCGTGTCTGGTGCACCAGTGACAATATGACGAGATTTTACTTATGGTTCTCCAACCTGAAAATTATTCAAATTAGTACAGGCTCTTCCAATTGATTAGAGTACCTATGAGAGATCTTGATTAGGTTAATGCTTCGATGCTTGGTTAAAATATTGACAAGAAATCTCAAAGAAGGGGTTGGGAAATGTTAAGTTGGTGCCAAGTGGACTAGGCACAGTGGATTAATTACGATTAGTTATAAATATCACAGCAAGCACGTAACTTTCAGTCTTTTCTTTTCCACTAAGTAGCCGGTTCGGCTCGAGGACTAGAAGCAGCAGAATCTCCAAAGGGAAACGTAGGTCGTGGTGGGAGGGGGGAGAGGACAGACAGGCCGGCTGCGAAGTGAACTAAAATAGGTGAACCAATCAGCAAGCAAGCAAGGGTGCAGGAGATTCACTCCTGAAATCAACGACCTCAATTAGTCCACGAAATCACCAGGTCATCTGTCCATGTTGAAGGCCAGACAGTCTTACCTTAGTGTTCGACAAAATCCTGTTAGCAGACTGGCTTAACACAAAGCCCCATTAGCAGCTGGTTCACACAAGTCTTGTAACCTTCGAGATGCCTAAAAATTGTATCAACTTTTAAGGCCTTGGCCTCACATGTGCACGAAATTCACCAAGGAAATGGGTGATTCTCACTCGTGGTGACGAAATTTCACCTTTCAGTGATTTGACTGGTTTTGCTCGTGTCCAATCCTCCAGAAAATGAGCGGCTTACAGATAGTAAGCGTCCAACCCACAGGACTCCAAAATTCTGAAATTCCATAAGTTTTTCAGGTCCCTTGGCTTGAGTCAAAAGTAGCGTTCATAATTTTGAGGTAATCTCACCTTTCTCACGTAGCGTAGCAACCAAATTACCGGCGACGGATGACTTAATGACGTTCACCCACGTCGTCAAAATTCCACGAAACGAATTACAACGAAATCCTCCACGAAAACCGGTTATTTAACCAACGAATCTCATCGGCAAAAAAAGACAAAGGAAAAGCCTCATTGCCTCAAATGGCCGCCGATCCAATTAATCAGCTGCATTCTCCCCCAGTGTCGCCAATAAAATTCATGGTGATTTTGGATCATCACTGCCAATGGGCCTCCAAAACCCACGACTAATTGCCATTTACTATGGCTCTTTTATGGCAATTTATTCCGGTTCACTGGGATTAAGCGCCATCGAGTTTTTTAATCGGAAATTCAATATCGCTCAATCCAGTGTGGCTAACTAATTAGTCGCACCGATGGGAGATGTAAGGTCGCCCGGGAGATAAGAAAATCCCCGCGTTGGCTTTCCAGCTCTGGCAAGCGGCCGATCGTCTTCGGAGGAGGTAGCAGGTTTTAAATCCTTTTTTTTTTCTGAGACAGCTCTCTCCTTAATCGCGTATTAAATGCGCTTTTGGAAGCATGTCATAACGGAACGTTACAGAGTAAAGGAAAGGAGAACTCACTAGATAGGAGAGAACTCACTCGTGTGCCGAAATCGACGGTGGCGCTATCCCTACGAGATGTAGTGAATTACACAGAGTAGCTTCAAATCCGACTTGCCCTTCTTCCGAGGGAAAAACCCAAATGCCACGCATTACCGTGTTTACTTTCATTTGTATATCTCTTGATAGTGTTCGTTGTAGGGGACAAGAGTTAATAGCAAACCATTTCTCTCCTGTTACATTTTTTGGTCAGTTACATTTCTATTTAGCGTTATTGTCGTTATTTCTCTCACTCTGCTAACTTTTGAACATACCCGTGAACATTTGAACATACATAAGATAAAATTCGACGATAACGTACATTAAATGTACGTGATAAATTTTATCACGAAAATTTCGTGATAAATGTACGTTATCGTCGAATTTAATACAACGGCTTCTTGTACCTACGTTATGGTCTCTGCTTTCATGGACGTTTTGCTGGGATACTCAGTACCTACACTGGACAACTTACTCTATATTCCTGTTTCGTTTCCATTAATACTTTGAATGAGACCATTACCAAGTCGATTCAACCCGTTTCCTTGAAGATTTGAAGTTTTTTTTTCTCCATTTTTAGGCCTTTTGGCAACACTGTGCGGCGATCCGTTTCATTCCTCATTCCGTTCTCCAAGCTACTCCAACCTACGTTAACGCGCTACGTTTATTCTTTGAGTTGTGCTTCCAATTCTCGTTTTTTTTCCAAATTTCATACCAATTTGACGCATATGCGAAAAATGCCAGTTTTCGGTCATTTGTTCAGCATTTTTTAATGAGCCAAGAATGAAAGTAAGGTATGGAAAAATTCTTTTGGACCTGCATCTTGTAAGGACGTCCCTTCTCGTCGAATGAGCCCAACTGCAGCTCTCTGGCACTTGACATAATAGATAAAACGTAGATATACGTTTTTCTGATGTGTTCATTCAAATAAAAGTGCACCCAACATTTTCATTTTGTTAGATTGTATACAGAAACAAAGAGAAATCCCGAGGCCTTCTCAGGAGGTAAACAATTTTAGATGCAGTTTTATTTTGTGAAAAATCAGGATTTGTGCCAATTCGGCGTTTAATAAATAGTTTACAAAATGCGTATCTTCGTTATTCAAAATGCAGCAGTGCTGCTGTCGGTCTCAATCGATGAGGAGCAACGCCCTCTTACTTTTATTCCTAGCTTATAAAAAATGCTGAAAGAATGACAAAAAACTGGAATTTGTCCACCTTTTTCGCAAATATCCCATTTTTGCCTCATGCAAGCCCGATAGAACCCCACGGTGAAATCGAATAGTTCTGTGACACCCGAAAATGAATTCTACGCAAAAAAAAAAAAAAAAAAAAACTTTGAAAACGACACCTAACTCGTCCCCATAGACAAAAAAACTTCAAAAACCACTACCTTTACCCCTTTTTAGCCCCACAGAGCCCCACGGGGTTGGGCGATCGGGCTGAAAACTGAGCTCCTTTAATGATTTTTTTTTTTGAAATTTTTTCCCTGGAATGGTCGTGCTTCAAAAGTACCGAAAATAGTTCAAGCGATTTATTATTCAGCGCTTGCGGCTCCGTGTCCCACTACCTACTCAATGCCCAGCCAGGCGAGGTGTGACGTCACATGTGCCCTCCGCTTTCAGTTCAAAATTTTCTACATTTCTAAAGCAGTTCTGCATTTAATTATGCGGAATCTCGAACTAAACATTTTTGAATGGGGTTTTAATTGGCACTGAATCCGAATATGTTGATAGAAATGATGAATTACGACCTTTTCAAGGAGCCCTGGAAACTAGACCGAATTTTGAAAAATTATACTGGTAGGAAAAATTATACCTACGTTTACTTCCGAATTCTGGCTTGTTTTAATAGTAGTCATTTCGATGGCTTTGTGGAGAATAGGAGCAAAAGGTGCAACGTGGGGCTGGACGATTGAAAGGTGTGAACACGGATTACCGCACCTGTAACCCAAACAACAACATTGGTACACGTGTTACAAAGTGGTCACCGGAGTTATGGGGGGGGGGGGTTGGTCTCGGGAGAGGACGAAGCGAATGTATCGGTAGGGGGTCGAAGGGCATATGCAGGGACGGCAGGCGTGAGTTCAGGGGAGGTCGGGGGGCTTAAATCACCGCTCGGTCAACTAACAGGATGTAAGCCCCGGATGAATGGAGGCCACCGGGGGGACCGCCGGCCAACACAAACAACCGTCGACACGTACGTTGGGAATCTAATAAGATGGATTACCGCGGGCCTCCCAACAAAAGGCGAAATGCCCGTTTAGAACCGGCTACACACACCTACCCCCCCAACCACCCCGCAGATCACCGTATTTCTGGTATGACAAGTTTTTTTCCCGGTCGCGGAAGCAACCAGGCTTAGGTACAAACCGTATCTACACAGCCTGAGCAAGCTTCGTCGAGGAAATTTCATTCTATCCGGTACATTCATCAACAGTTACTCTCTAAAAACTCAGAAGGGATTTCTGGTATCTAATTGCAGTGTGCCTGAAATGGAGTGATATGCAAAAGACCAAAGCAGTACGTTCCTTGCCCGCTAGATTGCAAAGCTCTGGCTTCTGAACGCATAAGAAAGCAGACCCATTCCTTGCCTGGACGTCATGACTACTGACCGCTCGTGCACACCCTCGCACTACTATGTTAACGTTAAGAGGGGGCTGCCAAAACAGCGCCATGTCCTGCGGCGTGAAAAGCTTCAACTAGCCAAGTTTGACTAGGTGGGCAACTGAAAAAAAAAAATCTGGTAACGTTGTCCTGTATGTTGGGGGGATTGAGCTCCCATTGCGAAACCGTCTTTGACTACCTACCTGGTACCTGTAAGCGACCCTCGTCATTGTGCAATAAACGGGACTACAAAGAGAGATTCGGTATGCACCGCTCGATAGCCAAAAACCTATGTGCCGTCTTGCTGAAAACCTTGCGTGCACAGCTACAAAGAATGGCTGCAAATTTTGCTGAAGGATTTATTATTAAATGTTATTTGTGATAACAATTAATTATGTGTCAATAAGAAAATATTTTTGAAAAAATTAAAATTAAATTTCCTCCTGTATAACGTTGCGGCCGATCAAAAGTCTCCACCTCCGACACGAATTACACCGATCACAAACTACCTACACCGAGACACGAAAAAAACCACCGATCTACACATGTACCTGTGCACAATTTGGACCTTGAAGGAGTTCTCTCTTCTACTCATAAGCTCAGAACCAGAATTTTAATACTTGCTACTTTCCACTTTTTGAGCATAATTCGATTGGCCCACAACAGGTCAAACATTGGCCTGTAGGTACAGTCAATCATGGACCACAGGCACTATGATATCCTATGAAATTTTGTAGGTACAATCGCTTGAAATTGCCAGCTTCATATGTCTCATATTGGAGTTGAATTATAGTGAGAAAGAATGATTTGGTGGGTCAATTGACCCATTTGAATTGGGTCAGAGTGACCCCACAGACTGCATCGCATGCTTTGCTTGAGCACGTGTGCTTTTTTCAGATTTTTAAATGTATCAGTAGAGTTTTTAAAGGTTTTTGGTTTGGGAAGCCGAATGTGATGTCGTTTTCCGAGTAATTTTGGCACATAACCCATTCATCGGGATCCCACATCCCTCCACAAACTTTACAAGAAAAAAATTCGAATAATTGATTTTTTTGATTGATATCAATTTTTAAATTGATAATATCAATTAAAAAAATAATTCAATTATTAAATAAATATAGTAATACAACAACGTATTATATTACCTATTATACGATTATACCTATTAAATAATATATTATATTACCTGTTTATTACTTTTTTAAATAATTTATATAAAAAAAATAATGAACTCTTGTGTAAAATTTGCAGCTTTTTTCCGAAAAACACCCGTTTTACCCCACTGTGTGCCGGTAAAATCATTTAGCTCTAAAAATTTCCTGATACCTACCTGGTTGCATATAGGTAACTGAAATTTTGTGCTTAGGCTAGAAACAATGAAAAGGAGAGTTCTCCGTTGTCAAGGAAAAATAAAACATCATTGACAACAGTCAACCCTTAATGGTAAGGTTGCCGAGGGTGGTTGAGGTTGGTGGCCTCTAGCGTAGAACCCCCAGAACTTCGTCGACGCCCGCTACTCTTCGGACATTCGAAAACCCATCAAATTGCGCATGCATCATCCCGCTCACAGAACTTCGCGAAAAATCAACGGATTTTATCGTTTGAACACTTGAATTAAAGCTTGAAATGTAAGGAAGACAACGATCGAGGCGGATTTTCGATAACTCATCTTCCAACCAAGCAATGGTCACTTGAAGAGAGCAACACCCTTAGACGTGACTTTGTTGATGAATTGCAGCTTCCAGTGACATTTCGCTCCAAAAATGCCTCGACGGATCGCTAGACACTAGTCTCACTTGAAGATTAAAAAAAAAATCATGAAAATCGGTGCATAATTCGAGGATTTATGATGGCGGAAGAATAACGTTGATTCCTTATGGGAGCAGGAAACATGGCCGACACGGGAGCCCGCTCTTAAGTATTAACTGCGTGAGCTTGTTAGAGCTACGAGCAGGCCCCACATTTAGGGAGCGCCACGACAGGTTAGAGGGAGTTAGCAATACCCAGGGTGGGAGCTACTGCTTAACCACCCTTCTTATGGGATGTGACCCAAGCAAACCCTGAGGGGCGACTATTGGGAGTCAATACTCGACCTGCTGTCGTTCCCCTCAGCCTCGCTGTTGCCAGTGGGGGGGGGCCTTGTTGCCACCAGAACTTTCAAGGCGGCTCACAGTGGGCTAGATCACATAATTAGGTGGAAAAAACTCAATATAAGTAACGTATTGGCTAAAAATCCCTTTTTCAATGTATTTTCAAGTGCTGAGTCGATTTAGACTGCCCTCCAGTTGATAAAGTTAACAGTTCATGAATTATACTCGTTTTTGTGTCAAAAATTGTCATAAAATATGAGATATTCCAAGAAACTCAACATCAACATTACGCCTTATAGCGGGGTGCTAACGGCCTGTTTTTTTCTTATTTATCTAATAGAACTCGAGTAGATCACAATGTGATGTGATACTGAATATGTCATATTCAAGGAGCGCAAAACCTGCAATTACCTGCGATTTTAGTAATGGTATTTTAAAGCTGATTTAAACGACTTTTTCATACTTTTTTTTTTAGCAGGAACAGCAAAAAAATTAAAATTTATCAAATGTCGACTTTAAAGGATGTTTTCTACTTACCTTGGTTGGAACTCTCCATCGTCAAATTATTTCTGAGAGCGACTGGACACCACAGCAGACAAACACATTATGAAGTGAGAAAAGAGATAAATCGACTATTCCGATAGTTTCACGTCTCATCTCGCCTCTCGGTGTAAACATTGGCGCTCCCCCTTCCAGGGCAGATTTCGTAAACAAAACCTCTATGAAACCCACCTATTAGAATCGCATTCTGGCAACTTTCAAAATGGGGGTTTTTTCCACCTAATTGTGCGATCTAGCCCACTGTGCGGCTACCGCTAAGGCATCGAACGCCCTGCACCGGGAAGGGCTGGAGACATACTCGCCCCAGTCCTCCCTCACGCCGTCGGGGAACACCTCGGCTTCCACATGCCTCGCCGAGCCCTCTGGATCTGTGCACCTCACACAGACTGTGAGGGTGCTTCTGCGACTTTGATGGATGTCGCAAAATGATTCAATTCCCTGTGCCATCACTGGTCTAAAACCCACAAACAAGTTTCATTTGAATGAGGTTGAAAAAACTCACCTTGAAAGCCGTTATGAAATCGATTCATTTCCGTCCAAATCTAAAAGAAATGAAAGGAAAAGGTTTATGTAAATAAGCCATCCTCCAATACAAGGTCCCAGATTTAAAAATATCAATTTTCGCTAATGGCAGAAATCTTAATTTCATGATGGACTCTGCGTTGTCAAAATTTGTTGTATTCTCCAATAATAATTAGGGTATGTGGGGGTAAAAACTCGCGTGGGGCAAAAACTCTCACGGCCATATTTTCCATCCCACAGTTATTTTCCGTAATTCTCAATAGGCTGCGCTTCAGACAACGTATTATCAGTCACCTGTTGATATCTCGCCAGTCTGGATACATCCCTCGGGAAGACCATGCGGTAAGTTTGTTTTTACACGTTTTGATGTAATATTTTCGTATAATCAAATGTGCATTGTAAATCAGTGAGCATGATTTTCGTGGGATTGTTTTTTCCTGTCATTGAAGCATCAAATGGATTGTTAAAGTACCACCTTTCTTTTGAAGAAATCTCCGTCCCAGAAATGTGAATCACATGTTGGTCATAGACCACGTTTTGGGGTAAAAACTCTCACGCCAAGTGGGGAAAAAACTCTCACTACAGACTGCGAGTTTTTGCCCCATCTTTTTTTTTCACAAACTGATTAGTCATTCTAAAAAATGAGAAGAATCAGGCATAATATTTTTACGAAAAAGAGGTATAACATTATTTAAAAAAACAGGGTTGGTTGGGGTTTCTCGTTATACCGTATTCAATTTTGTTGTAATTCCTACTTTTGTTTTACAGGAATTACAAAAGGAAAACCAATTTCAAGCACATCAGTCCAGCACTCCTCGAACAGGCTCTCGAAGAAGGGCTGTCCGTCCGTGGAGCTGCAGCCGCGATAGGTTAATTAACATATTGATTTTCCTTGGTACCTAATTATAAAACAAAAAATCTCAAATGTATAACGTTTAGGCCTCAAATGTATAACGGTCATTAGAAGTATCAGAAAGAACAAAACCTTCACTTTGCTTGCAAGGTTTCATAATATAATTATTATTAATTCAAAGACTTAATCTTAAGACTAAATCATGTTTATTTTCAAGAACTTTCTTCTCCATTTCTTTTTATTCCTATTGTTCTGCTCATTTTAGAGAAAAGGCAAAAATTTCGTTTGTAAGAGAAGATTTCACGCTTATTAAATCAGTTTATAGATTTTATAAAGTTGATACCATTTCTTCATGACCAATAAAATATTATTTTTACGGAAGAACTGGTTTTTCTTTCATATTATTTTAATTTTTGGGCATTGGGGTAAAAACTCGCACCAAATTTCAGTGAGAGTTTTTACCCCACTCGGTGGGGCAAAAACTCTCAAATTGGGGTTTTAGTAAATTTTAAATTGTGAAATGGCTGGTCATCCGACAACGCTCTCTCTTCGGGAAACTGTAACTAGGTTCCCAATCTACATTTTGCAAGCTTTACAGCGACAATATCTCTTCACTGAGGCCCGATACATAGCAAAAACCCCAAAATGCGAGTTTTTACCCCCACCTACCCTATTATTGTTGGAGAATACAACAAATTTAAAATTTGTTGTATTCTCCAATAATGGGGAAAGGGTCGTGGGGAAAAAGGATCAAACTCCATTTTTAGGCCGAATTGAGATAGGCACGCCATCATGTAGCTTGGGAGGAGTAGAACCGAAGGCCTGTTTCACTTCTGGGAACAAGGGTCGCATTAACACGGTTTCATGCGAAAACTAATACGAGGCTCCGGGGAAAAAGGATCAGATTCCGAGCGCTCGTAGGGAAGAAAGATCAATGTCCAATTTAAATACCCTCTTCCCTCTTCTCTATATGCCATTTTTTGCGGATAATTTTTCTGGAGATTACACTAAGGTACGATACCCTAGTGAATTGTCCAAAGTGAATAACGACAGTTAAATAAACAATAGGTGGTTATAACATGGTGATATAATAATAATATTATTACGGTGACAAAATACGTGAAATCACCCCCACAAATAAGACTATTTGTGGGGAAAAAAGATCAAAGTCCATACCTTCTTTGAAATTTTTAATTATTTCCGGAAACTATCTTCGATCTACGAAATTTTCTTTCTTGTTACTTGAACATAATTAAATTCCCTGTCAGGTGGGCCTAGCAGCTCATTTTCCTAATGCATAGCGTCTGTCTGAAATGACTTCAAACTTTGTTTTCCGATTTTCTCAGAATTAGGAAAAGAGCAATTTGATCCTTTTTCCCCACGACCCTTCGTAAGAAGTTAAGAATAATTATTATTTTTATATAGTTGATATTCTATGTCGACCGTGATGAACTATAGTTTGGTTGTTTAGGTTCTTGAGGTTCGGTCAATAAAATGAATTTCTGGTTTCCCGACGTTTCGACCGTTTACTCAGCCATTTTCAAGGACTACAACAAAAGAATTACAGAAAATAATGACTATGACTATAAAGGCTATAATGAAAAAAAAAAAATACAAGAATGACAGAAAATAATGACTAGGAATGAAAAATGACAGAAAATAACAGAATATGACATTAAAAACCCCAGAAAAATATGACATAAAATGACAGAAAATAATCACTACTATTTATAGGCTATAGCTAATGAAAAGAAAAAACGTTTCATTATTTCCTGCCAGTAGCCTTTATAGTCATAGTCATAATTTTCTGTCATTCTTTTGTTGTAGTCCTTGAAAATGGCTGAGTAAACGGTCGAAACGTCGGGAAACCAGAAATATTGACCGAACCTCAAGAACCTAAACAACCAAACTATTCTTATATATGTTTCGGCGAATGTATGAAATCCGGTAAATCTATAGAATCCCCGGGCAATTTGGGGGTTGTATAGAATCCCCGGAGATTCTATAGATTTACCGTCGAATCTGCACAATCCCCACTCGTTTTTGGAGAATGTGTGAAATTGATATCTTTAGAGGCAGATATCAAAGGTCGGAACTTCGTGTCATTGGATTCATTGGAATCATTCCGAGTTGCTTTATCGGTAGGTCAGAGGTCGCCTGTCGGACTGAAAACATCGATGAGTTGGTAGGATAAGATCATTTATCCAAATTTGTTGTTCTTCGTCCCCTGCAGTCAAAAGCGTGCCTCGGAAGTTGCTCACGTTCTTGATATCTTCACCACTTTTGGAGCTCCCAATGTAGGTACTTCAGTCGGATAATGGCCGCGAATTTGTTAATCAAGTGCTAGATGAAATGTGCAGCTTGTGGCCTGAAGTCAGAATTGTTCATGGCAAACCAAGACACAGCCAAAGCCTGGGTTCCGTGGAACGTACCAACCGAGACATCCAAAGCATGTTGGGCTCGTGGTTGGAGGACAACAAGACAAAAAAAAAATGGAGTGAGGAGTTGCGTTTTATCCAATTAATGAAAAAAAAAAAATCAAATGCATTAAATGCATTTGTGAAATTTTCACACATCCCCCAACTCGACTCGGTGATTCTATAGAATCGCCGGTAATTCTATACAATCACCGATTTCATACATCCACCGTAACATATATAAATTTTAGCTTCCGTCGAAAAGCCTAATTAAGGTGCTTAGTTACAAGGGTTTCACTCCCACGCATACAAATTGTATGATACAATACCAGCCCGTCTGTCTAAAGGCCAGGAAGTAAACTTTCAACTTTTAGAAGCCTTTCAAGAGGAGAAACTTTTAGCGGAAATAATGTATCGAGAGCCCCTCTTTTACCGAAGGGGAAAAACTTGAATAAATTTCAGCGGCTGAAAAGGGGGAGCGAGATTGATGTAGTTCAGACTTCGGTACTTAGAAACCTGGCTGAGAAAACAAACGTGGGAGCGAGCGTGTCAAAGGAAAGCCCAGCATGGAGTTCAAGGACGTGGATTGTGAGACGACCGTAGAGCCTCCAAGTTGTTCCGCCAATGGCAAGGTTATTTCAATGAACAACAATTTTTATGGGGAAAAAAAAAAAAAAAAAACGTGAAAATCTAACTATGGCAAGGTCTTCTTCATCGTAGTGTCGCTTGGAAAATATCTAGGTTAGGCTGATGCGGTGATTTTTAAAACGGCCAATACGAAATCTCGGTTGACAGAAACCGGGTGTGGAAGTAAGGGGAGGCACCGCGTCTCACGACATTATCCCATTCATAACTTTTCAGCATATCTTTATAAACCCTTTTGAACCCCTACAAGACTCTTTTTCCAAACCTCACCCTCCACCGTCATTTTACACGCGTCTTTTGAGGTAGGCACGACACGCTATTCGGGTTTGCCTCCTGTTGTGCGGAACGGGCTGTGAACTAAGCTGTTGGTTTTTTTTTTTTCAAGGTTTTCCACTTCAAACCATCTTGGGGGCTGAACGTATATTGAGGTCGCACGGAATTTCCAAGTCGTTCGTCCCCTTTAATTTGGCAGCTGACGTGTTATTTTGCAATTTTCGTTTCATTTTGTTGCAAACAGTTTGACGGAAATAAGAGGTACCGGAAGAACCATTTTGATGGGGAAAAAGAAGAAAATAACTGACAAAATATTTGGTTTACCATCTAGTTGTGCCCGCAAGGTTTTCAGCCCGATCGCCCAAACTCGTGGGGCGCTATGGGGCTAAAATTGGGCTGTGTCAGGGTGTTTTCAAAGGTTATCGGCTATGGGGTCGAGTTAGGTGACGTTTTCGAAGTACTTTTGGACGTAGAATCCATTTTTGGGGGTCCCGGAACGATCAGATTTCACTGTGGGGATCTATAGGGCTTTCATGGGGCTACAAATGAAGAGTCCAGGGGAAAAACCCCGTCATCGACATTTTGGGGTGAATCAGGTACGAAGTGGTTTCTAAAGGATTTTGAGGCGTAGAATCCGATGAAGCCCTCGGTTTGGGAGAATAACCCCGCCATCTCAGCGAAATATTGGGTTGAATATTAGCAGTACTGGGGAAAAACCCCGTCATCGACAGCGCGTGCAGGGAAGAACCCCGTCATTGCAAGGCCCCAACCAACGCTGCGGCGTGCGCCCCTCCTTATCTCATCATCTTGTGTGTTGCCGTTTTGGGCAGTAGGAATTTTTTTTTTAATCTGACAAAATACTCGGTTTACCATCTAGTTGTGCCCGCAAGGTTTTCAGTCCGATCGCCCAAACCCGTGGGGCGCTATGGGGCTAAAATGGGCTATGAGAGGGGGTTTTTGAAGGCTTTTAGCTATGGGGTCGAGTTAGGTGTCGTTTTCGAAGTCCCGGAACGATCCGATTTCACTGTGGCGATCTATAGGGCTTTCATGGTGCTAAAAATGGGATTTTTGAAGAATCCCAGGAGGTTAAATATTTTTCGAGTAAAAAAAAATTTTTTTGAAAAATTTTGTTTGAAAAAAGAAAATCAAAAAAACATTTTTTCCAAAATTTTTTCCTTTGACACAGAAATAATTTTTGCACAAGTAACCTAGGTATATCTAAGAATAATAAACCCTTGAGTAAAATTTGCAGCGTTTTTGAATCGTAGTTTTCGTTCGTAAAACCTTTTTTTTTTTTTTTTTTTTTTTTTTGGTAAATTTTTTGTAAAACCTAATAGTGTACAAATTGTACAAAGCAATTTGTTTTGGTATTTTGTGGATATTAACATACGTTTTGCATTCTTCAAAATACTTTATTCTCTCCATTGTTTGGTTTAGGAGTAAAAGAGTGTTAAAATTCGCATTATAAATTCAGAATTATGTATAAAATATCATTAAATAGTTCGAAAAATGGTTATTCGGGAAACATATTGTGAATCTGCATAGTTGATGGTTCAAATAAAACATTTTTTGTATTTTTAAAATCGTTTTTGAAGTTTCTGTTAGTTGGTAAACTTTAAAATTCATTTTTCTCAAAACCAGCTTTGTATCAATGACGGGGTTTTTCCCCTGGACTCTTCAAATGGGATCTTTGAAGGATTCCAGGCGGTCAAATAATATTATTTTCCTAGTAATTTTAGACCTATAATCCATTATTACGAAGTACAGATTTTTTTTTCTAACGTTTTTATTGACACAGAATTAGTTTTCACAGTAGACTTGGGTAGGTATAGGATAGGTACTTAGAATCCTATATCAAATAATTATAAACCCTTTACTAGTGTAAAATTTGCAACTTTTTTTTTTCTAAAGTTTGTGGAAGGGATTTGGGACCCCGTAAAAGATTATAATCCATAAATGCGTCCAAAATTACTCGTAAAACGACACCTCATTCGATTTCCTGACATCCTTCAAAAGCCTCATTTGCTTCACAATGTGAATATTGTCGTGATCTGGACTGCGTCTCATGGTCCTATTAAATCGGCAAATATTGCGGCATGTTGAAGTTTCCCACAATTATTGTCCTATTATAGGATCAGGCGACGCACTTCAGAATTCGAATGATTACACAGGTTTACAAAAAAAAAAAGTCAATCTCAGGCGCCGCAGAAAAACCATCAAACTCTATGTTTTTTTGGGGTGCTGAATCCGAATCTGACCCCCGTTTTTTCCGGTCACGTCCAAATTTTCGAGATATTGGCGATTTTTCGTTTTTTTTCGGCCTTTTTCTGTTTAGAAAATCACAGCTAAACGTGCGGATGCCCAAAAATTCCACAAAAACTCTCTTCTTACTAGAAATTTATCGGTGATTCCGAAAATATGTTGAGTTGGTGTCTAAAACCACGAGAAATGTTTGCTTTTGCCAAAAAACTTGAAAAAACGTGGTTTTTTCAAAACCAAAGTCACGTTTTTTGATACTTTTTACCTTCTAGCGTGAAAACTAAGGCCGTTAATAAAAATTTTCCAACGAGGTCTTGTAGGTAGATTGTTTCTGCGTGGAATGGGACCAACCGTGATTCTTTACCTTCCATAATAAGGGAGCTATGATTTTTCAAAGTTTCTACCCTTTTTGGCCATGTAGAACTTGAACTCCTGGAGTCGGCAATGCAACTTGATCACCACAAAACTTTGTTCCGAGGAATATATTGGACTCGGAGGCATCAATTCAGACCGACTCAAAGATTGTTTCATCCATCAGGAATGGAGTTTGGCGCTTGTTTTTCAGGGCTTCAAGTGCAATTCCGTGAGTTCTTGAAACTTTGAAAAATCATAGCTCTCTTATTATGGAAGGTAAAGAATCACGGTTGGTCCCATTCGACGCAGAAACAATCTACCTACAAGACCTCGTTGGAAAAATTTTATTAACGGCCTTAGTTTTTACGCTAGAAGGTAAAAAGTATCAAAAAACGTGACTTTGGTTTTGAAAAAAACCACGTTTTTCTACATTTTTAGGCAAAATGGCACATTTCTCGTGGTTTTAGACACCAACTCATATATATTTTCGGAATCAGCGATAAATTTCCAGTAAGAAGAGAGTTTTTGTGGAATTTTTGGGTATCCGCACGTTTAGCTGTGATTTTCAAAACGGAAAAAGACCGAAAAAAACGAAAAATCGCCAATATCTCGAAAATTTGGACGTGACCGGAAAAAACGGAGGTCAGATTCGGATTCAGCACCCCAAAAAACATTGAGTTTGATGGTTTTTTCTGCGGCGCCTGAGATTGACTTTTTTTTTTGTAAACCTGTGTTATCTGATAATGTGATTAAACCCCCAAACAGTTAACGATGACTCACGGTACATGCAACTCAAGAGACACGATGTTACCCTACTACACGAGGGCAGAGAGCAATAATAATAATTGTTATTTTAATAGAATAAAAGGGGCCAATAAAAATGATTTTTTTCCCCGAGTGCGAAAAAACCTTTGAAAAAATTCCTCTATTCGTAGAAGTGTGGGATTAATTTTTTTTTTACGCAAAGCATGGATATGGTCGGAGAAATGGATTGAACTGGTTGAGTGAATGGAAATACCGAGAATTATATTATTTCACAGCGACTGAATATGCCAACTTGACCGTTCTTATTTTAGAAAGTTTCGCTAATATTTTCCGCAACGGTGGGCAACGGGTTCGACCGTCATTGTTGGACTGCGGGCCTCCAACCCTCGCAGCGTCGGTCGTGGGAAATTATTCTTCGCTATTGGAACTCGGAATGGGGGTTGTTGAGGGGCCTAAAGTGTCATTAGTATTCACTCAGAGTCGTTTGGTAGCGATGAGGGGGGGCTGAGGTCGGCGGAGTTCGTCCAGTGGGAGAGGGATAAAATAGGGGGATACGGGAATACCGGGGGCGAAAGACAGGGGATATGACGGTGGGGAGGGGATTTCGAAGGCCAAGGTCAATCATTGGGGTGATCGGCGAGACTGGAAAATTCTCAAGATCAATAGGTTCGTTCCAGGTTTGACGAACTGTTAACCCAAGGTGGGCATCATATTCATGAATTTATGGTCGTCATATTATGGTATGAATTTATTCACAGGCCGCAGATTTGTGAATATGAATAACGTTATGAATATGAATAATGATGAGTGAGGACGCCGAACTAGTGGCCTAACGGTAAGACAAGTGAGGACAACGAACTAGTGGCCTAACAGTAAGACCAGTGAGGACGACTAACCAGTTACCTAACGTACGGCCAATGAGATCGCCGAACTAGTAGCCTAACGTGAGGACGCCGAACTAGTGGGATGTGCATGTGCTTGCATTTCGTGACGAATGAATCATCATTTTTGGGCAGTTAGGTCACGGCTAAATCATGTTCCACGGTAATTGAACTTAATTTTTCATTATTTTATTGCCAACCATACTATTTTCAAATTCAATTTGAAACGCTGAATGTTGGATAGAAATTTAGAGGAAGAGGCCAGGGTAGTCTCGACCCAGATGTTTATGGGGTGGTTCGCGGTGGCAGGAAGTCAGATTTTTTTACCCACTGCCGGCTTTTTTTATCGTCCTCCCCCACCGACAGATAAACTCCCACCTTCCTCTCCGCCCTCATGTTTTACGTTGTGTGTTACAAGTACAAACTCCCGCCCGAGAGCTTCTCGACATTCCGAGCCGGAATGGAGGTCGAAACTCCGTCTGTTTTATGCTTGTTAACTACAGCTATCGCCCTCCTTATCAGCTTTTCCGGCGAGGGAATTCCAAGAGCTGACATCGCTGAAACGGCCCCCGTGTATATCCGGAGCGATTATGAAGGACATAAAAACTACCGCGTACAGCAAAGCAAGTTCATTAGGGTGGTTGAAGGCACAAATAGAGAGAGAAAAAATTCATGCACTCAACTTCCTAACGAGCAACATCACAACCTCACCACGTCTTGCCTAATCCTAAACATAATCTTGGAATGAAAATGAAGTTGACATTCTTTTTGATGCTAGAAAAATTGTATGCGAGCAAATGGCCCAGGCTGATTAGACTTTTGCCTCCAATAAAATAGCGTGTGGGGGTTTTCCCTATGTTGCAATATTACCAGCCACCTAGAGTTAGTATCGGCGGGAGGAGTGGGTCGCACAGCGGTCGCGGCCCAGCCGTGCGAACCCCTCTTCTCCCGCAGGCAGCCCAGCATCCCTGTTGGAAGACGGGACTGGCTCAAACCGCTACTTTACCATATTACTGCTCATCTTTGGCACAATATCAATGTGCTGTGATCTTAATGAGATCAGACCTGACAGCCAGACCTCCATTACCGGCAATTTGGTTGTGGAAGCGGGGCCGCACAGTGGGGCAAAACGGCTGTTTTTCGGAAAAAACCCTGTAAAAACTCTACATACACCTTTAAAAATCTGAAAAAAATCACACGTGGTCTTTGAGTCTCACTACGCATTGTACGTAGTCAGTGGGTCACATTGACCGAATTCACATGGGTCAATTGACCCACTGACGCACTATAATTCAACTCCATTATGAGGTACAAAGCTGGCAATGTCACCAATCGATTATAAATATTAAATTTCATAGGATTATATATATATGATATAATATATAGGATAGCCCGGGGTCAATTGACCTGTAGTGGGTCAATCGCAATATGCTCTAAAAGTAGAAGGTAGAATATTAAAATTTAGTTTCTGGGGTGCTGAGTAGAAGAGAGAACTCTCCAAGGTCCAAATAATAGCACACAATCTCTTGAGAAAAATTTTAAGTACATTTTAACTTATATATATAATTAATGAGAATAGTACTGTTTAGTCAGGGTAGTTGAATTGACTTATGTTATACAAGATTGGCCAGAAAAATAATAATATAATGAAAGTAGTAGAAAAACAACAAATGAAATAGCCTCTGCTTGTAATATTAGTGAAAATAAAATTTATTATTTATTTGAAATTTATTTAATCTAATTTATTTAAAATTATTAAATTAAATCATCATTATTATTTATATTTATTATATTTATTTATATTTATACTTGTATTTATATATTATTTATGCTTCTATTATTATTTATATTTGTATTATTATATGGGGCATTCCACGTCAAAGGTTGAACTCAAAAAAGTAAAGTTCTTCGAAATCAACCATTTTTGGGCATGTTGTACCCCTAGGTGAGAAAAAATTTCCCAGAAATTTGGAGACCGATTCGTCGCATTTTCGTCGCTCCACAGGCAGTCAAAGTTAGCAAAATAGGCAGGTGTGGATTCACTTCGCCGGCTGCTACCGCCCTTATTCCGCCACCAAAAAAATAACATCGCCAGTGCTTTGGAAAGAGAAAAACCTCCTCTTTTATGTGGTGTAATCGTTTTTTCAATCAAAATTTTACTTCTACTGGTGGAGCATTTTTTGAAAGCTTAGAAACCCGAGATTACTCGTTAAAACACGATTAATTACTAAATGATTCAGCCCCCCATGAAGAGCATGGTATTTCAAGCGGATTGAAGGTTCTTAATTTTCTTTAATATATCAGGAACACGCCCAAAAAATTTCAGATTTCTATCTTCAAAAATGAACACACACGAATACTCCAAACTTTATGTTTATAAGTGCCTGTTTTCGAAGTCTCAAAAAACTCCACATTGTACCCCTCAGTCCAAGCTGAAAATAAATTCTTCCAGGAAAACGGCTACAGGGATGCAAGCTACAACTATTCAACATAGGTATATAAACCATCGGAAAAAGTTCGCAAAACTAATTTTCGTTTTTGAGGGTTTTTTCCGGCTTTGCCCCACTGTGCGCCGGTGGGAATGATCTCGACTCACGGGTTCATTGCCGAGGACTCCATTGACGACACTTCGTCTCTGGAAGCCGGGATATCGCGCCCGTGCAAGACTGGGTCAGCTGGCCAGGGCACCTTTAGTGGCAAATCACTTGAGCTTGAGCTTGAGCGGAACAATACTGGCCAAGACATATCGTGTAGGTTTTCCGGGCGAGCTTTTAAGCTGGGAGGATGACATCAATCCCATGACTCATCTGGCGACTCCAAAGGAGAGCTGATCCTCGGTCTGGTCGTTTTGGAGGGCGAGTCACATCTTTGACTTTGTTCTATTTGCAAGCGATGTGCCTCCAGACGTCAAAGAAGTTGTGGGTTAAAAACCTCACAACATTCCCATCAGTTTCATGACGGAGGATTCTTGGAGTATGATGCGTTTTTATACCAAATAGAGCCTATGAATGAGCCTATGATTAAACCTAAAATTTTTGCAAGGCCCCCAGCTCAAACATACAATGTATATTTAACATGTCATGTTAAACACTCAGTATGAATGTAAGAGGTGTAGACGGTGTTCAGTACACGCAAAATATTATTTAAAAGAGCTCGCGAATTCCCCCAAAATGAGCAAAGGAAGGCTGAAAATTAGGTTCCGTGTCTCCTTCCTGCAGTTGTTAAAGGCCGTCCCCGGAAGAGGCCGCTCGTTGCCAGAAGCCCCATAGAAGAGGCAATTAAATGTGTCTTTGTGTGGACATTAGAGAGGAAGCTTGTACGGCGGGGTATAAAGCTTCATTTGAAGGGAAGAAGCACACCATGGGGGAGTGGAGGGCTCTTAAAACACCATTAGGGCCTCTAGGATCCTGTGTGGACCTCATCCCCTTTTCCCGCGTTCGGTTAACTATAAATGGTTTAGATGGCTCGGAATCCTCTCCCCTCAACCCCCCACCCCATCCTCGATCGCATGAATTCCTAACTGAGAATATAAATATCTCTTTTCAATAAACCCTCTCGGCTTCATCCCTTCGTTTGTAGTGCCGCGGCTATTGTAAACAGGTCCCTTCCATTCAAAAGGGTTTGCCAGTTCTATCCCCCCCCCCCCCCCCCTACCCTTAATACACTTTCAGAAAAGCCTTGTCGATTTTACCTATTTTAGCCAAATCTAATGTAAAATTCGGTTTCGCTTCCGAGTCCACCAAAGATAGCAGAAGCATTGTTTTCACTTTGGATTTCGATAAAATTTGTGTCCTTCAAAATTAAAATGTCCACCAAGGCATTTTGCATGTCAGAATCTCCTGAGCAAATTTGGTGGTTCCGTGTCTGTCTGTCCTGTTCAACATTTACGGCAGGCTCTCAGCCGGTGACATACACTTGCTATAATAGGCAATCACTCTTTTCCATCTTGGTCTTGAGACAAAACAGCGCCAACCCTAAATCACTGCCATCTATTGTGAATAGCAAGTCAGGTCTGGCATGACCTAAAATAATTTTTTGCAGCTGTTGGAGTTTCCTGGAGCAGAACTTTCAGTTGCTTGATGGACTCTTCGCAGGTCTCCAGCTGAAGTCGACCCCTCGGCCCTCTGCCCTGTAAAACGGTCTCAAGAATGACAACTTGAAGAGAATGATTGAAGCAAGTGAAGCCATTGAAGTGGGAAAGGGTTATTTTCTATCGTGGAGGCCGTTGTAGTTGCAATTGCAATTGCTGTGTTATTATTTTTTTATGTTGGTAAATTAAGAATGGAAATGCACCCGAATTTCGGGTTAAATCATCCTGTACCGTGTTGTTAGAAGTCAAAAAGGGAAAAATACACGATTAAATTAAACGATTTTTACTACAAAAAGACCCCGAATTTCGGGTTAAATCATCCTGTACCGTGTTGTTAGAAGTCAAAAAGGGAAAAATACACGATTAAATTAAACGATTTTTAATACACGATTAAAAATACACGATTTTTTGTAACAAAAAGTCCTTCATGTAGTTTATAATCGTCGATTCAAAAACTGGTGTAGGTGACGTCACCTACACTGGTTCCGGTTTCCAATCAAAGACACCAGAGTGCGGGTCGATTTTCACTTTTTTCTTCTTGATTTTCTTGGTGCTTGGCGCTAGTGACACTGGAGCAACGCGAAAATGGCAGTGTTCGCTTTGTGATGGTGCTCTCAGCTTATTCGTGATATAAATTAACTTATTCGACGTGACCGATCCTTCAGTTTTTAGGTTTTTAATGGAGGCCAACTCGTCGACCAATAGGAGCTGACCTCGGGTTTCCGCCAAAATTCAAATTGCAATTTTTTTCATAAATTGTATGAATTCGTACGAACTTGCAGTTTGTGTTTTTACCCCATTTTCAGTATTATTTGGACGCCTTCTATCTATCTATTCCTAATTGTGCAAAAATTAATTTTAGTAGATAGAAAATTATTTTTTTTAATGTTCCCCCAAAACACTCTGATGACATCGACCCCCCAAAATCCCACGGCGAAGAATAAAAAAACCCAAATCTGTGGGAAAACCCCTGATTTGGCAGCACTGCACTTTAGGAGAGTGAATAGTTTTTCCCTTGAAAACCTTGAGGACCTTGGTTTGGTCCTTTTACCTGATCTCGCACCTCCCCCCCCCCCCCCCCCCCCCCCCAATCACACCACAGAGCATTAACATTTTTCAGAACTCTGAAATTTTGGCAAAATACTAGGATCACTATCTAACCCCTGGGGCTCTGGGAGGATACAAAATTGTCACGGGAGGGGGTTTTGATGGTTTTCGGTATGATATTAGTTGGGGTGTCGTTTTCGAATTATCTTTGAATATAGAATCCAGTTTTGGGGTCCCAGCACCATTCCATTTCACCGTGGTGATCTTTGGGGCTTTCACGATGGGGGTGGGTATAATGAAATTTCTCCTCCTTCCTCATTTAATGAGACTTATGAAGGATGCCAAGAAGTCAAATTTGGTGACGTTTTCCTTGTAATTTTGGACGCATAATCCATATTTGGAGATCCCACATCTGACCAAACATTGTACAGATTTTTTTTTTAATTTATTTTTTATATCTTTTTTATATAAAACAAATCTTGTTTCAATTTTTTTCAATGACAGAATTTTTTTCACGATCGAGTTAATTAAAGAATAATAAACCCTTATCGAAATTTGCAGCGTTTTCCTCCACAACATGATGATGATAATGAATTCACTTTTCGGCATCTCTTGAGTCTTGGTACCTATTAGGTATATTCATTTTTGTGGTTGAAATAGGTTTCGTCTACACAAATCGTCCGTACGTTTCCACCGATGTCTGTATGTATAACTGACCGACAGAAACTATAGATTTATACAGACCCATGTCAAACGGGGTCGGACAATGGAGACGATTGCTTGAGGAAATCGGAGCTTTCAAAAGGAAATTGTGTGAAAAGGGTTATTGTCGAAGGTTGCGGAGGAGGGGGGAAGGGGGTAAAAGTAAGAGAAGCAATCTAGGCTCTGTCGGTACGTTGAAATATCGTGTTGTCCCCAAAGGGTTTGGGGAAGCAAAGGGCCTGGGCCTCCCGACAGAACTTGGAGATATGATTTATGGCTAGACGGTGTGCCTGGGGGTGTGGGAGGGGTGAGGCACCAGGGGAATCTCCAGTAGATCCTGTCGATTCAAATTAGCCTTGGGAGAGCGGGCAAAGCATAGAGTTTTGAGAGGTGGAGTAAGCAGGGGAGTCTTTCTTTATAGTAGATTACCTGAGCCTGTTGCCGTTCCCTTGCAAACTGCTAGGTGCTGCATTTGGGGTGCTGCAAGGGTTGAGATGAGGTGCCAACTCTTCCGTGCATGACATGATAGCAGATTCGAGGGTGTTCGTAAGAAACTAATTCTTCACTGGGACCTCAGAAACACTCAGTCCTGTACCAAAGTCTGGCAACCCTAGCGTTGGCCATGAACCGTAGCTGCCACAGGTTCAAATTACTTGCTAGTTGGAGACAGGGTTGGCTTCCATGTAGGTACCGAATGATTGCTGGAATATACAGCTGTTTATTTTTCCAGCAATCATTCGGTACATGGAAGCCAAACCTGCCCACAACTAGCAAGTAATTGGAACCTGTGGCAGCTACGGTTCATGGGCGAAACCACAGGATCAAATGACTCCACCCCCAAAGGCTCATATGGGGAGAAATATCTGGACGGCTTAGTGACACCATCCTTCTGCCCCAAACCATGGAATAAGGAAGAGGAATTGTCAGTTGATAGGATGAGGTGGGCTTCCCGCCAAAGACTGCCGAGAGTAACGCACTCTGAACGAGTATCCTTTGTCACTAGTAAGTTTACCAGGAGCCCGCTAGGTGGAGTCCGGCTAGGTGGTTCGGGAGTTGTCGGCATGTGCGGTTTGGGAATATTCGGCGTCTGCCAGACCCATGACGCTGCGGGTTTTCGACTTCCAAGAGATGGGTGGTTCCATACATTTTTATCCCTGGTTCCAAAATTTAATGTTCCAGTGACACCAATATGGTACCTAACACTCCCGAAATCTTTTCTCCAGCCAGAAATAGTTAAATTCGAATAACATTCGGATTCAAACGATAGGAGAGGGTTCAGTTAAAATAAAAATTGAAATTAAAATTCAGTTAAAATCCTACATCAGCGCTCTCCAAACTTGTTAGAATGTCAATATGACTTTGTTAGTCTACTCACCTTATTTGTCGTTGCGGTAGTGACGTGAATTCTTTTTTCTTCGTGCAATTTATTTTTTGGCCGGTTAATGATTAAACTGACTTGCAAAATATTTTTGAGTTGTTGATATCCTTTTCTTCTCGTTCAATAAATTCCTCTGTCGGATTGGCTTGTCCAGTCTTTAGAGTTATTTTAGAGTAGGTAGTGAAAGCGCTAGTCGGGCTTTCACGTTATTCTGGCGGGTGATTAAATTACAGGTATTCTAACATATTAAATAATTATAAAATTATTAAATTTTAATAACATGACTTAAAGTTTGTCACTCAATCGAAGTTCGGAACTTGAAATAATAATCGCCGCAAATTTCAAGCAATTACACCTACCAAAGAATAACAAATCATTTTAACAATACCTATTAAAACATCTGCATTTCAGTTTAGTGTTTGGAAAGTTCAGTTTGGAACGTCCAAAAATACCTCGAAAACGACAGCTAACTTGACCCTATGGCCAAAACCCCTCCCGCTTACCCTATTTAGCCTCACAGAGCCTCACTGGTTTGAGCGTTCGGGCTGAAAACCTAGCGGGCACAACTAGATGGTAAACAGAATGTTTTGGTACCTAACATTTTAGAATTAAAAAATAATCCCTTCTGCCCAAAACGGTCTGGACGGCGGTCTGCTGCAGCATACATACCTACTTACCTACAGCAGATGGGCATTTGATTTCGCGACATGAAAAGAATACCTAAATTAGGTATTCTTTATATTAAATATCAAATTTTGAGGTCAATAAAACTTTTACCCCCCCCCCCCCCCCCCCCCCCCAATGTCGCGAATACATAATATGGAGATATTATCTACTATCCTAATAATAATAAACAAAACTGGAACTGTAATGGAAGAAGGAAGTTGTTTCGCGGGACTCTGTTTTATTAACACATGGAGCCGGTTCCATGATTCTCACCTCTGAAATAGGCACCACGTAGCGGTTCCACTTGGAACGTCACATCTCTACTGCTTCGCTAAGCTTCCTCGTTTGTTAACCTGTATCATGCTCCAACTTATTCGATTTATGCGTAGTAGAATTATCATCCTTCAGTCATTAGTAGTCAATTAATATTATCAGTGAGTTTAGTACCCAGATAAGTGATTCCCTTTCAAGCTTGCCTTTCGAGGCAAGCAAAACGAAACTTAAGTGTTCAGTAACTTGGTGCGGTTGGTCCGTCAACCAAGCTCAGAACATTCCCCTTCACTCTCCTCCAGCAGATCTGCAGAGGTAAGTTTATAATTAATAATTTTCACTTTCAATTGTTGCCTTTTCAAGTATGAAGTACCTAATTGATGGACGGCGATTCATTTCAGGCAAAAGAGCTGGTTGGATTTTATCAATGAACCTCAGCTGAACGAACGCTCTACGGACTACTCAATCAAAATTTGATTGTGCTCTGTTCACTTCCAAAGCAGAGATTTCCGTACACCAAAAGTATCTTTCCTTACGCCTTTCCTTCTGTCCGTCAGTTCAAGAACGAACCCCCTTTTGATACGTAGTTCCGTAGATTTTAAATTGTTTCCTCAGTCATCACTCATCACTCTTTCAATATCCCCGCCTCACATTCCTCTCCCATATCAACCAAGCACTCTCGAGGAAACTGTCGACCGACAGTGAGTATTTATTTCTTTAATTATTATTATTATTTTATTTTTTTTCGAACCACGGTGGGGATGTGTCATAAATTGTTTCTTTTTCTTTTTCCAGTTGATTCGTTCTCACACGATGTAGGTAACCCAAGTATTAATACGACTCAGACGCCTGTATCATCCAATTCGGGGATGAGGAACGTTCCGCGAAGGTCCCTGACATTTTCATTGGAAAATTTACCATCTACTTTTGCTACACCTGCGAGTGGTAAGTGAACTCGTGTGTGTACTTTGATATTTTAAACTACAGTTCGGCTCTGACTACAGTATTTTATTTCCAGATAAAGAAGGTGCTTCATCGAACATGCTTAAGGCATCACATATTTCTACACCGAACCGTCCTGCTTCAGATATTTAAAGGGCATACCCCCCTGCACCACATATATCAAATTTGGCTGCCCCTGCATTGGTAAGTAAACTCGTGTGGGTAACTACTCGCAGTTTTGACATTGTAAATTGGAATTTGGCTCTGACTCCAGTCTTTTATTTCCAGATGAGGGGCGTGATTCATCGAACGTGCAACTTATTTCAACTCCGTCCCCTCCTGCTTCAGATTTTTCAACTTCGCGCTCTCCTGTTGGTAAGATGGTTTTTCTTTATACATACTAGGTATCTTCGTAGATTCACATAATTCGAGTAGGTATAAACAATTCAGCCTCTCAATAGGAAGGTACACAAGTCTTGGGTGAAATTCGCTGCGTTTTAATTGCACTGGCTATAGCCATATTTATAAATATTTATAAATATTCCTGTCTCATGAAAACCACCTTAGGAATAGGTCGCAACTAGTGGTCGCAATCCCGCGGGATCCCGTGTGGTTTCTAATAATTAGAAGAATTACTCGTAAAATAATATTGCATTAAAAAAAAAAATTTTCTTCACAAAAACGCTGCAAATTTTGCAAAAGGGTTTATTATTCGTTAATATAGGTTAATTGCGCAAAAATTAAACTTAATTAGATGGTAAACTGAGTATTTTGTGAAAAGTTCAGATTTAAAAAAAAAAAAAGCCTACTGCCCAAAACGGCACGTACGACGGACGGACATTCTGTTTTTGGAATCAATACATCCTGAAACGTATAATAGCGCCCCCCTCTTTCCGCTCTGATAGGTTAGATAGTATCTGGATCTATAGATAGGATAGTATCTATAGATACCACAAGAATAGCAAAAGTATTGTGAACTACAGGCATGAGGAGGACTTATATGAATCATTGGCAATGAGAATGTGATTCACAAGACAGAAAAATCTGTTTTTTTTCTGTTTTGTTTTTTTTTAAACAAAATAAATCCTGCTGGATCCCGCGTTGAGAATCCCGCATTTGCATGATTGGAAAAACACCGCGGGATTGCGACCCCTAGTCGTAACCTACATGCTAAGGGTTTTGTTTTTGTTTTGGACCTGAAAAATGCTAGGTAATAATACTTACCTACAAAATTTGAATCAACGTTCAATGTTTCCAGGTGTGATAAACAATTCACGAAGTACCTACTAAAGAAGAAACTCTACGTAAGAAGTTGCTTCAGTCTCAAAGGCACTGCCGCCTGCTGAAGAGGAAGTTGAGCCGAGCAAAGAAAATAAGTATACACAGTAATAAAAATAAGTATGCACCCTCGTCTTTGATGAAATATCATTGAAGGTGCTGGATACTGAATATCTGGTGTTCAATTATTTTGCGTGAACACTTGGTTGCTAACTATGGAATTCATGAAGACTTCATGACTTAGTCAGGACAAGGTTATTAAACCAAGTTTGTCTTGAGAATGCATTCTCCATAGTTAGACAGCAACACTGGTGTTCAGATCATCCAACCCCCAATCAGTTTGAAAGTGGGTTGAAGTCATTGTCTCTTTCGTCAATGTCTAAGCTTCCAAGCTCTGGTAATTGTGAGGATGAATTGGGGAAAATTTTGGTCTGCGTAAGCAAGCTAAAACCTCCAGCAACACCACACAATTACCAGAGCTCCACCAATGAATGTCATGAGGAGCAGGAAGACTGGATGGGGGAGGCTGTTGGGACAGTGCCGATGGGGTCGATTGAGGAGAATTCCTTTCATTATTGTTGTGGATTTATAATTAAAAAGTTTTTGAACCGCCATAACTGTGGCGAATGTAAAAACGTATTGCTCAGGGGGGACAAAATATTGTCGGAAGATTATCAACTCTTCGCCTATTTCAAAGCTTTCAGTGACGTTTTAGGTGAAGAGTTTGGCCATTTAAGCCTTCCGACGCAGGCTGCTTACATGTTTTTAAGGGCTTGTAAGCTGTTTTTTTCTCTTGGTTTCATACCGTCCTACATCGTCCTGGAATTTCACAGATGTTCCAGGAACATTTCAAAAAGAAGGGGTGATCAATAAACCTGTGTGGTTCGGCTTCAGAAGAGAGTTTTATTAAAATATTTTTAAAATATTGAATATTTTGGGAGGTCAGGTCCCTAAATAGGAAATTGGGGGATCCTGAATCTGCAAAGAGAAGTTCTATTAACAAATTGAAAAAAGTAGTAAAATAACCTAATTGTAAAATATTTGTAAATTGAAAATAGTAAAATAACCTAATTGTAAAATATTTGTAAATTGAAAATAGTAAAATAACCTAATTGTAAAATATTTGTAACATAATTGTAAGTAATTGTAATTTGTGAAATAATTTCCAAAATTTGTAAAATAATCATTGTTACCTTGCCTACTAATTGTCAATACAGTTGCCTTACGTTTGAAATGATGAACTTCATTTACTCTCCCTACTTGTTTTCCTTAATTATTCTCCTAGAGAGAGATCGAAACAACCTTTTTTTATTTTGTGAAGACATTAAATGTCTTCACAAAATAAAAAAAGGTTGTTTCTATGAAATTTTCAAAAGGCGGGCTGGCCGAAAATGACAAAGGTTCATCACATGAACCAAATTGTTCCTTACATGAAATCCAATTTTGAATATTTGAGCTCAAAAAAGTGAACATTCGAAATTTAGCGGCAAGACGGTAGTGGGTCTAACCTGGCGCGATCTGTGGACGTGGAGGCAAACTCCTTGTTGGGTATTGGCCCTTAGTAGTATCGAGGATACTCGCGGAGGTGTCGCTAGCAGTCGAACGTGGGACAAATGGGGGGGATTCGTTGAAAAGGAGGGGAGCTTTTGGGCACGGCTTCTA